>JARHVA010000019.1:10832500-11432500 GCA_037957365.1 Torreya grandis | reverse complement strand
AGAAATTTGCCTTTAGAAAGAAGAAAAAACCAGCCACTTATTAATTTCTTTAGATGTTCATAACTCATGCAAAACTTAATCAATCTTCCTGATTTTTGTTGCAAAGACTCTTCCTGGTTGTGGCGCCCAAGTTAGCATCAATAAACTGGTGAAATCTGCATCCAAATGTGTTACACAAAAACCAATGCAAACCCCAGAGGGGCGTCTAGCTGAAAAGGGGCGACTTGCTCTAAAAATTCAATGCTTTCTCTATAAATTCTATAAATTTGAGCAAAGGGGCGCCTAGGCCTAACCAAGACAATTAGATGATGCCCAAAACTATTTTTTTTGTATTTTTTGATTTATGAAAGAAAACCTAGGTCTATCTTATACAGAAATACAATATCTGAAGCTCTAATAATACCAAAGGAACTGACAATGAAATAACTGAAAGCAATACGTAAGCAAATACAAATATCAATAACTAATTCACCCCTAGATGCTGTCTTGCAAGCATGAAGAGATGCCCTTGCTAGGAGGCCTTCATTCCCCGAAGCAGTTCCAGAGCCAAAGCTGCAGCATAACAATGCATTAAAACTAAGATCATCAAATGATAGCCCAATGCCTTCTTTTATAGGCTTCAATTGGCTTTTCCTTGAAGCTTATCCTCAAAAGTGGCGCCCCCTTTCCAAGCAATGTGGCGCCCCCCCTTTAAGTCCCTCTTTTAAAATAACATTAAGTTATCTAGTCTAGGCCAAGGTCAACGTTAAAATATAACGTTATTATTATTTTTTAAGTGACATTCACTTATTCCGCCAAGACCGAATTCTGAAGCCCAAAACTGAATGAGACAACTAAAAAGGGAAAATAAACTCCTTGTGACAATCCTGCTAGCTGCCAAAAATAGAATTTACTAAAAATAGTAAATTCCTGTAAATGCTCAGAAAACTGAAACGAACATACCTCCGCGAAGCTCTCGAAAAACCCAGAAGGAATCTACCGTCAAAACTTCGAACAAGGACATCCTAAAAAATAGGAAACCTTCAATCGCACCTTCCGAATAGCCTACGGATTTCCAGGAATAGGCCAACGGTCATTATGAGATTAGATTCGAGAAGGGGTCATTACAGTTTCATGCGTGTCCTCTCCTTGGCTTTGGATTTCCTTGGCCAACTTTTTCGAATAAATTTCTGCCTATTTTCCCTAAGGAATCCTTCAGACAAAAGGTCCGAAGGATATCCTCCTTTTCATTTGCTTATTTTATCATAATCTTTCGAGCTTTTTTGGATTCGACCTCCCGCAAAAAGTGCCCTTCGGAATTTTTCAAACAGCCCCCTCGGACTTTTTGGACAGCCCCTCAGTTTATTCTTTCGGAATTATTGTCATGACCATTCTTTCCTTCGGATTTTCCTGGCTTTGACTTTTTCTCTTGCCAAGTTTTTCGAAGTATTCCTTTGTACAAAAAGTCCGAAGGATCTCCCTCCCTTTTTTTTCTTTGCCTTTATATTTTCTCGGGTTTTTTCGTTGTCCCGAATTTCTTTGGACTTTTTGTTTGAAGGAATTCCTTCGGACAAAAAGTCCGAAGGAATTAGTCTCCTTTGTCTTTATTTTGCCACTGGCCAAATGCCCTTCGAGAAAATTGGAAAGGTCCACTCCACCAGCCAATTGCCCTCCGCAAGGGCTTCTGTCTCTCCTCTGTGCCCTTCGGGAAAATTGGAAAGGTCCTGCCACCGACCAAGTGCCCTCCGCAAGGGCTCCTGTCTCTCCTCTGTGCCCTTCAGGAAAATTGGAAAGGCCCTGCCACCGACCAAGTGCCCTCCGCAAGGGCAGGTGTCCTTCGGAACTGGCTTTTCGGAAAAATTGAAGGGCACCCGGGCTTTTTGTAGGTCACCTGAGCTTTTTGTAGGGCACCCGGGTTTTTTGTAATCGTCCTTATTCCTTCAGACTTTATGTTGTCCACACCTTTGGATTTTCTTTCTCCTTAATTCCTTCAGACAAAAAGTCTGAAGGAATTGAATACTTTGTAAATTGTCCCTTTGAAATTCTCTTGGACTTCTCCCAAGTTCTTTGAAAACTCTTTTCCCTCGGACAAAAAGTCTCGGACTTTTTGTCCATCTCTTAGCCCGACAAAATTTTGAGAAGACAACACTTTGGAAAGAAAACATTTGGGAAAGAGAATAGTCGTGAGTCTGAAAAACAACCCTGTATTCCGTAGGTGTCCGAAAGAAAACACTCACCTTCATTCATAAGCGAACCTACAAGCTTGTAGGTTAACCTTGAGGATGGCTGTAGGTGGACATTGCCAAATCTAAAAACGCGAACGCCTTTCAAATCCTTTGAATGACCAAAAGTTTCCCTGGCTGTAGGCTCTTTCCTTGGCTGATACCTTGCTGTAGATGGCTCCTTGGGTGGCTGTAGGTATGCATTTAGGCTTGATTGAACTTTGCAAAATCTTTTCCTTGTCGTTATTCAGTACCCAAAACTGATTCACAAGACAAACTGACACAATATGCAGAGTTCCGAATAGTAGGGATGACAATTTGACCTGTGGGGCAAAATTGTCAACACTTTCAAGGGTCAAGGGACAAGATTGTGATGAGTAGATGAATTGGATGTTGATGCCATTCTTAAACAACAAGCTTGAATCCTATAAAAAAAATGTTTTAGAATCTAACCCTAGCTACTAATCAAGGGAAGTAGAAGATGAAGCGGATATCATGATTCATGCTAGAGAGGTATAGTCTTAACTCTTATTGAGGAGTACTTTTTGTTCAAAGTTCAAACCTCAAAGATGATAAAAATAAATTAAAGTACGTGTAGACTATGCCATTGTCGGTTAAATCAGTATGTATTGCTTGAGGCTTGAAAATGCAAAAAAACCTAGTTAATCATTGTATGTATTTCTTGAGGTTTTGACAATGAAAAACCTAGGCTTGTACCACTATCAATCATGACTCTAGAGTTTGCATAGATTTAAAAATTGCCAAAAAAAACTGATTTTATTCACTCAGAAAAACACAGAAATAAGAATGAAATCACTTTTTTTCATTCTTGGATTTTTACTTTTTCAGTGGTCAAGTTGTGGCAATTTAGTCGGTTATATTTGCAGAGTAATTGCAGATATTACTTAGAAAACATGATTGACTAACTGTTGTTTCTCTTGCAACTTTCATGACTATTTATTGTTTTTGTCAACTCGCGATTAATTACACTTATTTGATGTTTTTTGGCGATTTTTAGATCTATGGTTTGGATTAACCTTTATCAAATTTACAAATATAATTGCGGCCTGATGTTACCTACAAATCTATTATAGTTGTTAGCAGTGGCCCCTGAAAAACCTCGTCAAAACATGCTATTATTGTAGTCTATTTGAATTCATATTAAGTCGCAAGGCAGATGTTAGTGAAAGTCAAAATCTCATAGTAGATCTTCTAGTATATACATTCATTTAGTACTATTATTCGGTCTGTGGATTACTACGATAGATGAGTTTAATTCAGAGGGGCAAAAGACAATTACCCTCTCTTTAAATTAAAACAAATATCTCTGAATTCTTGCGAACTATCATTCTAATATTATTATTTAGGAAAGTATATGGCTAAGGATACATCATACAACAAAAGGATAGATAACCTTGTTTAGCATTTGATCAACTTTTAAAAGTATAAAAGAATCCAGCCTTACATGTTGTGACTATTCACTACCTATAGAGTCTACATGTCTCTTCGACTAAATGTTTCTTCATTTCTTCTTATTTTCAGTTGCAGGGAACGTTCAACATTCCATTCATCTTATCTAATTTCATGAGCGATTACAAAATATACATTTGTTCGCTTCTACAACTATACAAAATGCTTGCAAACTATCATTTGCAGTCCCCTACTAACACGTTATCAGACTTAAACAATTTTCTTGTTCTGAGACAAAAGCCGTTGTCAAAGTGTGTTGGCCTTCATCATTCTAGACCACTGGTCGATCTTCATGCAATTCCTCTATTTCTGCATTGTTTCGAAGCTTTGGTTGCAATTTTATTAGAAGTGTCGTTTACATGTTTTCAGTTGCAGGGATCGTTCAACATTCCATTCATCTTATCTAATTACATGAGCGATTACAAAATATACATTTGTTCGCTTCTACAACTATACAAAATTCTTGCAAACTATCATTTGCAGTCCCCTACTAACACGTTATCAGACTTAAACAATTTTCTTGTTCTGAGACAAAAGCCGTTGTCAAAGTGTGTTGGCCTTCATCATTCTAGACCACTGGTCGATCTTCATGCAATTCCTCTATTTCTGCATTGTTTCGAAGCTTTGGTTGCAATTTTATTAGAAGTGTCGTTTACATGTTTTCACTTCCTGCACACTACTTAGCTGGCCTTTCAGGTTCTCAGCTAAATATCATACAAACCTATTGCCTTTTATGGGTTTTCAATAGGCAAGGGTAACCAGGGGACAACCCCTTACAAGTTTTCAACCTTACTGACCCTATTCACAAGGGCTTCGCCAAAATATGCTCCTTCAAAAATCGGATTGGCACAAAAGATGGAAAAATTGTAGAAGCTTTGGTATCCCTTATTGTGGTGGTGGAGGTGGTGGTGTTGTATTCATTGGTTGACTATCTTGGCTGGAGCTCTATTGTGATGAAGATGATGCTCCTAGTGTGGACTATATTTGTGGTGTTGGGTGTCCTGGAGAGCCTTTCATAGTTGGCTAGATTTGTTGCGCTTGTTGGGCTTGCAATATTTTTAATAACTTTGTCTGCAACACATACGCAAGCTGTCCCAACACATCTTTGAGCAAAGCCATGATGTTCATGAGGTCTCTTTTGAACACTTGCCAGTCTCCTACGACCTCCCTTATGATGGTGAAGAATGTGCATAGTTGCACCAGACTTTGCATAATTACCCCTAAGACAACTTCTCCCATGGTTGGGATAATTGGCTTCTAGACCTCAACATTTTGATTTATGTTAGCTTGGATCTATTCAAAACTTTCCATGAAGCATTGTGGTTGTACCCCCACGAATGTGCTACGCAACATTTCTAGTTCCTAGATTCATATGCATTCCATCACATTGTCAGAGCAGCTTCCTTCTTGGTTACATCCTCACTTCCCACAATGACCAGTTGCATTGGATTTGACTTATTGAAACTTTGCTGACTATCCTTCATCATCTCTTTATGTTGCTCTTTCTAGTCCAGGGGTTGGGACGGCTATTGCATTTGCCTCCACTACTACCTGTGTGCATGCCTTCTTATATTTTTCCAATAGCTCAAAAATGGCCTAGGCTTCAAGGTGTTGCCTGCGCACCAGTGATTTGATTTCCTCGAGGTGCTGCACGAAATTCCAATTTTGTGAGAGTTTTGTTGCCATTGTTGTGAGTTGCAGGTGCTCTGACATTAGATGGAACAATGCTGGGCAATTTTCCTCCATTGCCTTCCTTGCCTTTGCAATGTTGTCCCTTAGTGCATCATTTTAAGTTAAAGTGTGATCTGCCCAATAGATGCATTGAATGCATCTACACCCTCAACTTGCTTGTCCAAGGACGATTGTTTTGTGTTTACAGCTGCCTGCTTTGGCACTGGTGGCAACTTAAGTTGCATTGGTTGTGGAAGTTGTGGTAGTTGGGATTGTCGCAGTTGAGTGGTTGGTATGGCGAACGTGGTGCAGCTCTTTGGTGTGCCTTGCATGCCTAGCCACCACAACCCAATTGCATTGCCGCCCCCTTTTCCTCCCTCTTGTGTGAACTTGTTTTTTCAGAATTGAATCCTACAATTGTTTGCTTTGGTTGGGTCTGTGATTTGTTTGCCCAGTCGCCTTGGTATCAAATCCTTGATATGTTGCGCTTGTGCCTTGGTCTTGTTGCTTGTCCATGTTAGTTCCTTGTCCTGAAGTGGTTTGTTTTTGTCTTGTGGCCTTCTACACAACTTTGTGTTGTAGTTCTTTTGCTTCTTTGGTTTGTGCTCATCGTTGCTCTTCTTTGCCCACTTCCTCTTTCCTGTAGCATTCCTCATCTTCCTTTTTTCTTCCTTGTTCTACTTTTTTTTTGCTCCACCTCTTCTTTTGTTGCTTTCTCTTTTGCCTTATGCTCCTTGCCTTTTCCTTTGCTTCTTTCTTGTGCGTAGCTTTGTTTTATTTAGCCTTTTCCACGCTTCTTTCTATTTGTGCTTTTCTTCGCACTTTCTTGCAACTTCATCCTCTGTAGCTTTCTTGTTGACTGCTTTTGCTTGTTCTTCTTTCTCCTTTTTTTACTTTCCTTTTGCGATTGCATTTTTTGCCTCCTTTGCAACTTCAGTATGTGATTTTGCAACATCTGTGAAATGTTGCTCCTTTGTCATGTCATGTGGCCTTGGTTGATCTGGATGGGTTGGAGAAGGTGGCTTCTACAACGATGACAAAATTGTGTCCAAAACTTGCAATCGATGCTCCTGTTTGTTAAGCAAGGAACACCAATGGGATGAAGGATGCCCCAAAAGGAGTCCAAGGCAATCCTGGGCTGTGGAAAGGGGTTGCGACTTTGGGTGGATAATGGGGAGAGCAGGGAGGGGTTTGCAGTGGAGTTCCCACAAATGTAAATGGCAAAGGTGGGAGTTGTTAATCAAAGACTTATTGTGGGGATTGGGATGAATGTGGCAGTGTTGGGATTTGTGAAGCCAGTGTTTGTCATTTGGACACAAAGGACTGAGATCTAGAGGCAGGGGATGAGGATTTCTTTCTTTCTTTCGTGTGTCTTGAGCCTTGTTTCTCGCATCAACATCTATTCCTCTTATAAAGCCACAAGATTTGTTGTGTGGCCTTCTTTCCACCCTCCTATGGGTGAGTGTTGTTTTGTTGTTCCATGTAATCACGACCTCTTTTCCCACATTTCTTGACCAACTCACATCGAATTGAATGGGCTTGCCACAAATTCTTCTTCCTCCTTATTGCTGGTTAGGTTAATTTGTCTTGTAACAGCCACCATGTTTTTTCTTGTCAAAGGCTTTGTTGAACTTGCTTCATGTTTCTTTGCAACACTCCATGGCCCCATTGTTGCTTGAAATTTTGTTTGAGCAGGTGATGAGAAGATGGCTTCGGCCATCAACTTGCGTTGCCATTCCTCCTCTTGTAGGTCTACTTGAATGGATGATGACATAGCCAGAAGGTCTATGAAGAGGACATGGGGCATGACATTTTTTAGATGCATGGTGCGCAAAACCTCCCAATGGAATCATTCTTTTGCTTCTTCACCGTATGGGATGTCACCTATGTCATCCTGTACGAGCTCTCGCATGCCTTCCAACAAGACACCAAGAGTGTCAAAGTTGACATTGCCAACGATTGTGGGAGCCTTGGATCCATTGGTTGTGTTACTATCTTCTTAGCCTTCTTCTAGAGGGACTTCACAGGTTGTGTAGGTAGATCCTTCCTCTTCACAAGTGGCTTATGTGATCCCAAAGGTGTTGCTTGTGATGTTGATGGCTATGGTGAAGCTAGTTTTGGTATTGTGCGCAATGGGATTACTTTGTACACAATCAATTTGTTTTGCCACTTAATTTCTTCTTGTCTCAAGCGTGGTGATGAAGAAATATAGAGGAAGTGTGGGCTAGGTTTCGAGCCCGTGTGCTCGCACCATGACTACATCATGTAGCTTTGTTACCATGGAAATGTGTGTAAGATACTCCATGACATCTTGCGAGACCTAAGGATTTGCATTGATTAGTGCCCTTATCTCCACTAGCCACGTCCCAAACTTTTGTGCATGGTTATAATGATTTGCCTACTTCGAATTTTTTTGAAAAGAAGAGGTTGACAAATGTTTCTGTTGGTCAAATGTTTTCCATACCACCATTGGTCCTTCAAATGCTTCCATTGCATAAAGCAAACTATCCAAACAAGGAATTGATATTGGAACGACTAGGACTTGTCGGAGAGTACTATTATTTGTGTTTATTTTGATCTCACTGGCCAGGAATTCGGGCCAATTGAACTCCTCCTGCAATAGGATCATTCGGTGTGCAATGTCATTGACCCCCTTTGTTGCTTGCTTTGCCCTTCGGTTGTTGTCCAATACTGTTTCATTATACACTCCACCAATACTAGCACTTGTGCATCAGTTTCTTGCACTATGGGGATGCCGCGAGTTGCTCTTGCGTATTTCACTTGGATTTCAAAGCAACATGGTGGTTGTGTATTTGTATGGCTGCAACGACTTTCCCCTTGCCTTCAACCTTGTTGCTTGCTCAATATTACAAAAGTGGTTTGTGATTCTACCATTGTGCCCGTTCCAAATAATTGCTTCTCTTGTCTTGTGCTCTTACACCCAAATTCCTAGCTTTCTCTTGTTAGTTTTATGGTTCTTGCAACCTTACATTCTCTCTTTGATTGCAGAAAATTTCTGTCTGAATGTAAAAATCTGAATTGCTCTTGTTTTTTATTCTGCAAAGTATGAATTACAACCCTTCTTGCCCCTTTTATTGATGCATTGCACTGCCTCACGAGAATCCATTGAGCTACTTGCTGCGCCAATTTGCTCCTCTATTAACTTACTAGCTGTTATTGATGCAACCCTTGCATGTTTTCGTGGTTTTCCCAATTAAACCATATAATTGATTTGACGCGCTGGCACTTCTTTATTTATTTCCCCTTTTTGGCACTTGCCTTTTGCTTTACTTTGCAACCAACTTAACATTCATGCTGTTATCTATGCTTTTTTTCTTTTTCCCATTTATATCTCCGCATGCTATTGCATGTTGTTCCTGGACTTGTTGGATTTTGAGATTTTGCAAATCCCTCTCCCTAACCTGTTCCATCCTTGCCCTTGAATGCGTAGAGAACTTGTTTTATTCCTTGTGCCACTTTCCTTACTACTTCCGCCTTTTCGGATTCCCTTTTTCTACCTACTAATTGATCAACCCTTCAACTATTGTATGTTGTTGCACAATTCTACCACTCTTGCAAAAACTTGAAATCTTACCATACTTATGCCATCTGACACTTATTTTTCCTGTTTGTGTTGGTTTAGTGATAGTAAGGCTTGAGCCTACTACGATTCACCCTTCCTGGAAGAACATTTCCCTATAAGTCTCGCAAGACTATAGTGCCTTGATTTGTCATATGATGGATTATATATGGCCCTTTCCATCTTATTCGCAACTTTCCTAGGTGCACTTTAAACCTGTTTTCATATTGTAGTACCAATTGTTCCTATTGGAATTCTTTTGATTGCAAATTGGAATCCTGCTAGGCCTTCTAGCTGTGTTTCTGATCTTCTTGATTATAATTGGCCATCTTTTAGGTTTCCTTCATGTGAGACAATTCCATCAAACTGGTTTTTCAGAGATTCTTTGTCACCAAGCCGTATAACCATTGCAATATGCTAAGTAGGGACATGATATTCCATTTCCATCACCACTTGCATGCCATTGACCAATTGAAATGAGGTGTGTCCAGTCACACACTTATAATTGGTTCATTATGCCCATATAATATTGTAGGGATGCGATCCTCCCAATCATCTCTCTGCACATTACAAATTTTGATTATTATTCTTCCAAGTACCTTATTTGATGCTTTAGCTTAGGAATGGTATGTGGTACTCATCTGGTGCGAGATCACAAACTCCTTTTTGAGCATCTTGATGGTCTTGATGAGGAAGTTTGTGCACCGTTCAGTGATAAGCTTTTGCGAGCACCCAAACCTTGTGATGATGTTTTCTCATAAAATTTTCACAGCATCTTTTGCGTTGCAATTTGGAGTCGCAGTTACTTCCATCCTCTTTATGAAATAATCCATCATAGTAATTATGTAGCAAGCAATGGAGTGTTTGGATGCTAGAGTAATAGGCCTGACAATATCTATCCCCCACTGTTCAACATGGTTGCATTGCGAGAATTGGATTAAGTGGCATTTCATCCCTCTGAATTGTTTTGCCTATGCGTTGGCACACATCGCAATGTCTCACAAATCTTTGCACATCTTGAAGTACTCTTGGCCACCAGAATCCACTCTGTAGTATCATTCTTGTAGTCAGTTCACTTTCAAAATGACCTCCGACAACCTCTTCATGTGCTTCATTCAAAACTTGCACTCTTTCATGCTCCAAAGCCACCCTACGAAGGACATCATTGTTGCCCAACTTATATAGAAACCCATTAATAATTGTGAAAGGCAAAGCTCTTGTGATCGACTTTTTCTTTTCCCTTTTTGTTAATGCTCTGGAAGTGTGCAATGCTACAGGAAAATTACAATCTCCTCTAATTACTTAGGAATCGTAGTGACTTTGAACAAATGCGTATTCAATGAGTCCAGTTGTAAGTCCCCCATTTCCTCTGTTTGTATCCGGCTTAAATGATTTGTTCACACATTCTCTCTTCTTGGGTTGATGTTAATCTTGAATTGATACTCCTTTAGTAACATCAACCACCTTGAAATTATTTCCCTAAATAAGGCCTTGTTCACTAGATATTATAGTGCCCAGTGTTCTATGAAGAATTCAAATGGGATTGCTAGTAGGTAGTAAAAGAATATTTGTAGTGCGAACACCATAACTAAGGCCTTCTTTTCTATTGTGATGTAGTTCTTCGTAGCTGACAGCTTGTGACTTGTGAAATGAATAGGATGATCCAAATCTCCCTTCCTTAGTTGCGCAAGCACAACACTTGTTGTAGACCTTGAAGTGTCCACACAGACATGAAATGTCTTGCTTCGATTAGGGAAAACCAAGATAGGAGTTGTGACCAATTGTTGTTTCAATTCTGTAAACGTAGTTTGGCACTCTAGTGTCCTTTTTAATTTATTGTCTTTGTGTAGTAACTTTTCCATGGGTGCTGCAATATTTGCATAATTGTGAATGAACTTGCAATAATACCTGGTGTGCCCCTAGAAAATATCGCATATTCGATGGGCTAGTGGGTGGCTAAAGTCCAACGATGATTGCAATCTTAGCTTGGTCAACCAAAATCCCATCACTACAACACCACATGTCCCATAAGTATTCCAAAAGATGTGAAACACAAACATTTTTTTAAAATTGAGGGTGATTTGCAAGGCTTTTCACCTTTTTAGCATAAGTCACAGCTTCAATAAGTGTTCTTTGAAAAGAGAGAAGTTTACTCGATTGTCCAAATATACCTCAAGGAAATCATGAATGAAGTCCTTAAACGTAGTGAATACATCTCTAGAGAACACTGATGGTGCTTTCTTTAAACCAAACAGCATTACCCTATATGAAAAGACGCCCATATTGTTGTGAAAGTAGTTTTTGACTGGTCCTCCATTGCAATGCAGATCTAATGATATCCATTGATCCATCTATGAATTAGTAGATTTCATGCCCTAAGACAACTTATAACACTTCATCAGTGAATGTTGTTGGAAAAGGATCATTTATGCAAGCATCATTTAATGTGTGATAGTCTCCATGCACTTGGTTTTCCTTTGTTTTCTTAGGTTAAACCACAATGGGGCTTACCCAATCTGATTTTTTCACTAGATAAATAATACATGCTTCAATCATGTGATCAATTTCTGCCTTAACCTTTAGCTTCATATTTGGATTCAATCCATATGGGATCTTCTTGAATGGCCTTGTGTGCTCTGAGTTCAATTGTATTTCTCCCAAAGATGGGTCTACCCCCTTGACTTCACTAAAGGTGGTGGGAAACACAATTTTGTAGTTTCGCAAGAGCTATATTGCCTTTGACATCTGTTGTTGTGTCTAGTAATCGTGCATTGGTACCATTTTGGGTACATCTTGAGTGCATGGGTACCATTTTGTAGTTTCGCAGTGGTTCTTTATATATTTTTCTGCCTTCAACTTTCATGGAGTCCATGACACTCCTTTGACTTGCTTGTTCTTCTATATTCAAGTTTCATAGCTTTCCTTCTCTTACGTTAGTTGCGTCTTCCTTTTTTGGTAGCTTCATACTTTGTGTAGGCTCAAACATCCCTTTTAGGTCCATGTCTTCCTCACTTTTAGAAGCTATAGAGCTGCTTGTGCTATTCCAATTTCTGTTATGATACTTGAAGATAAATACTTTATGCTTCTAGGTGTAGTGACATTTATCTACATTTTTGTGGATGCTTTATTGCTTCCATCCCTGGTCTCTTCTTTGTTTGAAACATTCATATCATCCACTCCTCTGTAGCATAAGAATATCTTCATTTTCTGCAACGCTTTATGCACCGTCGGGTTCTCGTCATCAAAGATAAAGGTCTAAATGAAATCCTTTTGGACTTTAGGCCACATGCTTGTTTCTTGTATGTATTCTTGATGCATATACCAAGATTTAGGGAGAGGAGTGAGTGTACCTTGGAAAATATGAATCCAATACCTTGGATTTATATGTTGGGCTTTCCATATATCCACACAAGATTGGACATGTATCTTTGGGCATTGACCTGCTTGGAACCTTGGCCATTTCTCTGATCCTTTGGCTGCTTAATGGAACCATGCTCACAACATCTTGTAGGCTTCCTCCTAGTTCAAGTTCTTTGAGCTATGCATGACCCACCAAATTGTTGCAATGCCTTTCAAAGCACGATTTAACGTGCTTTTTGCAGGTCTATACTTGTGGAAATATGAACTTCCAGCTTCCTGAAGACTTCAGAGAATTCTTTTGTGCCAAAGTACTGAGGAATTTGATGATTTGTTGTGAACACCATGCGCATCAACATTAATTCATGGTCTCTTCGTCTCCAATATTTCATATTTACATCTGAACCTCCATTAATTGAAGATGTTGACCCCATGGTGATTTACCTTCTTTTGTCAGCTCTATGTAATCGTGGTTCATCGCATGTAATGTCCCCAAATGGGATAAATTAATCAAATCTGGAATTTTATGCAAACCCTAGCCTAAGCAATATTTTTTTCTGATTTTCCAGCCAAACCCTAGGTGCCTAAAACTTACAAATTGTTGGAAATAAATTATGAAACCCTAGCATAAAAAATTCTGAATGATGTAATGATTTTTAGGGCATCAAATCACTTAATAAAATCAATCATAATGGCACCAACATGCAAGAAATTTACAACAAATATAATACTGATTTTTAGTGCTTTTTCCAACTTGAAAGTGATGGAAAATATCTTCAAAATTAATGATAAATGCAAAAAAATTAATAGAAAATTCTAGAATATTATTTGGGCACAAAATTGCCCTCCAAACCCTAAAAAATCAGCTCCAAACCAATTCGCCTTAGCTGGAATAGTTTGATAATAAATTTCCAAACCCTAGGAGAGGGTTATTCCCTTGTAGCGCAGTCCTTAACGGGGTCTTCAACACAAGTGGCCAAGTCGCCACCCTATAGAGCTCTCCAAAAACCTGTAAACGGCCTCCAATAGCAAGCCACACAACCCCAACACACCACCAACACTTGCCAAGGCAAGTCGCCACCCTAGGAGAGGGTGCAAATTTGCAATCCACAAATCTGAAACACAATTACATCTCTTGAATAGAGTTGCCCTATGTGGAAGAATAAAGGTTTTCGTCCCCAAACTCTTTTGTGCACTTGAAGGGTTTCGTCCTCAAGTCACTTGTTCAAGCTTGACATACTTGAGCATAAAATTCAATATCCAAAATTAGCATGATCCCAAAAATGGATCCTTTGCTTGCAATAAATACCCTCACAAGGGGGCGAACCCATGTGAGAGAGTCCAAAGCATGAATTAAAAATCATTGTCAACCTTTAATTCCTCTTTTCCACTTTTGGATCCCACCCAAAGGATGGCGTTCCAATTTGGAACAACTCAAAGGTTGACAAAGTCACAATTCATTCTCCAATTATTAAATTAATTTGCTTTAAAATTAATAGTAATTAAAATTACTTTTGGGGCAATTAATCTAATAATTAACTAATTAAATTGCTCTATTTGCAAGAGTGACAAAAACCACTTTTTAAGAAATTAGTTAATTAAAAAATACTATCCAATTTTTTACTTAAATTACCTTAATTTTTGGAGTGGTAAAAACCACTTTTCAGGGAATTTAAATAATTAATCATGATAGTTTCATATTCTAATAATCAATTAAAATTGCCTTCAGATAATAGATGATTAAAATCACTATTCGGAAAACTCTAATTAATTATTAAAATAAATTTCTCAATTATCATCCCTTAGCCTATGGAAAAAATTAGGCTAAAGGTCTTCAACTTGTTTTTCTTTATTATGAAAAAGGGGACATTACAGTCCTCCCTTCCCAAAATTGCTTGTCCTCAAGTAATTGAAGCACTCATAGGCCTGTCCCCACCATAGATTTTGTGCACAATTCGAACCTTGGTCCATCCCATGGGAAACAACCCTCTTGGAGAAGCCTTCCACTGCTGTTCATGAGGATTATTTGTTGTTTATGCAAACTGAATTTGCAAAAATGGCTGTACAATATCTTTTTTCCTCTTGCCATAGAGCCCATATGCCTTAAAACTGCCCATAAAATGATGAAAGCAATGAAAATTTCAGAATAAGCATTACCAAAGTGGCTGGAAAAATGTATTACAGCCATGTGATCTTCAATTATTTGGGCCTTACTTGCCCGTATGCCATGGTGTTTCGTGGTGTCTTCTATGGGTTGGAAATCCTTCCCACAAGATGATTCTCCACTCCTTGGCCCTCATGCCCCTAGATCCTCCGATTTTGGAATGGGGTGCTTTGCAAGGGAATCTATGTATGATGGTTAGAGGGCTGCAATTGTAACTTCCAGCCTTGCAATTGTTCTTGGAAAGTCCCTTCCTCACTTTCCTCTTGCCCCTTGGTATGCCAAACATGTATGCAATTCTAAGGGAAACAATATTGGAGTCATGTCTTACCATAGATGAGGTGAATTTGTCATAGTAAATATGACAAGAAGAGATGTTACAGCTGCCTTTCCTCTTTGTTTTTTCATGCCATATCATATAATCTTCATGACCATGCCCCCAACTCTCCCAAGCAGGCTTCAAGCTTCCCCAAACATGCCCCCTAAGGGCTGGAAGCTCCCAAGTTGTCACCAAAGTCCAATGTTCCTTCACCAAGGAGATTGTCTTTATGTAGCCCAAATTGAACTCATTGTCATCCATGAACTTGGAGGACGTCCTTACAAGCACAAACTTCATATAAAAGGAACTAGATTTGCAAAAATAAAAACATTTGGAAAATAATACCTTGCTGCCCCACTTGGAAAAGTCCCTTTGTCCTCCATTCTTGGTGTGCAAACTAGCATGTTGTCCTTTCAACAAACCCTTGATCACTGTTACATGCCACTGTAGGTTTCTCCTCCTTGTTAGGGGCTGTAGTTTACCCCTATTTTCAACCTTTTTACCTTCCATAGGTGGTTGAATACTCTCCATCAACTCAGAAATTTCTGAGTAATAAAATTCAGAGCTTGAGTATAACTTTTTGGAACTCGCCATGGGCTGTAACATGCTAAAAAAATCAACATTTTTGCCCTCAGAAGGTGGCTGGATCTGCCCTAACCACCCAGAATTTTTTGAGTACTAAAATTCAGACCTTGAAATGACATTTACAGAATGGGTTAGGGGCCTTTAAGTCGCTAAAAAGAAAAAGAATTTTGACCTTAATAGACAACTGATTTGTCCCTCCAAACTCCCATTGTTGTAACCCAAAAGACTGAAATTTTGCAGTTAAACCTGATTTTTGTTTGCATCCTTTAAATTGGTCTTTTACGCAAATTTTGGATCTGCCCTCATTACTTAGAAACCAGCTCATGCAAAAACAAATTTGATAATTTTTTACATACCTTAAAGCCTGCCCTATGATCCATTCATTGATTTCTTTGTAAGGGTAACTTTCTTCCATCTTTGCTTTAATCAACAAGCCATGTATGTGACCAATTTTATCCATTAGAGTTGGTTGCTCCAACTTAGGAAAAGCCACTTGCCTTGTTGTCCCTATCGGATTTCCTTCAAGCAACATTTTAATCCAAAGAAACATCATCAAACTTCCCAAATTACAGCTGTCGAAGGAAAACACTAGTATTGCAACATGTGAAATAGAGAGTATCGTCATATCATGGCTGTAACAATGCATCATCTCATGCAAAATTATGATAAGGGTGGTTGGAACCAACCATACAATGGCTAAAGATGCTCCAACAACCTCAACAATTGAAAGATTATCCCAATGTATGACTGAATTTACTTGTAGGACTGCATACAAGTTGTTGGGCTGCCTAGAAATGATGATGGCAGCAGCCTTCCTACTTGCAATATAGGTGGTCTTTTGAAGCAATACATTCCCTTTGAACTTCTTTTCACACCATGCGATTGAAAATTCCTTAAAAGTAGCTTTAAACTGAAAATTTCTCACCTTAATGACTGCAATTACTTGCATGGTAGCAAGCGTACAATTTGGTTCCAATGAGTGACTCATGAATTGTGTGTATTGGCCCATCACAAAATTGTTAGAATTCATTACACTCCATATATGATCCCTTATGAATTTTCTTTGGATGTATAGGATGAAGAACTTATCAACCATATTGAAATTAAGGCCTCTAACATCCATCTTGGCATGTTGCCCATGATGACTATAATTTGGTGATAAAAACAAATCTAGAAGACCTCCATACCTTAGCTTGTGATTAACATGCTTGTCTTCCTTTGCCAACACAACATCTTCATCCCTATAACTCACATTTCTTTTTTCGTGAGTATGTTTATCAACTGAACCAAAACTAATGTGAAAGGAGAATGTTGCAGTCCCATCTAGCATACCTTAGAACTTGACTAAAGGATAGTCATCTCCAAATACCAAAACATGTGCATGCCTCTATGATTGGGCTTGATGATCTATATCGAAGGTCCTTTCTAGGGCGACCATTCCCATTGGGAGGCGATTCTCCTTTAGCTGGATAACACCCTCTTCATCCAATTCTTCATGGCACCTGTGGTTTCTTTCCTCGTCATCAATTATTTGAGATTCATATTGCCCTGAATTTGTCAAAAATTGGACAATTTGTTGGTCATCATCAAACACTTGAAAATTTTCAACGTTGTCTGGTACTGAAGGACATGGTACCAATTCAATGGAGAACTTCTGGATTTTTGACTCCTATAAGGGTGCCGAATTTGCAGTTGAAGCGGCCAATGAATCGACAACTCCATTCTGTTCTTTCAAGATAGATACTATGTTGAAAGCTTCAAATGATTCAATTAAATCCCAAGCTCTATGTTTGTATTTTTGCAAATATGACAATTTACACTGATATTTGTTTCTAACTTGGTTAACAAGAAGTTCAAAATCTCCGTATACCAGCAATTCTTTGACATTGTTCTTGAGGGCGAACTACTATCCCAAAATCAAGGCTTCGTATTCTGCTATGTTGTTGGTGCATGGGAATTGGACCCTGTATGCTGCCAATAGTTTCTCTCCTTGTGGATTGATCAACTCAACAACGACACATGATCCCTGCTTAGATCTTGCTCCATCGAAATGGAGGGTCCATAATTGGGAAGGACCTTGAATTTCTTCTGATGCTTCATGCTTCGTGGAAAATGTGTAAATTCCAAGACTAGTAGGTTTATAACTTACCTCTTCATTGGTGGTATTGTATTCTGTAATAGGATGCTTCATCTTTGGCTCTCGATCGATCCTAATCTGGTTCGCTATCTCTCCAAGGCACCCAAATATGTGAAAAATCTGTGGAAAATTTTCCATTTAGCGTTTTTGACCAATTTTTGTGCAAGAACAACCCATAACCTTCAAGAATATCCACTACCAAGACGTCTATAGTCATCTGTACTCTAGGTTCTGAAGCAACCTGAATTCTCACATTGTTCAACACTCCCAATACAAGCACTAATGTTTTATCTACCTGTGACAGTCCTCTTGGATGGCTTTGGTGTTAAACCAAGCTTATGACAAATGAAATTTGGCATCACCGTTGTTGAAGCCCCTGAATCTACCAGACAATTGTGTATATTCTTGCCAAACGCTCTGAATGGTTAGCCAAAAAAGGGGAACTTCAAGCTTGCTTTTATATATAACATTCGTGTTGGTTGTCTTAGACTTTTCTGCAATAGAGTTGCCTATGATGGATTTCCATAAAAGCTCCTTCTGCTCTGTGATTTGTTATAGTTCATGAAGAGTAATGTTGGCCTTAATTTTCTTCATATTCTCAACAATATTGTATCCTCTTTTATTTTGTTTCTCTCTATGCTGAGATTGATCATTCCCTTTGAGGGGAGGAGGATTACTGACAGCGTTGGGATTCGAAGGGATAATTGTATTATTGGGAGTAGTAGTAAATTGTTGCTTGTTCCTCAGATTATAATTGTTCCTATTGCACTGTTGGAATGCTTGCACTTCATCAGAGTTGTCCTATGGAATATTGTCATCTTCATTAGGGAAGGAAGACTCAAAAGTCTCAAAGACCGTAGCTGAACTGGAAGGGCCAGATTCATGAGGCAGATCTGGAGGATTCATCATTTGATCTTGTCTGATCATCTCCCTTTGGAAGATTTCGAAAGCTGCACAGAACTCTATACAATTCAACTCTCCATGTTGAGATGTGTTATGGACCCTGCACCAATTGGGCAACGTTGTTTCCATGATATTGATCTCTGACAACTTATTGGATTGTTGTTTTTCTGCATTGTTAGTGGGCCTGTTGTATCTTGGAAAGATAGAATTTTGATTATTTGTATTACCCATCCTCTTCTGTATATTCAAGAAGTCGTTGCTCAGCTTCTGAACCATTCTTTGTATAGAATCCAATACAACTTTGTTGGAGTCAGAACCCTTAGCGACTACTACATTAGTGTGAGCCTAATGATGATTCTGTTGGTTATTTTTTTGTGTATGATTGTTCAAGAAATCATAATTTTGATTTGTTGTCTATTGCGTCATGGGAGGCAGAGTGTACACTGATTTTGATTGAATGCGGGAGCGTTTTGATTCGTGCTTGGAATTGTATTCAAGGATGGAAGTCTATTGTTGAATGTTTGACCTCATGGATTGTGAGGGCTAAGCTGTGGATTGAGCTGCTTGTCGATGTTGATAGCTCCCTGAAATGCCAACGCTAGGGTATAGGCAGTGGTAGCTCTTCGCAAGAACACTGTAGTAATAGGATCCAGTGCGTTCTTGTATATCTCGAGTGTTAGATTCTCATCTGGCTTTTATGCGGTGTTCAATCGAGTGTGTATCTTCTGGAATCTTGCATTGAAGGCTCTGGTTGATTCGTTAGGCTCCCTTTTCATGCTGGTAAAGCGTTGATATACCAGACTTGGATTAGTTACCTATCCAAAATATGCCAGGAATGTACTTTGGCACTCATCCCCTGAGGTGATGAAATTTTCTTACAAATTGAGATACCAATCATAAGAAGAATCTAGCGGAGTAAATGGAAAAACCCTGCATGCAACATCCTCATGGATAACATTCATTAATCTCAAGGCGGCCTTGAAAGATTTGATATGTTTCTCAGTCATCCTCTCACTTGAGGGGGAGAAAGTAGGCAGATACTTTTTTGCATTCCTTGGTAGGTCATGTTGGTCCCTAGGGATGGTAATGGCGGATCCAATTAACCAAGGTTGGGCCATAGAAAGATTGATAGGCGGGAAGATCCTTACAGGGGAAGGTGTTCGGGATTGGCATACCTCAGGGATGACAGGTATAGGTCTAGGCCTCCTAGAGTTTGACAATGGTGAAACCAAAAGGCTATCTTGGGCCCTAGACCTTGTTAATTTCCTGTGTGTCTTTGTAATGATCGACCTCTATTTTATTGGGAAAGCATACAAGTGTGCCCTCTAAGCGCCAACTTTTTTTAACTTTGCTGATGTGGGTTTTATGCACACATCAAAGAAGTTTTAAACGAGGTAACCTTTAACATTTTGGGATCTCTGTGGAACTAGGTTTCATTCCACGGCAAGAGTTGCAGGTATGTGGTTAGAACAACCAGATGGTGGAATAGCAGGTTGAACCTGTAGGTTGTTTAAATAGGTTTGTGGGCGAATGCATGGATTTTAATAAAAATGACAAATCACTAAATGTGTCGGATGGGTGGAAGACTATCCTATGGTGGGTAGATCTCAAAGAAACTCTAAAAAGGAAGGGTAAGGCAGAAAAGATCCTATGCCTTTGAAATGGAGTTTCTTGTTGTCTCTTCGGTTGACATGTATTTGAAGAACCAGTGTTTGATGTTTGCAGCTTTTGCACACTTTTGAACAAACACTGCTAGAAGTCTGGGGTATTCAAATATAGGATGCTCAATGGTCTCAGCTGAAGGTTGCTCCTTTTAAGGTTGTTGTTACACACCTTTGTATAAGAGATTATAGCACGGACCAAGAAGTTATCTAGTGCAATTGTGGCTCACACCTAGAAGACTATATCAAAGAGATACCTCTACACACTTTGGATTATCGATTCAACTTCTACTAACCTTTCTAAATCAATGAAATTTATCAATCTTCAATAGCTATTGCACATCGAAAACTAACATTCATTAATAAAATAGTCAGATTCATCTGTAGCATTGACACACATCAGAATTATTGAATCAATACAAACAAAGAAACTTCTAATTCATTAACACAAAGAAGGAAGAAGAAAGAACAAACACAATTGTATGACAATCAATTTCTTGATTTCTTTCTGTATATTCATTCGAAAACTTTGACCCCTTTGAAAAGAGGGTTGTACATGTATATATAGAGCTTGGGGAAGGGGTTGCCTCATCCTCCAAGTTTAGAATATTTCGTTTACATCTTTATAGACTATAAGATAAGTCTTGGTTACATACTAATAAATTATAGATATCTTAGTCATGCAACGTGTACATGCTGCCAAAAAATGATTAGTTAATTATAATATATATGCAACTAAGACTTAACTATTCGGTTATAACCGTTACATGCCAGAAAAGTACAAAATTAGCCTTCATGCTAAATTGACTCTTGCTTAACTTGTCTCAAAATTGTTTTGGGACTGTGGTTGTACTGGTGCTTGATGATGCGGTAGCTGGAGTTGTACTTGGAGATGCACTGATTGATTGAGCTGTTGTTACCATGGGAACTGTGGTATGAGGTGGCGCTGACATGGTTGTAGTTGTTGGCGCTGTAGGTGGAGTCGACGTAGTAGAACTAGCAGGTGGCGTTTGTTGGCTGCCTTCTTCTTAGCATCTAGCTCCTGGTAGTGCTTGTACGTCTTAGCGTGCTGTGCTCAAATTAAGTTCATATTTAGGAGATGCGGCCTAGTCACCCTGCTCATTTGCTTCATCAGCTTGGCATGTTCTGTCTTGGTGGTTCTAAAACCAACCCTGAACACTTCCAACTTTGTCGCCTTCTTACTAGTTGTGCTCAATTTGGCCGCAATGTCTACTAGGCTTAAACCCTACAGAGTTTGCTTGAAGATGTTAGAGGCTTGCTCAGGAGATGCGGCCTAGTCAACCTGCTCATCTGCTCCATCAACTTGGCATGTTCTGTCTTGGTGGTTCTAAAACCAACCCTGAACACTTCCACCTCTGTTGCCTTCTTCCTAGTTGCACTCAATTGGCCCGCAATGTCTACTAAGCTTAAACCCTACAGAGTTTGCTTGAAGATGTTAGAGTCTTGCTTAATCATTTGATCGAATGTGGCTCTGGTTACTAGTTTGCCTTTGTTATCTCGAATTGTAGTCAATACGAGCTCTGTCAAAATTTGCTCGGCTTGCTTCTCTTGCTCGACCAATTTATTCACCAGTCTTAGAGGATAATACCTAATCCCAGGGCTCCTGTGTTCTTATTAAGGCTAAATTCAAAGCATTTGATGCCTCCAATGGGGTCATCAAGTCCAAGTGGCTAAATGCCTTATTGGAGGTATATGGTACTAAGAAACTCAGCTTACTGTCATCCTTTGTGGCTTTTGAATAATCTGGTTATGGAATTGACATGAGGAGCCAAACTGACTCTCAAAGAATGAATAAAATCAAGAATCTCATACAGCCTAAGTGCTGCAGTCTGCACTTACCGCTCAATACTTTGGGGAACCCGAATCACTTGTTGCTCTCTGAGAATTTATAACTCCTCTTCGAGCTCTTGTCTAGCCATTTTCAGTCCCATCATGTATGGCGAGGATTGCTTTTGTATGGGTCTCCATGTAGGACTTGAGGTCCTCAATGTATGGGGACTGACCCTTTTGCCTATTTTGCCTCTTGCTAAGGGAGTAAACTTCTTCCCTTTCTTCCATGATTAGAGTTCGGCCCGAGCTATCCTCTATTTTTCTCTTCCTCACTTGTTGTACTTATGCTCTGGCCTTATCAAACAGTGAGCTCACCGTTGGCAGTTCGGTTATCTTCAAATTGGGCCTCTTAGAGGCCGAGGCTCCTAATTCCTTAGCCCAATCTGGAAGGGGGAGCTTTGAGGGATCTAGTAGCTGAGCTTCCACTTATGCATGTTCGTTAGGCTCAGGCTCAGTTTTAGTGGAAGGATTGGGCATTGATGGCCTTATGATTTTTTACTAGTCTATGTTTCCATTTTGTGGCATTGGATGAACCATAGAGACTAGTTGCTTCTTGGGTGCCCTTTTGGTGGTTACCACTGTGGTTATGGTGGTTGGAGTCGAGGAAGGCAAAGGTGAACCCAATTGGGTAGGAGATACAGTTGGAGTGATGGATTGGGCAATGGATGGAATGGACAAGGCTAATGTTGATGGGATGGACACTAAAGGAATGGAAACCACAACAGTGGAGGGTGGAGCAGCTGAAGTGGGAGTGGGCAAATTCATGGATGGACGCTGTTGTCAACCTGGAATTGCACCCTAAATCGAAGACGTGCTGAAATGACTAATCTTCGCTCCAGTTGAAACAATAGGATCTTCTCATGAGAGTGGGTGCCTCAATGATGAGAAGAACTTCTAGAGAAAGTTGGTTCCTATAAGATGTATCTATGAGGATCTCAACTTTTATGCTACAAACTGCTTGGGGAAAAGGGGAGAAAGAACTTGAAAGGAAATCCTAGCTAAAATAGTGATACATCTAATTTTCTTGATCCATTCAAATCGAGCTTCTGAGAACACTGATTCAAACAAGGGGTAGAACTTCAACTCCAATTGATCAATACACAAGTATTTCACGAAAAGGTTTAATATAATGATCTAAGCTTGAGGGAAATGGAAAAATAGCCCTGATGAAAGGCACTAAACAGCCACTAATATCCACTATAAACTCAGCAAAAGACGTTCAAACATAGAACGTGACCTGCATAAATGACCAGCTAGTAACTAGGTATGAATCTAGATTTGACAAGGAAGAAGGAAAATCTTTTATTTAGGCAAATCTATAACAAAAATACACTATCCCAGTTACTGAAAATTGAAAAAACACAGTCCTCTTTTTATTGATTCTGACAAATGTTACAACACAAACTTTGACAGAAGTTTTCTTGCTAAAAGAGGGATCATTTTTACAAGGCTGAAAAGCCATTAATATAAAAAATTTACAAAAGCCAAGAGGTGGCATTTGAAAATAGAGAGGGAGTAAACTCAAACCAACTCAGCGTTTACAAAAGTCTATTTTGTCTTGCATGAAAATTCTTTGTGCTGAAAAAGACAGTGGTTAA
The DNA here is from genome assembly GCA_037957365.1 of Torreya grandis. Taxonomy (NCBI): domain Eukaryota; kingdom Viridiplantae; phylum Streptophyta; class Pinopsida; order Cupressales; family Taxaceae; genus Torreya; species Torreya grandis. The sequence continues at coordinate 11,409,006 of JARHVA010000019.1, read as the reverse complement.
TTTTGCGAAGTCAAACTCTTATGATGCAAAAATGCTACGCCCACTCCAAATATGGATTTCCTCTTGAGTTGTTTGATCGTTTGAAAGCATGAGATAAACAAGAGCATGCGTGAAATCCACGCCATGCTAAAATTAGAACTCCAATTGAAACGTTGGAAGCTGAGTTGGAACGTTTGAAAGCACGAGTTGATCCGGAGATGAGCTTGACTTCAAAAACTAGTCAACTAAAGCTTTGACCAGTCAATCGAAATAGCCTTTGCTTGCATGGATTTTCCTTTTATTTTGGTTTGCCTATTTGTGTCTATTTTTTGCGGACTTCTATTTTCTGTCCAAGTCTAATTATTCCCTCGGAAGTCTGTCTTGCCTTTGTTTTTTTTATTATTCCCTTTCAGAATTCTATTGGCTTCTCTTTCGGATTTTTTCCTTTCCTGCGGACTTTATTTCCTGGCTTTACCTTGGCTGCATTTCCTTCAGAATTCTTGTTGACCTCGCTTTGGATTTCCTTTGGACTATCTCATATTGACTCATCTTTTTCCTGTTGACTTCTCTTTTTCCTGTTGACTTTATGTTTACCCCCTATTTTGTTTGGGATTGTTTGCTGTCTCATTTCCTCGGACTTTTTGTCTTTACCTTTGTTTTGTTCCCATTTCTTTCGGAATTTTCATTCCTTGCCCTTCGGAAACTTCATGTTATCTCCCATGTCTTTGTCATTTCCTTTTCTGCGGATTTCTTGTGAAGCCCCTCGGATTATTATGTTTGCAATTTTTCCGAAGGATGTCCTCCCACAAACTTCCTTTTGCCTTTGCTTATATTTTCTTCGGGTTTTATGTCTTTCAATTTCCTTCGGACTTTTATCTTAAGGCACCCGGGCTTTTTGGAGGGTACTTGAGCTTTTTGGAAACGTCCTTTTCGAAGGGTACATTGCCCTTCGGACTTTTTAATTTGTCCTTTGAAATTTTTCGAAGGAATTCCTTCGGGTTTTTTGTCCGAGTCTATTTGTTTGTTCTTCAATGTCTGCAACTTCGAATTCTTCACTGCTTATTACTTATAAAAAGAGATAAGTAATTCACCCTGAGAAACCCGAAATGCACTATCTTGAGTAATTCGGGTTTCTAAACCCGAATTACTTCTACTGATAAAACTTTCATAAGCAAAGCACTTCTCAAAACCCGATTTGCACTGTCAAGAGTAATTCGGGTTTTCCAACCCAGATTACTTTTGCTGATAAAACTTTCATAAGAAAAACACTTCTTAAAACCCGATTTGCACCGTCAAGAGTGATTCGGGTTTTCCAACCTGGATTACTTCTGCTGAGGGGTTTCAACTGCTGATTACTCAAAGTGAAATAAGTTGTCTCTTGTAAAACTCGAAGACTTCTTCCAAAAATCCGAAGTCTTCTGCCGTGTAAAAGCCGAAGTCTTGCTTGAATGCCCACCCTCTCACACTTAGGCAAAATTTTGGTATGTAGGCCAAAAAATGGCCAACAGGGGCATGAAGAGTAAACCCACAAAAAGTGACATGATAGGAATAAATGTAGAAATCACTGGTGCAAGGGTTATAGAAATTGCAGGTAAGGAGATCAAAGGGAAAAGACCTAAAGGGGCTGTGAGCAAAGGTCCCTTATTAGATGGTTCACCTGTGAGAGGTGCTTTGTCCTTCAGTGCTTGTAGGCTCAATACTTTGGCCTGCTGCAACTCCTCGTCAATCTTTTGTATTGGCTCACCTTCTTGTGAAGGTTGTGCCTCCTTGAGTGTCTGTGTGGGAGGGGTCCGTGGTCTGTCTCCCCTAGGCTTCCTTTGATAACACTTTGTCGTTCTGCCTGCCTGTGGAACTGTTGCCTGTTGGGGAAAAGAGGGGGAAACAAGGCTGGGTGTTGGGGCTATAGAAGCTGTTGTTTCCTTTTCATCAGAGGAGTCTAAGCATATTATCCCAACTTTCTCCCTCTATACACTGTTGTTTGAGTTAGCTCCTCAGCTAGCTCTTGCTTGATATGTATAAGTTCAACTGTTGAAGGTTGAACTGGGAGCATTTGTTCCTCCTTGATTTGTGTAGAGGCAAGTATTTGTTCTTCTGGTTGTTGTTCACCATGTGCTCCAATGAGTGGTGCCTCACCTACCACTTGTTGTTGGTCCTAGGGTTGGCCTTGAGCTGTTTGGGGATCTTGTTCCTCTCCTGGTATCTGTGATGGCCTACCACTCCAAAAATCAAAATATTTCCATCCTCTAGGAGGTGGGATCCTAAACTTTGCTTCACCGAGTGTGAGAGATGGTTCTGCCTTTATCACTCTCAGCAAGTCCTCACTCAATCCTACAGTTGCTACCTTTTCTTTCGCTTCTTCATCGTCCTTGGCATTTAGGAAGAGAAAATCATGATCCATTGGCTCGTGTTTTTAAATGAGGCCAAGGGTGTGGATCTTCTTCTGGACCTTGCCATGAGGATCCCAGACTCTGTGAGGGAGGGTAGGCAATGCATATGCCTTCCTGCCATTCCCAACCCCCTTGAAGTGCATGCAAATTGTATATTGCATTCACCCATTGGTGATGTGGGATCCATGGAATGTGGCCTTGTTTCTAGTCAATTCCTCATCAATGCTATTCCATATTTGATATGCAATTTCCTGCTCAACTACTTTGTTTGGAATGAACTTCGGGAGTTGAAGAGGATCTACCTTGTGGCCAACCACTATAATAACAGTGTAGTCTAGATAAAGCTAGTAGTCTCCTATGTTGTTGGCAAGTGTCCGAGCTATGCCGTGGGAAATTCGTGCGAAATGCTGGTCGTGGATGGCCATTCAGACCTGAGGGTAGAGGTCCTCAACATTCTTCGCTATGTTTCTAACATAGGAGTATATATGCACAAAACTGTAATAGTGTAAGGTCCCTTTTTGGGCTGAAACCAAACAAAAAGGGTATGCCATAAATCCCAACTTAGATCCACAAATTATTAGAAAAAAATCAGAATTCCATTAAACTAAAATTTATTGCAATATTTTCCCATAAACTGCAAATCGCCCAAAGACCTAGGCGACTAGGGTTTGGAGCTGATTTATGCCTCAAAATTGTTCCAAAAATTACAAAATTAAATCTGTAGATGGATAAATATATTCCAAACACAAATCCACAATCAGATTTGCAAAAATCTTATTTTTTGATTTTATATGACAAAAATAACAGCTGAAACTTGTAAATTTCACAACTCGCAAAATACTCAGAATTTTTGAATAAATGATAGTTTGAACTAAAGATAAAAATGTGCTCTTTCAAATGAAATAATAATTAGAATTTTCCCTTGGGTGGAAGTCACCCAAATCTGAAATTGTGTAGACAAACCCTAGAAAAATAGAAATTTGCAAATGAATAAAACATTATGCCCTTAGATCTTCTTCAAAGATCCTCTTCAAATCAACAAACAACAAATCAACTCAGCGCACTTGCAATTTTTGAAGTGAAATTGCCTCTTCAAGATCTCCTTGGAACTCCAAGTGCTTTGATTCAAGATTGGAACTCCAATAACTTGAAAATAAGATTGATTGACAAAAAGATGATCTTCAAATGTCTCAACTCCTGATTTTATAATTCCTCCAAGGTGGGCGAACCACTCATGGGGGTTTATTAACAAAGATAGACCTCTTTTAGCCACTTGGGTCTTCCCCAAGTGTGGCGTCCACTTTTGGGTCCCTTCCTTTATGTCCAAAGTCCTTAAGGACCTTTAATTGGGGGTCAAGTCCTCATGAAAGTGTCTTTCTATTTTATTATCTAATTTACACCTCATAATATAGTAATTAAAATTACTTGAGGAGCAAGTAAATAATAAATTACAATTAATAATTAAGAATATTGTTTTTTAATTCCAAATGATTAAAATCACTCTCTAGCAACATCCTAAATTATTACAAATATTTCCCTTGATTCATCCCTTAGCGCACGTCGAATAAAATAGGCTAAAGGTCTTTAAAAGGTTGATCAAAAGTCAACCCCTTAGAAAAGGGGACCTTACAAATAGTCACAAATCTTGTTCTTGATAGCTTTTGTATTGGGCTCCCACTGGACTCCATTGTGCCTATACACTGTGCCCATGACTGTGTCCAATAGGTAAGACATCATGTAGAAATTTCCTCTCAGTGGCCTCTTGTCTTTATGTAAGATTTGTTCTTGGAGGCATGCACTGATGACTTTCTCCAAAGCGAAGGTGTGCTTCGAGGTACTTAGCAGTTCCAATAGGGGAATCCACTCCAAGTGCAGGAAGAAGATTTCTCACATGTCCAAAAAGTCTTTCTAACAATGCCATTCCCACACAGATTCCCATTCTGAATCGAGTGATGGGGTAGGGCTCTTGACATGTTCATTCAAAGTGAAAGTTTCTCTGGGGAGAAGCCACTTTGATAGAGCTCGCCCCGCATTATTGGACTTCTTCCATGTAATGACAGTGTGTAAATCAAAAGTGACATCTAGAATGAGTAGGTTCAAATCCCTGTTAAATGCCTTGCCTACTATATACGCAACAACTGTATTATTGCCAACGTAATGAAGGTACTTGCCATCCATTATTCTCCCTTTGAAGAAGAGGCCCCATAGTAAATCTATGCATGGCATAACCTTCGGCTTTGAAGCTACGTAGTGTAGGGCTTGACGTTTGAAAGGAAGCAGGTCCTTTACTAGCTGCTTATCTTCAATTATGATTTCTTCGAGTGCAAAGGAACCTACGTTTTCCACTGCCTCCCAAATGCTGATTAATTTGAATAACATCCATTAAATGCAGTGGCGTCAAACATCGTATCCAAATACTCTATGGAGTCTTTGATAGAGAACCTGGATGGTGTTGGGGCTCCTTTGTAGGACCTGGATGATGATGCCATGATGATTTGACTGATACTGGTATGCTCCAAGCTTTTGACAATGGTGTATAACACTAAACTGAATTATGTAGATTAACAAATCAATCTTATAGCAATTAGGGCTTTTGGGATCGCTTAAGGCTGAAGTTTACTTGAGCTCGAAGATGGAATGACGTGAACTTGGCTTGGGGCTCAATGTTAATAGATTTATGCATTGATTTCCAGTTAGTACGCCAGTAATTGTCAACTACTAAGATCTCATCACCTTCATTCAATTCGAATTCGACCACCCTGTCTAGTGTACATGCCACTTAGGATGCCTTGTCATTCGGGTTGCCACCATGTTACTTTTCATCTTTTGCCATGAGTCATTACGTAGTCCAGTCAGGAGAAGTCAAACTTTACCTTTGGGCCAAAAGACCTGGAAGTGCAGAATGTTCTTTGGAAAGATTTGCTTTGAAAGATTTTATCCAAAGCTGCCGAAACAAAAATTGCCGAAGACTAAGATTACTGAAGGAATCCTTCTGGTGAAAAGTTTATGAAATGAGAGTAGCTGAAACAAAGTTGTCGATGACTAAGCACTCTTCGGGAAGGTTAGTTCGGGTAAAAGTAGTCACATAGAAAGTCCCCAAAGAGAAAGCCCCCGAAATGATAGTTCCCGAAACAAAGCTTTCGATGACTAAGTCTTCAAAACAAAGTTTCCGAATTGAAATCTTTGAAATGAAATTTGTCGGCACAACTTCCAGCAAGAAAGTTTCTAAAAGTAATCTTTCTGAAACAAATCTTCCCACAACAAATGTTGCTGACGAGAATCTTTCCAAAACAAATTTGCCGAAATAAAAGTCCTTGATGAAAGGCTTCAAAGAGAGTCCGCGAAGAAAGCTGTCGTCTAGAAACTTTCCGAAACAAATCTACCAAAAAGAAGCTTTCGAAGACCAAACTCGCTGAAACAAACCTTCCGATGAAAAGCTTCCTAAGCGAATGTTGCCGATGGGAAAGTTTCTGAAGAGAAGTTTTTGAAATAGTCGTCGAAGACCAAGCTTGCCGAAGACTAAATAGTCCAAACTAAAACAATCTAAATTGTTGTCATGCAAAGCCATTCTTTCTGTCTTTTCATTAATAGGTTAGTTTGAACAAGTGCTTCCAAATGAAAAAAAGTATACCACAACATGATTCAATGTTAAAAGCACCAAATTACTACAGAATACAAGTATCATAACCTGCAAAAAACTCATAGTTACCCCTGTAAGATATTCATTATTTCCAAAAAACAAGGGGGGTCCCCACTTTTCAAAGAAAAATACAGGGTGGGATGTGTTGAATACAACAACGTGGATGACAGATAGAGCACAAGTGGAGGAGCATTCTTTCTAGGCACAAATCTAGTGTCATGGCTAAGTAAAAAACAAACTTCTGTCTTATTATCCATGACTGAAGCAGAATACATCGCAACAGTGTCTTGTTGTACACAAGTTCTATGGATGAAGCAAACGTTGAAAGATTTTAAAATGGAGTATGAACAACCAATCTCCATACTTTGTGATAACACAAGTACAATTAATATTTTGAAGAATCCAGTTATGCACTCAAGGACAAAACACAATCCGATCAATTATCACTACTTGAGAGAATAGGTTGCAGATCAACAGGTAAAGTTGGAGTATGTTGCTACAAAGGAGTAGATAGCAGATATTTTCACAAAGCCCCTCCCAAAAGAAACTTTTGAGTTTGTAAGGCAAAAATTGGGAGTACTTGATTCTTCATCTGGTCATTAAACCCGTCAAGAGAAGCATGGGTTAAGGGGGAGCTAATCATTGTATTATTCAGCTCCGTTGATGTGTTGATAAGATCCATTGTGTTGTACATCCCTTTGCAATTGATGTCAAAGGGGGAGAATTGAAGGGGGAGCAAAGGAAGAGAACTGCAACAAGGAATTCATGCACTATTTTGTTACAGGGGTTCCATCAATGACAAAGGGGGAGATTGTTGGAATATTGTCATTGATGTCAAACGGAAAAGTAATGGAATTGTCAGAAAGTAACATAAATGTCAAAAAGTAACGAAATTGTCTAACGGATTTTTTCTGTACAAAGAATGGTATTTTCAGAAATCAATACCAAAGGATGGAAGAAGAAATTACCTTGGTTTGGCGCCCAAGTATGAAAGGGACCAGCAATAGTAAACAAAGGCCAGCAATAAAAACTATATTTAATTTATTGCAACATTAATTAAGGAAAGCCGATCAACTTAGAGGAGTTTTGTTGAGCACTAAAGGAAGGTTTTATGTTTTTGTTTATGGCTTAATCGCCCCACCAAACACATGGAACAATGATTATCAAATAAAGGCCGACTCACTTGATATATGGCAGCCTTGGGAAAATCTTCCCACTTGGGTTAATTAAATAAAATAAAATTAAACACACACCTTTTAATGAAAGGGTGTCTTTTGATTGGGACGCCTCCATTGGGAAAAGCCTTTGAAGGCTATATAAGATGAAAAGATATTGGAGAAATAAAACAAGAAACTATTCTTTCAATCATTTAAGCATAAGCAGTTTTTCTAGGAGAAGAAAAAGAGGAAGTCGAATTTGCCATCATCCATTGATAAAGCAATAGTAAAAAGGGGGAAAAATTGTTTCAGTAAGAGGTTGGTGCCTGTTGTCAACTTGGAGTTGCACCCTGATCGAAGACGCGCTGAAATGACTAATCTTCGCTCCAGTTGAAACAATGGGATCTTCTCACGAGGGTGGGTGCCTCAATGATGCGAAGAACCTCCAGAGAAGATTGGTTTCTGTAAAATGTATCAATTAGATCTGAACTATTTATTGGGATTTTCTGATTTTGAGGGGATGAAAGGGAGAAGAAAATTGAAAAGGAAATTCTATCCAATAGGGGTGATAAACCTGAATGTAGATTGATCCACTCAATTTAAGCTCTTGAAAACAGTGATCCAGACAAGAAAAAGGGCTAGAATTTCAACTCCAATTGATCAATATGCATAAATATTTCACGAAAATGTTCTATCTTGTGATCTAAGCTTGAGGGAAATGGTAAAATAAGCCTAATTGAAGGCACTTAACAGCCACTAACTTCCACTGTAGACTCAGCTAAAAAATGTTTAAACACAGAACATGCCCTGCATAACATGATCAGTGAGTAACTAGGTAAGGATCAAGACTTGGCAAAGAAGAAAACTTTATCACTTGTGCAAATCAAAGACAAAATACACTATACCAGCTTGCTGAAAATTGAAAACAGTCCTCGTCTTATTAATCTGAAAAAGGTTACAACACAAACTTTGGCAGTAGATTGTCTTGCCAAAATAAAAGATTTTTACAAGGTTGAAAAACCATTAATATAGAAAGAATACGCCAAAACAAGAGGTGGCGCTGAATTTAGAAGAGGAAGATGAACTATCACTTCACGTGAATCTATTTTTGGTTAAAGGAGATTACTAAGCCTTCCAAAAAACATCTATTTTGTCTTCTTCCTCTTTGCATGAAAGCTCCTTGGTGCTGAAAATAGACGGTGGCTAAGCTTAGGTTGTTCTTTATTTAGGCATCATGCATGGAACGTTTTGGAATATGCACGGTAGGCTAATTTTGATAAGTCAAACTCTTATCATGCAAAAATACTACGCCTACCTCCAAATATGGACTTCCTCTTGAGCTGTTTGAACGTTTGAAAGCATGAGATAAACAAGAGCATGCATGAAATCCACGCCATGCTAAAATCAAAACTCCAATTTGAAACGTTGGAAGCTAAGTTGGAACGTTTGAAAGCATGAGTTCTAATCCGGAGATGAGTGTGACTCCCGCGCGTTTATCATTTTTCATGCCTTTTACGACAGTCTTTGACTATAGGTCAACTATAGATAAAAAACAATATTCTTAATTTTTTTTTGGCATGTTCACGCGTGCCTTGGATGCGTCTATTCTTGTCTGGGCCACTCCGTTTCTGTCTATTCCCGTAGACTCTTCTCTGGCTGTATTTGACTCGGGCTTATGTTCTCGTTTAGACTTTTCCGCGAACTTATTTCCTTGTCCAAATCTATTTCCTTCGGACTTTTCTTCGTCCACTTTCCCACGGACAGTTTGTCCTTCTCTGCCTTCGTACTTCGCTCTTCAGACAAAAAGTCCGAGACTTAATCCTTCCTAGGCCTTTCTTTTCGTTTGGCTTTATTTCCCTCGGATTTATTGTTTTCCCGTTGGTCTCGGATTTTATCTTCCTCAAATTTCCTTCTTTGCTTTGTATTCTATTCTCTCGGGCTTTTTGCTTTCAACTTCCCGCGGACTTCCTTGGCCTTCCAAAGAACAGCCCTTCGGGCTTTCTGTCATGGTCTTTTCCCGAAGAGTAGGTGTCCTTCGGGCTTTTTGTAAAGCCCTTAAACTCACGAGATGGACCTTCCTGAAGGGCATATGCCCTTCGGGTTTCTTGCAAACGACTTTCCCAAGGGCTTCTTGCAAACGACTTTCCCGATCTTGAAATGAGCCTTCTCGAAGGGTACCTACCCTTCAGGTTTTTTGTCAATGACCCTTCGGAAGGGTAACTTGCCCTTTGGGTTTTTTGATTTGTCCTTTTATGTGGAAAAATTGTCAAGCCCCTTGGATTTTTGCAAAGAACTTTTCCAAATGACAAGCCCTTCAGAATTCATCCTTTGAAATTTCCCGAAGGGCAGGTGCCCTTCGGGACTTGTGAATGTGACCCTTTTCCTTTAAATGATCTTTTCCGAAGGAATTTTGCTGAGTGTCATTTGGCCTTGAAAATAGCCTGTTTAATATGTGAATTGGTCCCTCCGGATTTGCTGTAAGTGTTCTTTTCCTTGAAATGCCTTCGGGCTATTTGAAAAATGGCATGCCTTGTTAAATTGTCTTTGTTTTTCCTTCGAACCTTTCCGAATCTATGTAAGAAAACCTTTCTTTGATGAACCATTCCTTGGCTACAGACATGAACTTTCCGAATGCAAGAGACAATTTGACCTGTGGAAAAATTGTCAACAGTGCCTTAGAGAAAGAGATTGGTGACTCGTTAAGTTGGTGCTTAGCAATAGGAGATTGGTGTCTCCAGTAGGTTGGTGCCTAAGAATTTTGTAAAAAGATTATTATTATATAGCTGGGTTTGGACAGTAGTTCCAAGCAGCTATTCATTTGTGGTTTTTCCCCGAATGGGTTTTCACGTAAATCTGGTGTCAATCTGTCATTTTTATGTGAACGCTTTGATTGTGGATATTAAGTTTCATTAAGTAAAAGATAAGATTTTACTAATTCCACCCACTTCCCCGGCCCTCGCCTTCTCAGTATAAGTGTGTGCTTAACACATCTATATTTTGATTTTGCAATACTTTGTCTAGAACATTCCTCCTAGTGTTTGTAATTAGGATCTTTTAGATAAGAGAAAAATTTATTGTGCACCTGTTCCTTAGAGCTGGGTAAAATGATATAAAATAGAGATGAAACATGCAACTTAGAGGCATTTCAATAATCTTTAAATAACTAAACAAATAATAGTCTTAAAACCAAACGAGAAGTAACCTGCTGTGTATCTTAGAAATATATAGCATGCATGATACTAGAAATTTGGTTTGTATGATGAAGAATACAAGAAATGGGATAACTCCATGCATTAACTAAATATTGGGCCTATAACATCCTAACTATAAAAGGCAAGGGTTGAAGCACTTAATCTGCCACAACAGGATTACACAATTGAGAGGAAAGATAGCCTTGTTCTTTACCAGACCAATCCCTTTAGTTTCTAGCCTCTTAGGATGATCAAGACATTAAATTCCATTCCTCAAAAGATGGTCCTCTTTGGAGTGTCCCTATTAAGCTTGCTCATTCTTTAAATAAGAGTATAAGAAACCCTTACATATTTAAAGTAGAATATGGAAATAAAATGTGATGAAATATTTATTTTTTATTTATTTTTATAGGTAAATTGAGGGTTTCTATTGGGGGTCCACACCCATTTTTGTCAAAAATGTGTTATATAGTTTATATTAAAAAAAGAAGACAGAAAAAACAAAAGAAAAAGATGGTAGAGAGATGTAGGGAGAAAGATGGCCATGCATTACTTACATGTGCTTAAAAAGCTTTAATAGAAACTAACTTGTATCTACTTAAAAAAAAAGACTAAAACTGAACTATCAATAACAAACATAAAGCCACCACTGCAAACCACAGTAGCCATTAGAAGCAGATGATTTTTGGAAAAACTGTGTTGATTTCTTTAACACAGTAACCTTGTTCAGCTGAGTCAAGTCGATGTTCGGTTCAGATCAAACTTTTTGGATCCACCGAACTGAACATACCTGGTTCGGTTTGGATTTTATCTGTTTTATGTGTTTACCAAAAGAAGACCATGAAATATAAATGAGAAAAAAATACATTTTTTTCTGGCTACTAAAGTTGCTGTTATGGATGATATACAATTGTTTAGTTTTTGTATGGCCAAGAGCAGTCTGTTTAAGGGCTTAAAGGCTGAGGAGTACATGCAAACAAGGAACCTAGGGCCACAACACTTTTTTTAAAGGCCCTTGAGGGCAGAGTGCAGTGAGAATAGGCTCATGGAGGCCGAATGGGCTGGGAGATGCCCTTGGAGCCTTGAAGGGAGCATGAAGCCTCCATATGTTGTCAAGCTCACATCTATACCTGCAAAACAATATCAAGACCAACAAAACAAACAATGCATTTTTCGAAAATAGATCCAAAACTATTGGAAATCTTTGCACATGCGGTGAAGCCTTATGGGATTTTACTCTCCAAATGAAACTAACTCTACACTAGAACTGTGAAGCCTCCACCAATAGGCTCATGAAGGCCAAGTAGGGATTGAGGAAAGCCTTGAGCTTTGTAGCAGTGTGAAGGGTCCTTGAGGCCGAATGGGCTTGGAGATGCCCTTGGAGCCTTGAAGGGGGCATGAAGCCTCCATATGTTGTCAAGCTCGCATCTATACCTGCAAAGCGATAACAAGATCAACAAAACAAACAATGCATTCTTTGAAAATAAATCTAAAACTATTGGAAACCTTTGCACATGGGGTGAAGCCTTAGGGATTTTACTCATCAAATGAAACTAATTCTACACTAAGAATATGAAGCCTCCGCCTCTATGCCAAGCTTTATCTTGAGGGTCGTTAGAGGCATTGTTGGAGTTTGAGGGAGGAGGGACAAGGCGTGGACAAGCCTTTCCCCACTCTCCCTCACCCTCTCCCATCCTTGCTCATGTTGCACATGAGCCCCCAAAGTTTAAGTTGACCTTTGTGAGGCATCCATATGGATTAGGGCAACTTTCAAGGTTGACCCAATCAAATGGTTGTGATAGACCCTAATCTAAGGGTGAAGATTGCTTGCTCCACATTTGGAGGGAAAAGTCTTTTTAAACTTAACTTACTTTTTTTAAGGTGTCTTTTTTTAAGTTACTTTATGTTTTGATGCTGAGTTACTTTTCTAAATGGGGATGTTTACTCAGCTGACCCCTTGGTGTAACTTTCTGACGTAAACTTTTTGTATGTTGGTTGAGCCAAGTTGATCTTTTATAAAGTGAAATTGAAATTAGAACCTAAATTTTACATTTATGATTTATTTTTTTATAATAAAATTTAACTTTACATTTTTTGATATTTATATATTACTAAGTATATATATATATATTTTGTTTTTTTAAATTTCCCGAGCCAAACTAAACTTTATTATATATATAATGAAGTTTAGTTTGGTTCAGAAGTTCAGATTTTTAATATATATATTATTTTTTTAATTTCCCGAACCAAACTAAACTTTTACTAAAAATCTGAACTTCTGAACTTTTTTATCCTTCCAAATGAACCGAACTTGTCGAACATGGTAACTATGCTCCAAACCCAAAGACACCTCCTCTTGCAAACAGACAAACAAAGGCCTTTCTTGCAACAAAACCATGTTTACTTCTGCAATGTAACCGCAAGCTCCTTCGCCCTCAAGTTGCAAGATGGATCTACTATGGGAGTCATCTTTTTAGGAGCATATTCATCTAGAAATTTCGCCTTATGCTTCATGAATTCTGATGGTGATTTTCCAGCCGCTTCAACAAAGCTAACCTCCAAGGAAAAGGAGGTTGTTATATCGAACTCAACAATCAGTTAATGGAGATATTTATGTGGGCTTGCCAAAATTTTAAGGATATGTGGCTTGTTGGGAGGCTTACCATCGTATTTTCTCATCCATTCGTCTCCATCAATTGTCCCAGAAAGACGTTTATGCTTCCCTGGTTTTGCTTCGCTGAAGCAGGGGATGGAGAGGCATTCAACATTCTCCTCTTCTGGAAATTATTACAAGTCGATTTCCCTGTAGATGAAATCAGCTGATCTTCAACATGCTTAATTTTGCGCTTTAAGTGGGAGATTCTGACTTTCAACGATGAAGAGCCTGCTACCATCAGACTTTTGCCTTCATCTACTTTTGGAGGCCTTCACTGTGGAATCTCTTCCTCTAGTGATGATGGTTGGAGGAAGTCAATTTATTCATCCAGTGCAGAAAGTTCCAGGGTTGGTTTGTAATTTTCCAAACAACTTTCAACTTCTCAACCCCCGGGAGATGATCAGGCAGAAATATTGTCTTAACTGTGAGCTGAAAAGTGGAAGCTACAGGAGAGATGGCTGCGAGCTTGGACAAGAAGTCATCTTGAATTGAAGAAAATGTGCATGTCACTCTTGTCACAGTCCCATTGTGCCATAAGACATGCCACACGAAATCTTCTTCTAATCCATCAACTTTAAAACATTGATGCATAATGAATTCAGTAACCAAGCCCTAAAATATCAATTCCGAAGTTGCATGATCTTTCAACGCCATTTGTAGATGAACAAGGTGAATGTGTCTACTACAGATTGAGGCAAGAGAAGACATAGAGGAGTGGAGATATAATGCATCAAAGAAAGGGAGAGCTTCATTATGTGGTGGCAGCATGTGGGGAAATAAGGCAATGGTGATAGGTATGCTGAAACGATGTGGGGCATTCGGCAAGGGATTTGAATTGGATATGGCACACAAGGAAGATTAATGATAGGAGAAGTAATGAATAGTTTAAAGGAAGATGGATTGACAATGATGTAAATAAGAGAATGGTGATTATGAAATCAAGTTATACGCAGGATTAGAAGATTGATCGAGGAATGAAAAAATGGAACTAGTCTCCATGCACAGATTCAGAAGGAAAATCTTGTCGCACGGTGGGTTCCAACCCTTCAAAATTAGAAATATGTAGGTTCTCAACAGAGCTAAAGATATCGAGATTGGCTTTGATATTTGCGAAATGATCTACCACGCTGTTGGCCTCTCTGAAACAATGAGATATAGAAGTTTGTGCAAAGCTTAGAAGAAACTTATTAGCTGGTTGAAGCAAACCATTTAAGTTCCCCCTGCTAATCTGTCCCTTGGTGAGAGCGTTAATAACTATATGAGAATCACCTTTAATAGTAAGGTTGACAATGTTTAGCGCCCCCACTAGATTGAGTCCCGAAATTAGATCTTGAAACTCTGCTTCATAATTTGTGGCATTTGAAAGGTAGGATGCTAAAGCATCAATAAAAGAACCTATGCTTGAATGCAGAATACATCCCAAACCCACATGTTCCGGAATTCCTTTTGAAGCTCCATCAAAATTTAGCTTAAATCAGTCTTGTTGGAGAGATTTTCATCTAGTTTTCAGTCTGGGTAATTTTTTTGTTATAACCCCATTAACAAGGATGATGAAATATTTATTAATAAGAGAGTATTTCCACAATCCATATGGTGTAGAGTGAATTGCTTTTGGATTAAACTGTGTAAGCGATTTTTAGATAAAAATTGATCGAATGATTTGGACACTGCGATTTGTCATTAGGATGAGAATAGAACGAGTGTAGATTAGAGACTTAGGTTTCTTTTTAAGGATGTCACCTTGAAGAGCTACATTGTCAGGTAGTTGAACATAGGAGGAAAAAGTTAAATGAAAAATTTATTTAAAACAAATAGTATTTAGTTACCCACAAATCTCTTAATTAAATATTACATATTAAAAATAAATTAATAAATTAAACAATTAAAATTTCAATTTTAATTGATCTTAAAATTGCTTACACAGTTTTATCTAGAAGCAATTTACTCTACACCATATTTATTAATGTTAATTAATAACTAACAAATGGTTAGTGGGGTCATAGTTGGTTTACAAACATTAATAAAGTCCAAAGAGTAATCCAAATGACTATTGTAGAAAATTTTTTTCACAAGAAAAATAAGTTTGTAAAAGTTGACTAGAAAGCTTGTCAAGGTTTTCATCTTTGTTATTGAGATCAAAGGCCTTTGAGTTTTGCTCAACTTGAGTGGTAACCTATGTCCCAAAATTAAAGTTGGGATTGCTATTTTTAGCACATCCTTTAGTTTCATCTTTGAAGCCAAAGATATGCTAAAGTAGGGTCTTAAGAAGAGTCCCACTTGGCAAGGTCATGCATAATGTAATAATTATGTAGAATTGATTTTATATTGTTTATCAAATGGTCAAATGGTTTATTGAACTAAATAAATACAAGTCTTCTTTTTGGTTAGGTTGTTTGAGTGATTTTTTTCAGCCACCTCCTTTAGGAAAATGATTGGTCTTCACTTTCTTTACCGGCCTAACTTATCCTTGCTTGGAATTTGTGTTAACGGTATCAGCCCTTTGACCTAGGGACATTTTGCCATGCTACAAGCTTAATATTTAATCATACCATATATTGTAATGTTAGGTTTATTTAAGCATAGTCATCCATGGCATTCTAATTTATCAAGAGGTGATAGCTGTAAATTTATATCTCAAAGGATAAATGACAATAATAATGATATAGTGCAAACAATAGTAGCATGATAATTGCTTATAGATGGCCATAACTGAAATAGGTGGAGTAAGACAGGTCAAAGAACTGTGGAACTGGCTGGTAATATTTGTTAGATAAAAATGCTTAAAATTTCTTAATTCTATTCCAAAATTTGCAAAAAGATGTTTGCTTCATTTTCCAACTTGTTTGGTATTGCAAAAACCTGGACGACTGTAAGCTGCTAGAAGATAGGGTTAAGAACAAGCAAACAAACAACTAAGGTTTTCTATAGTGTGTATATTGATTGAGGACCATTGTGATGGGATATATCACTATACAACAAGGAGATCAAGATATGGGTGAAACATAGGGATAAAAGTAGATTAGGGGTTTTGGAAGGGTGTAGGTCCAACCAAATAATAATATATGTGCTATCCTACGTTATTTGCAACAAGGAATGTAATGTAAAGAATGCAATGTAACAAGATTGCATTAGCCCTAATTCAACCACAAAATCTCGTATTTTTGAGTTTTGAAATATTTAGAAATGAAAGAAGGGTTAGAGAATGCAATTTTAAGACTTAATATTTATGTATGAACAACACGATATGGATGCAATACAAAATTGTAAAGCCCTAATGCAAATCTAACATGCAAGTGACAATCGGTGATCCCCAACTCTCAAAATGTGAAGATAGTAATGTGTAATATAGAGAGTTTATCGTACTAGTGTAGGGCGCCTCAAGTCTACTAAAAAAAGGGATGTGTAGAGGTGACTCACTAATTTTTCAAAAATTCTTGGCTCTGTGGTAGTGTGATGGGAGGAAGGTGTTGGTGATCTGAAGCAGAGGACTAGTGACTCCTTGACCTAACATTATTAGCGAGCAAAAAAGAATGTTTGTGAAAATGTGATGTAGTAGTGTAGGCATGCATGAGCAAGGAAAATGTCTTGTGACTGATTGTTGTAGTAGATCTAATGACTTTTTTGTAAATCATGAGCAATGAGAGTTAGTATATCGAGCAATATTTAGAGTAAGAGCATGTGAGATAGATTTTTCGGTGAATAAGAGGTTTCTGAGATACGACTATATATGGAACCTAAAATATAGGGAGGGATGTGTCACCATGCCATGATTCTAAATATAGGGACCAAAATAGGCGAAATATAAGTAAACTAGTTGTTATCTATTCTCGAGAACCCAAAAAACGTTCACAGGGAGCATCACCACAGGGTTTGGAAAATGTGTAGTGTGCCCTAAAGCAATGCCATGGATTTTCCAAAACATCCACGGTGATGACATTGATGGTCTCTACTAAAAGGTAGGTCAACAAATAGGAAAGGGGGAATTTCTAGAAAGAGGTGGTATCTCTGCCCTAAGGGGAATTGATCATTGGGATGAACACGGTAACAGATAATGTGATTACATTTGGAACAATATTAAATTGTATCATTGGAGTGTATTGACATGAAAAGAAAAAGTGGCAGACAAATCTATGGAAAACGTTATATATTTTTAGGTGCTCTTAGATTGCATCTGGCATGCTCGATGTAACATGTATTTATTGCCATTTTTATACATCATGATGGATAAAGCTTAGGAAAATGTAAAAAATATTTATTGGCATATTTATACATTCCTCTTTGTAATATTTATGTTTATTCTTGTGTATCTACATGTATCTGAATACGAGAGTATATGCTTGTGTGCATTGTTTTCTAAAGAACAATATAATTACATCATGGTACATAATTTTGTTTAGGGGCATCCATTTATTGGCATCCTCTCCCAACGAAGGTGATTATGGTCAACTATTTTGCTTTAGCACCATGCTTGAGAGTCTGCATCTTTCCTAATATATGCATGTTATAGTTGAAATTTGAGCATTTGGTTCAGGGGCATTCATTTATTGACACCCTCTCCCAACAAAGGTGATTATGGTCAACTATTTTGCTTTAGCACCATACTTGAGAGTCTGCATCTTTCCTAATAGATGCATGTTATAGTTGAAACTTGAGCATTTAGGTCTTCCTTAAAAGTTATCAACTTTTTGAGGTGATAATCGGAAGCATAACCATTGAAATTTCTGATGCACTGTAATGGCCAAAGGAATTTGATCCTTGCTAACCTAATAATATTCCATCTCTGTCTACCATCTTGCCTGATCATCCACAAGCCTCTTGAAATATCTTTACTGCAACGAAGTGGGCCAATAAAGAGGAGTGGATTTTCCAAATAGTCTCTTAACCATAAGTAATGGCTATCAGCAAACTCCAGATCCCATGGATAGCACCAAACAATGCAACCTAGTTTTGGCTGCTAGACTAAGATTAATTGCCATTCAGCCCAAGACTTGATGCTAAGACGGTCCTTGGTATTCATGACTTGGCATCTTTTAATACATCTTTCTTGTTTGTTATGGATCCCCCATCTCCTTTTTAGTCTTTTTGCTGCTTGAGAACATGACCTTATTCTTGCATTCAATTTATGTCTCATTGTGCAAAAACAGCTACTCATATCTTCAACTCTAGCCCTTCCATATAGACAGTCATGTCTAGTTGCATTTTAAACATTTTGGTGTCCACGATAACTTTGCATAATTTATGAAAAATTCTCCTATCAAATTTGGAAGGCATTTGGCTCAATTTATAATTGTCTAGTCTAACCGTTAGTCCAACAGGCTGTTCCACAATTCCTTTTCCATGTACAAAATCCTCTTTGAAAAGTAATTTTCCTTGTAAAAACTTGAAGACATCCTAGCTCACTTTAAGAGGATGGAAAAGTCCAAATTAATCTTGTAGTTTAGTCAACCATTTCTTTGACACCTGGCTTGATGGGAAAATTTGGTGTTTCTGTCTTCCTCCTGAAGCCATAGTTCCATAGATATTTGCTGCTATTATATTTCTTCCCTTGCATTAACCTCTTCTAGTTCTGCCAATAATTCTCTCTCTTTTTCCAGAGAGCTGTCATCACAGTTTCCCCCTTGGATATATTCATTGACTATTTCCAGATCTGCCTCCTGCCTGCTTATTTTTTTAAAATATGTTTTTTGAAGTGTGGTTGGTCCCATTTCTTTAGGCAGTTTTTCACAGATTTCAACTTATTAACCAGTTCCTTCATCATGTCATTAATGGATTGGTCTCTAAGCCACATTGGCTCAAATTCAAAGGAAGAGTGACATGGGGCTGAGTCACTCGATATAGACAGCAGGACAGGTATGATCTGACCATGAGATTCTTAGTATAGAGGACACTCTCACACAAGTCATTTCTAGACACAGAGGAGAGACTAATAAATACATTTTGTGATATTCCTGAACCCTGTCTGTCTATTAGTCCAGGAAAAAATATCTTGTTTTGTTATTATGTCGATTGGTTGTTTTCCTAAACAAATTCGGAAAAAACATTCTAAGATTGTGTGACCCTGCTTAAATCTCCCATCTTATCTGCTGCCTAAAAAATGGCACTAAATTCTCCTCCTAAGAGGACCCTATCATTAGATATTTGTTGCAGCAGCCTGACTGGAATTGCTGCCCAAGTCTGGCTATTAAGTACTTGTCTATGGGCCATCAATGTTGACTTCCTGAAATGATATGCTAGAGTTCCAAGATTTAATCATAACATTTACCCAATTATTGTTGTTGGCCGTTAGAGTACAATAAAGAATTTTGGCTTCCACACAATACCTAATCACAATGAAAGCCCCTGGTGCATCTATTGCTAGGCATTTCCAGCCTTCAAATCTGGACTCAGTGAGGCTCCTAAAATTATTTGCCTATATATTCATTTCGTGGATTAAAATGAAATCTACTGCTTGAAGCTGAAGGTGGCATGTAACCTGCCTTCATTTGTCAGGGGTATTGAGGCCACTTCATATCTGCTGTGGTTGGACTTCCATCCCCTGCTTTCCCTTATCCAAAAACCTATCCATTGCATGCTGTCTTCCTGCTTCAATTGCTTCTAGAGGACCCTATCATTAGAGATTTGTTGCAGCCTATCTGAAATTTCTGCCCAAGTCTGACTTTTAACTTTTAAGTATTGGTCTGTGGGCCATAAATGTTTAATGCCTGATAGGATATGCTAGAGTTCAAAAGACATAATCATAACATTTACCCAATTATTGTTGTTGGCTGTTAGAGTGCAAGAAAGAGATTTTGACTTCCACACAATACCTCATCCCAATGAAAGTCCCTGGTGCATCTATTGCGAGGCATTTCCAGCCTTTAAATCTGGACTCAGTGAGGCTCTTAACATCATTTGCCACTATTTTCATTTCCTGGATAAAAGCGAAATCTACTGCTTGAAGCTGAAGGTGGCATGTAGTTGTCAGTGGCATCGAGGCCACTTAATAGCTGCTGTAGTTGGATTTCCATCCACTGATTTCCCTTCAAAAATCTATCCATTGCCTGCTGTCTTCCTGCTTCTTTTATTTTTTTCTCTTTCATTTTTCTCCCTCTTCCTCTTCCCCACTTCTGGCAGGCTTGTTAAGCACTCTGTTTGCAAGATTGATAATTCTTCTATGTTCACTGGTCATCCTCTTGCTCACTCTTATACACCCCCTCTTCCTTCACAGTCTCTTCTTTCTCTACTACATCTGTCTGTTTGGTTTTCTTGGTCATTACCTTGGGAGCTGTTCTGTTCAGGATTCACTATGGTTTTGATTTTGGAGAGGACCTCTTCTGTTCCTGAAATCAGATCTTGAATTTCTTCCCTTGAATGTTTTTCTTGTTGTCCTTCAATGTTAGGAAGCGAAGCTCTATTCTTTTTAAAATGTCTGCCCTCTTCCTCATCGATATCAAATGATTCCTCCAACGGAAAAATCCTTTCTATCCGGAGATGTTTCCTTTGCTCTCCATACCTTCCTAACCTCCAGTTCTTTTCTTGTTTGCTTTGGCTATCCCTCAGTATTGGAAAAGGTAAAGTTTGTTTTTTAGGTCATGGCCTAGCTAGATGCAAATTTGGTGTATGAGGCGCACCCCATACCCCTCTTGTGGAAAGCCCACAGGGGTGGTTCTTTCCACTTACCTCATGTATTTTAAATTTTTGCAACCCCAACCTGCCCTTGAATTGAGCATCCTCCAGCTAACAGTCAAGGGCACATTCTACAATCACATACATGTAAAACTAAAGAGAAATGGGGAAACCCCCATTTATTGTCTTCTTAATGGGATCAATCGTATAAGAGGAACTGCCATTCATGCACTGTTGCTCATACACTTTGAATTAGAGAGCACTTATAGTTTGGTTTAAAAATCCCCAATTAAGAGCTAAATCAAATCCAAAATGAAGTCCCACTCTCTATGTTTGTAGGTATTTTCCTTTAATTTTACATTTTATAATATTGATAATTGCAATGTTTTCAGTGCATTGGTCTGTTTGCCATATAAATGTCAGATAGAGGTCATGCGAATAGTTAACATTGATTGGATCATGTCAATTTGGTAAGAAGCATTTAGATGCATTCTATTTCGGGTAAAGCTAATTATCAACGGAACTATTTAGTGGGTTCATCCACCCTTTGTAACTACTGTTGTTGAACTTGACTATGAACCATAGTACATAGTAAATTTACTGTGACAATTTCATTAGATGAGTTGGATCTTTTTTTATACTTTTTTTGATAGTGACATCTTCGGAATCTTTGCAGGATGTTTGGTCTGAGTTAGGCCTTCCTTGTGGAATTCATCAAAAACAGGTATTTATCATTTTATATCATGTTTGGATTGAAGCTGCTAATAAGTTTATTATAGACAACCATTTCTATTCATCATTACGGTTCATCAGATCAGAAGTTCGATAATGATGAGAGCACACAACACTAGCCTCACATCACATCGATATGCATCATATGAATAAATATGTAACAGACTTGTATTAATTCTGGAAACACATATTGGTAGTCTGTCACTAAGTTGGATTTGAGGGCCTTGTAAAATGAGTCTTCCGGGCGGTCGTTTTAGAAGTCTCTTACATACATTGACCATAAAGATAAAAAATCTAAGGTGGGCCTCTGATACACTGCGCCTCATAGGTGATAACGCAATGGTTGGAGCAACTGCCCATCAACACGGACAATTGTTCATGGCGTACTTATCTTATATGCCTATGTCCATAATGGAAAAAATGGTGGTTGGCTTTAGTCATTTCACCTTCAGTATTTCATCGTTTGTGTTTTATTAGTTAAATGATTCAGAAACATGTACAATTTTACCTTCAGCAACCTGTACAAGTTTATTAAGGCAAAATGGAAAATTTATGATAAATTTTTTTTTGAGAGAGTCAGGGTGGTACTAATATTGACATCATAGATTAGATACTGTGAATGTTTCGAAGTTTACCAATGTAAATGAGTGCTGAGAGTAAGGATGTGTTGAGCGTGCATAATAATTTTTATTGGGGACATATATGTTCATCTTATCATGCTTTCTTAGTATCATGTGTGTGTTCAATAAACCATTTCAATCTACAACATTCCAATCAATAGATCACATCCACATATTGTATGAAAATGATGTTTAGGCCAATACCTTATCTATTCTCTAGATAGGCCTATAATTCTTGATGGTTTATTGTGCATGTGAAAAGGAGCATTTATGTAAGAGTGACAGATTCCTACAAGGGAAAGAGAGTCCTCCCTATAAAATTGTAATTTTACTATGGTAACATATTGAATGTTGTTGTTTATACTAGAGGATTTTTAAAATCACACAAAATTGCTCTTCTATTGTTTCTCTCTGTCGCACCACCTTGTTTCTCCTTTTGTGGCAATTAGGGAACTGTCTCCTCTAATCCTTTACTATGTCACCCTGGTGGGTTTCTACTTTTTAATATTTTTACTTCCTGCTTGGTGAAATCCTTGATTTTTTGGACAATGGATTCCATTGATTTTCTCTGGCTATAGATTGATTTCAAATCCACCTTCGTTTTCTTAATATGCCATTATTTAGTTTTGACAGTTCTTGCATTTCGATATTTATTTCTTGCTTTCAATTTCATGCACATGGTTTTAGGACTTAACTCGCCTTAACTGAGCACCATTGTAATGTCCCCAAATGGGACGATTTAAGCAAAAAGGGGTTTTCCCTAAAATCCACAATTTTTGAAAGTCTGAAATTAAAAATCAACAAACCCTAGTTGCTGCAATCGCACCTCCAAACTGAAAATTAACTCCAATTCACCTTGAAATAAATACCTGGGGAATTTGGCCACTAATGGCTCTTGCTGAAATTAAAAAAAAACTGAAATGGATGTTTCAATCCTCCAAACCCTAGTGCCTCACTAGCTGAAATGAATTCCATCTTTCCCACTCTAATCCCTGCTTAAGCTTAGTTCAATCCAATTGCCAATACTCAGAAAATTAATGCAATTATTAATTCAGAATGAAAACCTTGCAAATCTGCCTTCAACAATTATTATTTTCTACGAACAGCGGGAAACTTCAAAAATTCATAACTCCCTCAATATTTGGAATTATGATGCAAAAAAAAACTCAAATTAATCATAAAAATAATGGCTATTAAACAAAAATAATTTCGGAATTTTCCTTCCATAATAATTAAATAATAATTTTGAAAATTATTATTTAATTTTGTTCTTCAAACTCTTCACAAAACCAGCATGTAGAAAATTAACAAATAAAATCAGAATATTTAATTTGTTTAAAATAGACCAAAAAAGGCTTTCAAACCTTAAATCCAAGCTTTCAAGGTAGTTCGCTCCACTTGCAAAAATAAAATAAATATTTAGCAAGGTTAATATGCAAGAAAAAAACCACAAAAATTCACACAAACTCTCCAAAGCAAATCACCTCACTTCTAGAGCAAGAACAAGATCTCCTTAGCAAAGGTGGTGTCAAAAGACACTTTTTAAAATTGATCAACACTAAAGATAATGAACTTCTATTGGGCATACATCCCAATAGTTTTTTCAAGCATGAAGAACAATTATCAAAATTCAACATATCCTTCATTGTAGCCTTTGCCATGTATTTATAACTTCCAAAGAGGGTGAACCACTTTGAAAAGATAAAAAACCTTTCTTTTCCCTTGCTTTAGCTTTCATGCCGACATCTCCTTTTTGAATAATATATTAATTAGTTGCCTTAATTTTAACATAGTAATTAAAATTACTTTAAAGCAAATAAATTAATAATTAATTCATTTAAACACTTTAGTGGCAAAAACCACTTTTTAAATATTCTATTAATTAAATAATAATTGCCTTATAATAAAAATCACTATTTAAACAATTAATAAATAACTAATAAAATATAATCCCTAAAAAAAGCTCCTTTAGTCTATGGGAAAATAGACTAAAGGTCTTCAATACCTGTTTAATCATGATGTGGAAATGAGGACATTACATTCCTTCCCACCCAAAATTGCTTGTCCTCAAGCAATTGCAAAATCCAAGTGGGTGTTCCAACATTGCTTATCAAACAATATCCACGTTTACCTATTTTCCACTGAAGGAAATCCTCAAATGGCTTCTTCATACTGTTTTCCTGTACTTTGGGGGTTGTCTCCAAGTGTTATACATGTCCTCATAGCCTTCCAAAGGCTCCATTGTTTCCAGTCAACCACCCCTTTCAATACCAAGTGGTGGATGAGGAAGCTTCTTTCCCTTATACCCTCTAAGGAAGTGATATGTGGCCAAGAGTTATAATAAATAACATAATAGAATTTGATTACCTTGCTGCCCCGAGGGTAATAACTCCCCAAATGCCATGCTATAACTCTCCAATCATGCAAAAAGAAATCAGCTAGGTACCATCTTGTAAAGTTACCATGATATGAGGTCTCAAAGTATTACAATTCAACATATATGGGCCTTCTTGTGCATGCCATGTGCTCCATCAAGGGCTGCCCCTTATCATCATTCCTATGTATGCATGTAACACTCCATAAGCTCATCAAGAGTCCCCAAAAATCAGTGTTTCCTCCTTTATGATACTGCTGTAAGTACATGTCTAATTCTGATTTTTCATGATGACAAGATTCAAAATTAATACTTGCCTTCTCAAAACTTCTTACCTTGAAACTCAAAATAGTAGCTATCATACCTCTTATCATGCTTTGAATTTCTCCCCAAGGTCCCCTTATGAGTTGAAACCTCTCCCCATAGATGGTGCATGCAAATATGTTGGTTGTCATAGTAAAACACAACCATGTCTCTGCCCAGAATTTTTAATTTGCTCATTACCAAGCTGATCCTTAATGGGCTCTTTAACTCCATGCTTCCTCAACAAACCATCATGGACTTATGCCCTGCATGAAGAAGATTAGGACTGCAAAACTGAACCAAATTAATATGCTTAGCAAGGCTGCCCATAATTAAATTCATCTCATGGAAAAGCAGTAGAGGATGTGTGCTCCCATAGTGTGCATTCCAAGGTGTGCTAGGACCTTTATTCCATATCAATCCTTCTTCATTTTGAAAATATAGTCCTTCCATTTGTAGAAAAAAAACAAGCTTAACGAAATTGGAAAATATACCTTGCAAATGCATATCATAACCATCTAAACCCATCAGTAGGGATCCCCTTATGTAAGATGTAGTATGTCCTTCCCTTGGCTTCCTTTTTTTGGCTTTCTTACACATGTATGCATCATCAAACAAATCCCACCAATACTAGATTTCATCCATTTTTATATAGTGTTGTACTTGCCATGTTATTCAAAATTTTGGGAGCAATTGATTTCAGATTTTGTCCATGCATGAACTCTCCTCCGTGTGAACTGAAACATATTCTGAAAGGGCAATATTATGCTTGTATGTAGGGGAATTGACTAGATGTCTCTGAATTTTTTGAGTCATAAAATTCAGATTTCAATCCAATATATGCATGATAAAAATTAGAACTGGGTAAACTTACCAATTGTGTTGTAGCGTCCCCTCATTTGCAAGCATATCGCTGTCCATGATGTCTCATAACAGCCCTATCATTGTTCCTTTCTTCCTTCTTCCTCATACTCATAAAATATCCTCCTATCATGTTGATTGATGAAGATAAATGAGCCTTCGTGTCATTCAAACCATGCAAAATATCCTCACAATCTCCACCTCTTTATGCCAATAATTGTGAACTTGAATCAAGAAATCCTCATGCCTCAATTTGCAAACCATATCCTTCATTTTATCACTTTTAGTGACTTCATTGTCGTGTATACAATCATTAGAAAATAAATAGACATTTCTTATCAATAAAAGATCCTTACCTTGCACTTATTTTATTTCATGCTTCTTGGTTTCCTCTTCTCTTTTATCATCCACTTGGACCCCTATGGGCTGCCCCAAAGTGTCATCTTTTGGTAGCTCATCTTCTTCAAATCTAATTTTTCTATTTTATTGGCCTCTTCATGAAGGGCTGTCCCTTCATTATTTTTCTCTAACTCTCCATGTAATTTGATACTCTTTTCTTCTATGTGCTCCACTATCAAATAAGGCCTTAATTTTTCCTCACAAATATTTGCAACTTTTTCAAACAACATTTGGGCAACTGAAATTTTTTTAACCTCAAACCTACCAATAAGATAGACAACAATGGCTCGGTATGATCATCACTTTCATTGAGTGTTAATGTCATCACCTTTTGTATGAAAGTTATCATAGCTTCTATAAGATTTTTACTTGCAATTGTAAGGAAATGTTGGAACATTTCAAGAATAAGTGTATCACACTGTAAATCCAACATTAACACACAAATCTGACCTTTGCCATATTTTCCAAAATAGTGATCTTCTTAGTAAAAGAACTTGTGATGTTACCAAGACCTTCAAAACTTTCTACCATCAACTGAAATATTTCCTTCATGATGTTGTCACTGTATGGTTGTTCCAGAGTTATTATCCTTGTAATTTCACTAATACAATTGATAGCTACAAGTCTCACATCCAAATCTGAATGTCTCAAAATCTTGGGTCTAGCCAAATAAATTACCAAAGGATTTATTGTCCAAAACATAGACAGAATCTTATTGTTCTATCATGGACAAACATTTTGTTGTTTTCTCCAAAATATTGAGCAAAATATTTTTTAAATGATGTGGATGCTCAATTTTTTTTTCAATCTGTGAAGCTTTGTTCTAAATTCATCTTCACTCATTAACTCCATGATTCATAGACTATGCATGCAAATTTGTAAACACAAACCCTCAGGCTAGACAAGATCGGTGCTCTGATACCATTGTAATGTCCCCAAATGGGATGATTTAACCAAAAAAGGGGTTTTTCCCAAAATCCACAATTTTTGAAAGTTTGAAATTAAAAATCAGCAAACCCTAACTGCTGCAATTGCACTTCCAAACTGAAAATTAACTCCAATTCACTTTGAAATAAATATCAAATAAATAGCTGGTGAATTTGGCCATTAATGGCTCTTGTCGAAATGAAAAAAATCCTGAAATGGATGTTTCAATCCTCCAAACCCTAGTACCTCACTCGCTGAAATGAACTTCTTTCCCACTCTAATGCCTGCTCAAACTTAGTCCAATCCAATCTCCAATACTCATAAAATTATTGCAATAATTAATTCAGAACGAAAACCTTGCAAATCTGCCCTCAACAATTATTATTTTCTACGAACAGCGAGAAAATTAAAAAATTCATAACTCCCTTAATATTTGGAATTATGATGCAAACAAGAGCTCAAACTGATCATAAAAATAATGGCTATCAAATAAAAATAATTTCGAA
Organism: Torreya grandis; assembly: GCA_037957365.1. NCBI lineage: Eukaryota > Viridiplantae > Streptophyta > Pinopsida > Cupressales > Taxaceae > Torreya > Torreya grandis. Next base: position 11,381,669 of record JARHVA010000019.1, on the reverse strand, counting down.
ATTTTTCTTCCATGGGAAGGTCCTAAAAAATTGCTTTGAAATTTTGAAAACCCTAGTTTCCTGTCAAAATAATTAAATAATAATTCTAAAAATTATTATTTAATTTTTTTCTTCAAATCCTTCACGAAACCAACACGCAAAGAATTGCAAATAAAATCAAAATATTTAATTTGCTTAAAATAGACCAAAAGAGGCCTTCAAACCCTAGATCCAAGCTTCCAAAGTAGTTTGCTTCACTTGCGAAAATAAAATAAATATTTAGCAAGGTTAATATGCAAGAAAAGAACCACAAAACCCTCACAAAAATCCACACAAACTCTCCAAAGCAAATTGTCCCACTTCTAGGGCAACAACAAGATTTCCTTAGTAAAGGTGGTGTCAAAAGACACTTTTTTAGATTGATCAACACCAAAGGTAGCGAACTTCTATTGGGCGTACATCCCAATAGTTTCTTCCAGCATGAAGAACAATTATCAAAATTCAACATATCTTCCATTGTAGCTTTTGCTATGTATTTATAACTTCCAAAGAGGGTGAACCACTTTGAAAAGATGAAACACCTTTCTTTTCCTCTTGCTTTAGCTTTCATGCCGACATCTTTTTTATAAATAATATATTAATTAGTTGCCTTAATTTTATAATAGTAATTAAAATTTCTTTAAGGCAAATAAATTAATAATTAATTCATTTAAGCACTTTAGTGTTAAAAACCACTTTTTAAATATTCTATTAATTAAATAATAATTGTCTTATGATAAAAACTATTGTTTAGACAATTAATAAATAACTAATAAAATATAATCCCCCAAAAGGGCTCCTTTAATCTATGCGAAAATAGACTAAAGGTCTTCAATACCTGTTTAATCATGATGTGGAAATGGAGACATTACAACCACCATTTTCACTGTGGGTATGAATCTATATCATTTGTATTCATGCTCTTTGCTATCTCTCATGTTTCATTTTGACACTCAAGAACTTCTTGGTTTTCTTTGGCTTAGGATATATCTTTGTTTGTTTGGGTAAGTTTCCTCTTGGTGAATGTTCCCATTTGGCCCCTAGATTCTTCATAATGTTTTTATCTGTTTCTTGCTATTTTGCGGCATAATTTCAAACGATTTAATTGTATGGTTGAATGTTGTCATCTACTATCTTGTGGACACGCATAAAGTCATTGCTCAACAAGGGCTCTAGCTTGTTATTTTATGGCAACCACTTCTCATTTTCTCCACTATGCTGTGTCAGCAGTTAGTTCCTTATCCTAGCTCATAGTGGTGCTGTTAGGATTAAAATTATTTTTTATGAGTTCTATGCTTACGTAAATTAGACAGTTTTTAAATTGTTTAGTTCCCTTAATGCTATTGTTATGCTTATGTTGAGGTGGATATTCACGCTTTGATTCCTATTAATTATATAGCCAAATTTGGATCACTTTGCACGCAATGATTTAGGTTTGTTGGCATGTTTTTGGTTGGTATGCTTCCATGGATCTTCAACAGCATTTTGCTATTTCTATGCTATCTAGGTTTCTACCTGGGGTTCTATTTTCTAATATAAGGGATGTATTTTAATTTACTGGGAATTTTTACAATTGGTCACATACATATCCTCCTTTCGTTGTATTGTTTCATGCCACATATTGAGTCCATTTAAATTACATTACATCCCTCTGTTCTTTGTGTATTATCTGCCATACTATTCAACTTAAACTTGGCTTTCAAGCTTTTTTTGGTCTGGTCCAATCTTGCAGAATTAAAAATCATTCTACCCTTTAAACTTTGTTATGGTTTACCCGTTTTGGATTCACCTTCCTTGTTGGCTAGACTCTTTTATCTGTGTGCTTATAGTTTTGCTTCATTTTTTAGCTTGTAGCATCCTTTTGGAGCTTCTTTTCGTTCCCTCATGTAATTTCTACTTATTGTACTTTCAAGTCCCATTGACCTATTTTTGGTCATCCATGGACATTATATAAATTCTTTTTCTTTCTTTCTCAGTCATGATAGATGTTTTTTCACTTGTCTGTAATTCACACCCTCACATACTTTAGCAAATGCAAATTCACACCTTTTGATATTCTTGTATAAAATTGAAAGCAGTTCCATTTGTTTTGTTTACTTGAGATACATTTGGCATGCCCTTCTTAAAATTCATATTGGGAATTATAACTTGTTTCTTGGAGATTTTATCTATTTCATTATATTCAGTTACATATGTGTTTGAGTATGTTAATTCCCATGTCACAAATAAATTGTGGGTGACAAACAGTTTTTTGGTTGGACGTTAGGCTTTGTAACTGTAATGATTTGTGGAAGCAGGTAGACCAAATGATGATTCACTCTGCTGTAGATGCTCGTCCAAAAACAACATTGTGCAGAGACTATTTTTACAATTATTTTACTCGTGGATTAGATATATTATTTGACGGTCAGGTATTTCTAGATTGAGGATTATTTGAGTGAGTATTCAATTATTGCATACCTAGATGTTTCTATTCATGCTCAAATTAATGAATAAAGATGGCGATATATTATGTCTTGCAGACACATAAAATCAAAAAATTTGTGTTGCATACAAATTTTCCAGGCCATGCTGATTTTAACTCATATATCAAATGCAATTTTGTGATCCAGTGCCTACCTTGTAAGTTATAGGGGTTAAAACATTTTTAATGTGCCTTCTGGTAAATCAAGAGAATTTAACAAGAAACTTTTTAAACGTTACAGATTTCAACAACTTTGCAATTTTATTCCTATTTCATTATAAATGTCTAATTTCTAATTGTATTGTTACAGCAATTACTGAACAGGAAGAGGCAAGCACCTATGAGCATCGTATTACACCAAATACAAAGTGGAATCAAGTTCAGGTATCTAAAGTTTTTTTCCAAGTATCTGTAGGATGGTATCACAAATCCCTAGATTTATGGTTTTTGAGGTACATCTGAACTGGTGGCATAAATCTATCTTAAGTACATTTGCTTTTGTTGAGCGGTGTAAATGTTTATTCTATCTCGGTAGAAATATTTCACTATCTGGTCTCTCTATTGAGGATCAATTCTCGTTTTCCCAGTTACCATACAATCCATCTGATGCATGGAAGATAACCTGGGTGGTTTCCATGAATTCTCTGTCATATGGTATTGTGAAGTACGTATGGATTTCCAAAATCACAGTACTTAGTTAATGAATGGATTGCGATGATGTCTTGTGATAGTTATTTACTAAAAGTAAAATGGTGTCTAGGATCTGCAAGATGATCCTCCACTATGGCTCAGCCAAAACTTATCTGTTATTTAGGTATTGGTTTGGCACTCAACTAATTATGGTTGAGCAATGGTGTTGGAAAAAATTGAATGCAGAAGAAGCTTATGATGGTTATGATTGTGCCAACAATCATAACGTTGCCCTTGTTGGGAAGGTTATGATTGTTGAAAAAATTTTGACAGCAGGACATGTTCTACTCCTAGTTTTTTCCCCCTCCCAAGCAACATGTAAAGCGCTTGAGAAGATCCTCAGAAGTTTCTTGTGTGGCAAACAAGGGATCAAGCTGATTCTGGATTCCATACTTAGAGCACATAGAATATCCCTTGCAGGGAGGATTGTAAGAGAAGTGGAGGGGGAGGCTCCATGGTAGGTCCCTTTGTGCCATAAAATATTTAATTCACACCATCCACAAAAAAATTAGGGGTCCCTTCCACCTATGTGACATAATTGGTAATTCCAGAGCATTTGTAATTGCTGGCTTAGCACCACTTGAGAGAATTTAGGGTTGCTTGGCAGATTTTATGTGATTCACTCTATTGGCAGTTTGGGGGCCCACATGATGCTAGGCATCTAGATGCACGACCTCTCATGGCTTTCAATTCTAAGTGTGGGAAAGTTAGCTTCTGCTGTTCTTTTCAGGGAAAATGTTGGCATAGAAGGGTTTGTTCTGTTAGGGGGGTCTTTGGAACGATGGCAGGCAGTGGTGCCCTCTTGGTGGAACCTAAACTGGGCTCAAATGTTGATGCTAGGGTACAAACCAGCTTTTCAATAAAGCCGTAAGATGATTCTTGAAAATTGTCTTTTCAAATTGCAGTTATAGAGGACTTGAAAATCCTTCAAGAGAAAGGACTTGTATAATCAAGTGAGACAATTGAATTCTGTTGCCTTGTGATTGAACAAGCGGCGGCAAGTCAAGGACCCTTATGTGAGATGGCAGCGACATTGTCAGGTTACTTGGAAATAAAGAACCTCCTCAAAACACTAGGTGCTGGGATGGCTACTAATGCATCAAGGCTTAGTTGTCAAAGCACATTTGAGTAAGGTGTAGATTAGTGATGCTTTCTACGCTGTGTGGGGGAAAGAGGAGACAGTTGATCATATTTTCTAGAAGTGCTAAAAAAGTAGAGGGTTTTGTTAATGGTTACTAGTTGAATTCAATTTCTTTTTTACTGCCTATCTCTTCAAGCAAAGACCTCTTCTAGGGGATTCTTTGATGATCAGGGACAGCAGCAAAACTCTATGGCATGCAATTTTATTGGTAGGGTCAAGTTCCTTTGGAAGACAAGATGCAAAGCTGCTTTTTAGGAAGATACCTCCCCACTCAAAATGTGGAAGATGTGAATTTTTAGACAAGATTTGGTTTTGATTGTGCAAGCTAAGCTTGAGTGGTTTCAGAAGGATGTGAATTCTTTGTCCATCAGGGCACAACTCCAGGTGCTTTCTTTCCTTGTCTATGTAGTGAGATATTTTCCTTGTAAATCATGTGTTCTCAGGAGTAATCTAAGATGTATTTTTTCAAGAAAATAGTATTTGTTAACTGCCAACAATGACCAATACAAAGGGATTATAATTTAATTGGTAGGCAAAGATGAGTGCTTAGTTGAACACCAATAGAAAATTAAATATATCAAGCAAAGTAAGAAACCAATAGAGCTCATAAGATTCAGACAGACTTTAGAATATCAATTGGAAATGGAAGAAGAAAAGGGAGTGTTATCCAACAACATCGAATGCGTTTATTATTCTTTCTTAGCAATTTTGAAGTCAATGTACTTGCTCTTAGGAGCAGAATGAACTTGAGGGACATGAGGGGAAAGCGTCCCCTTTGATATCAAAACTTAATCCACTCTGATAGAGTCATGTTGGTATTTTGCAAGATGTAACCAGTTCTTTTCCAATCTTTTTAATATGGTACAGAAGTGCAAGATTGTAATTATGTCATGAATAGCTCATTCTGTGTTTCATCATCATATGGATTGATATTCAGTATTGCAATAGGCTGTTATCGATATAAACTATGACCATATGGGACAGTGGATGGGACATATTACTGAACCTATGTGATGGCAGATAGACTTTGCAAGGACGGTTGACTTTAATACTGTTGTTTTATTGGTGTCTGAAATTTAAGCACTGTAATTTTAGAGCTGTAGAGCTATATTGACATTGCCACATAGACCTTGCAGTCTTTGTAAATGTTTTTTTTCGGTCTTAGATCATGGATTTTGATAAGGCTTTCCAAGTTGACATTAACTTCAAAATGAGTAGCAATGTCCCTAGATAGTACCATCTGCTGGAGTTGTGGTCTTGTGAAACCCATAATTATTAACCAAATCTGGGTCCATTGTGATGATCTAGTCCCAATCACACCCAATATTATGTCAGTAATTTTTAAGATGTCTTTGCATCATTAACTGATTATGCATATCTAGAACCTTATTTGTCAGGTTTTAGGGATTTAAGACTGTTACTGTAGCTATGCTTGTCCTAGTGCATTATGTGAATGTCACAACTATATGCCACCTTCAAAACTTGTTGTTTATATATAAGGTTGTTTCAGATCAATCATATGGCGATGGAAATTACAGAGTAAACATTTAATTTCTACGTCAGACAGTGATTAGGGTCAAGTTCGAAGCTCGATATCCATGTTTAGAAAATAAAATTGACCATGCATCTTTGTTTATTTTCGGCATACTTTATCTTCTTGAATATGTATAATCACTGCTTCATGGTTCATGTTAAGTTCACTTAGCATGTTTGAGTCTGCTTGCCAAATCAAATTGTAAGTTTTACAATTCAAACCTTGGTCATTTTCACTGCTAAGGATTAGCTCTTTAACTCCATTGCGTGGCTTTGAAGAATGGCATAATATCCCAAAGCACGGGGATGTCTGTCCAATTTTTGTTTTGTTTTGTTCTGGGGAGGACAGCTGGGAAACATTTTGTCCCCACTGAGACATCCCAAACATCCGGTATGCTTTATCAAATCCTGGGGAGGCATTCCCTTGGAATGCTGCAAAATTCAATTTTGCAATTAAGTTTAAACAATGTAAGATATCTGTCTAGACTCGAAGATATACATGGAGTTTATAAAAAAAATGATAACTTTATACCGTACCTGTTCTCTGGATAGACCTATAATTCTAGATGGTTTATTATGAGTCATTTTGGTTGCAGGAACTTCTAGGAGATGCTGGCCGAGCTGCAATTCAGACACAGGGTTCAACTATCAATCCTTTTGGGTCAACATTTGTTTATGGGTATCGGAACATAGCATTTGAGGTGAGGGTGCGGGTATTGAAATATGTCATCATGAATGATGTGGGTGCATAATTAACATTGCATTGTTTTTATCTTCTTAATATGTCTTGCTCCATCTATTGTTCCTTCTTCATATCTTGGAATCCAAATTCATATATTTTCTGTAAATTTCAGCTAAAATGTGCTTATCTAAATGTTTTACAGGTAATGAAGAATGGGCACATAGCCACTGTAACTCTATTTCAATCATGATTACATTTAAGGTGATGTTTTAGCTTTAGACCTTATCCTTATTATTATTCAAATACATGCCATGCACGTTATCATTATTGTTCTAACTTCTAATACATGCTATGCTTGTTCTCCTAATAGAGTATAATTGAATTGCATTTAGTGGGACTGCACTTGGTCAATGTTTTTATTGTCAGAATTTTTTGGCTCTTTTTGCTCACATGATAACATTTTTTTAGCCTGAATCTTGAAAGGCATGTACTTCAAATTCAAGATCAACAAAATGCAAATTTGATTAAGAATAATTTTGAAATAACGCTATAATAGAATACTATGGTCAGACCTTCAAAAGCTAATTAGGTGTAGAGCTCCTTTTGAGCAAAATTGTTTTCTTCTAACATCAAACCTCATCTGTATTATGTCCATCCTAAGTTCTTAGGTAACCAGTTGAACACATGGCTATGCCACTTGGACCATCTCGTGAAGTAATCTTTTGGTAGAAACAAAAAGGAGACCCTTAATTACATGGAGATAAAAATACTGAGCTAGGGTTCATTTCTTGGAGTTACTTAGAAGTCATTAGTCTATAATGAGGATTGGCACCCTTATATCTTTAGGGAGCAGAGTATGTGAGGTGAGTTCACTGCTGAGGTCAATCTATGTAAATTTTGGTTTGTTATGTCTCTCCCACAAGTTTAATAAGTAATGACACAAATCACATTTCAATAACCTAAATATAATTGCACAAGCTAGGGGCTTACCATGAAATTGAGATTATAAACACGTCAGACTTAGAAAGCTAAAAAAAACTTATTTGCAGAGTCTATTATCACAAGCCCTGAAACACTTTGACTATTTGTACACCTGTAGGCTTTTAAATCATGTTTTTCCCAAATTTTCTTATCAATCCTTATCACATATTCAACTTTAGGGTAAACAGCAAGTAATAACTTCTGCAGATTGTTTGCATTAACAACAGTGACCAGTTTTTACAGACAGCAGAAAATATTTTCTGATCAATGCATTTATAGTGGTCAAAATTTATGTTAAATCTGTCAGTTTGTCAATTGACAATTATTGTTTACCTCTGATTATGTGAAAATATACCTCGCTGTTTTTACAGCTGAGTGTGATGATTTCAGCAGTTAGACAGCTGAAAAGTTGAGTCCATAGCAGCGTAGCCAGGCAGGACAAGGAAAGAAAAGAAATAGAGGTTTTTTCGCATTTTATACCTTAGGAATTTACGGTAGGAAGCATTACAAGATGGGCTATTAGCTCAATGGTAGCACAGCCATTATAATTGTTGTTTTGCTTGTGAAAGGAGATACTAATCACTTTGCTTTAAGACTCTAAAGAGCTCATATGTCAATGGGAAGCACCGCAACCTTGAGAGTGGTTTAAATTATTATCTTATGTAATTGAAAGGAACTAATTGAGTTTAAAATGAATAAAATAAAGTCATCAATTGTTGCAGAATTTGTCCTTATTGGACACAACCACTTGGAGCTTATCATATCATGATGAGCTTCAACTATCTTTGATAAGCTAGCATAGGATACGGGCCTTAGTTTAGGCGGGGTCTTTGATTGATTGGGACAACATAATGGCATCACTATTAGGCTTGTAATGACAACAAAGACATTTATACACAAATCCCAGCGGTTGATTGTTGGAGTGAAATGTTCAATAATAGCATAGTGAGCAAAATCTAATTTTTGAAAGGGGTTTTGTTGTATCCTTAGTTTATGAGGATTCCTATAACATGCATATTATGTTAAAAATTAAAGAAGATAATAACCACATAACAGGCATTCAACAATTAATGGAAAGCTTCCATGAGCAATTTAATTATATTATTGATTTATGTGGGATTTCACTCGTGTGTGTTTTAGGTCATCTCGATACGACCTCCATGAGTAGTTATTACCCTAAGTATTTGTTAGTAGGGGGAACAAATGGTTAAATGACCTACATGAGTAGGCATCACCCTAATGACATTTTTTCTCAGGTATTTTTGGTTATAATCACGAGGCGGTGACCCCCTTAGCACATAAGTACTGTAAGTATTTGTTAATATGGGGGAGAAAATTTGAATGCAATCCACCACTTTGGGCTTCTCACCCTCTACCCCTATTAGTAACCGTTGTCTCATAGTTCTTACCAATGCAGGATTAACCCAATTAAACAATCCAATCATGTATTTGTGTCGAGTAATGGAAAGCTTCCACGAGCAATCTAATTAGATTATTGATTTTTTGTGGGAGTTCACTCATGTGTTTCAGTCATCTCAAAATGACCTCCATGAACTGTTTATTCTTCTTCTTTTCATTTGGTACCTTATTGGTTAGCTGTTTATTTGGGATGTATTAATTCTAATTTCTTTGTTTCTTTTCATATATATAGATTTTCAGGCGATTGATGGACACTGGATTGTCATTCCCAGCTCCTATCTACTTTTATTCTACTGGTTTGCAGAACATGCTTCATATTGGAGACCTCTTGTTGCAATGTGTTCTAATGCTTGTGATGCTGTATAAAATATGAAGGATTTGGATCACGATCAAATGCTTTTGATGTGATATAAAATGTACAGGGTATTGTTCTGATGTAATTTATGTACAGTAATTTATTAATCTTCCAGATGTACCTTCGATGTGATATTTCTCTGATATAAGTTGTATACATCATTAGTGTGGGGAATCTCAAGTTCATAGTCCATTAAATTCTACTCAGGTTTTTCTTAAGAATAAAGAGTTTGTATAACGTGGTTCTGTACGCTGTATTTATGAGAGGTTTTCAAAATGGTCTATTTAAGATTATTTTGTGTAATAGCCCGTTTTGTTCGGTCAAATCTTTAGTTCCTTTTTTGGACGTCACAATAGACTTTCACAGAACTAACCTTGAGTTTTTATGATACTATCTTGGATCTAGACATAGATGCCTTCGAAAGCAACATTCAAGGTTCTAGGTGCCTTGAAAGCTTTATAACTAGTTTCTTCAGATGAATAAGAAAAAATATGTGTTTCCTTTTGGCATGCCTATAATTATGCAAATAAAGTAAATATGGGTGTATAAATGACGAACTGGTTGTTCCTCAAGTTATGGGTTACTCTTATCACTATTAATGGCAAATTGGTTGCTCATCAACTAGAAGTTATGGGCCACTCTTTGCCACTATTAATGCAAATTGGTTGTTTCTCGCTAGAAGTTATAGGGTACTCTTTGCCATGCTACGCAACTATCTTTATATGTATACACATACACCCCCTAGAAGGAATACGTTTTGAACAACTACTAATGACATATTTTCTCAAAATTTACCCTTTGATAAGTTTACTCTCTAAATTGTTTTGGCCAGCAGTCTTAATTAATGGTGCTACTACACATTGTTTTTAAGATTTACCCATTATCATTCCTTGCATGTTGATACTAGATTGTCACAATAACATTGTTTAGTAGCTTAGTTTTATTCAATATCATTCTATGCAAGTTGCTACTAGATTGCCACAACAGAATTATTCAAGTTGTGTATGTAAACTTTTAGGCATGGTGTCTTTTTTGCTTTTTTAAAAAAGATGTCTCCCAAAAAACTCTGTAAACAGTATGTGACCCATGTTTTGGGTCCTTTTGTGGTATTTTATTTATTAGAAAGGAAAGGCAAGGCCTTTTAAGGGCCACAATGTTGAACAACCTGCCTAGGTTTTCAAGGTAGCTTATAGTATATGAGACCACCTCGTACTCCAAGTATGAAGGAGACACTTAATTGTGGTTCAAACACGAAGTGTACATACCATACATTATGTACAATTCGAACATGTGACTTCACGTTCAAGATCACAAGTTCTTCACCATCAGGGCAACAATTGTGTACTCAAAGGGTATCAATTTGATACCTAGATTTTGGTAATATAGGTATATTTTAGATTAATTAATAATGAGATATTTAAGGTCAAAATTTTACGAATTGAAAATAATATAATTGTTGATATTAATTCAAGTATAAAATTAAAAAAACATTTCCTGGAAAATTGAGTGGTACAAGAGTGTGAGTCTTATGGTATATAACTTGCTCATAATTGTATATGGACTTCAACTCCCTTTAATTTTATTATTCCTAGTGTTAACAACTACACAATTAATGGACTATATTAATTATCACATGTATAGTTAAAGCAAGTAATGGACTATAAGAATGAAAACACATGGGTATCTATTAGTTAAAAGTGATCTTAACATGGGCAACCAACAAATGATAGGAGTGTTTTTAATGAAATAGAGTTATATTGCTTTAATAAAATATTATAGACTATTCACAAAACAAGTAGCCAGTAGGGTAACATATTCCAAAGCCAACAAACTTGGCTATATTATAAAAAGTCCAAGAAATAAAAGTAGGGTAGCATGTTCCAAAGCCAAAAACTTGGCTATATTATAAAAAGTCCAAGAAACAAAAGGAGTCCATATGATTGAAGACTAGAGTACCAAAATAATGACAAAAACTACTATGTAGCCATAGCAAAGAGATCATGGATCTCGGTCATTTGGTTTGCCCAAACAAAAATCTAGGAAGTCATCTCTCGGAAGGGATCCCAACTAGTGTTTGTGTAGTTTATTGCCTTCATGTTTTCTTTAGTGGCATTGTGTGACCTATCTTTCGAGTTTTTGGATAGAACTTATTAGAGCAAGGAGGAGCCCAATCATCACGATGGGCATGAGTCCAATTGCCATGTTGCCCCAATGGAGTGAATGCCAATGTGGCAACGAACACCCAGGGTGGTTGTGAGGGTGGTGACGAGAACAACTCACCTCAACATTCCTTCCCTTGAAGGCAAGGAAGGAGGCATATGAACAACTACACAAGTTACATTTGTTTCAATCAATTGCTATTATTCAAAAGAAAGTAGTAAAACTGAAAATACGGGTTGTGGTAGAAATACTTGATAAAAGTGTGTGTTGAATCATAAGATTGTGGAGAGCTCCTTTTTGGCTTGAGAGGGTGACTTGCAAATAAGAAAGCACTAAAGCAAACTTGTTTGTTAGACAAATAATAAGGTGGATTGCCTAGAGCTTGCTAGATCTGGAAGCGAGAGCTTCCTTAAGGCCTGTCACCACTATTTTAGAACATCACTGAAAAAAAGTACTTGCATCAATGATAAAAAAGTACTAAAACTGATAACAAGAATTGCGTACTAAAAAGATATGCTAGAATGATCAAATTAGTGATAAACTAATTAGTGCTAGTGCTAATGGGTCAAGGTATGGCTCAAAAGCTCCGAAAGGGGTCTGTGAACAATCACAAACTCTGAAAAGTGAATTAGGTTAGGCAAAGGAGGTCAAATTAGCTTGCTCGTTTTTTTGCTACAGGTGACCGTCGACGGTTAGTCCTGACCGTCGGCGGTTGACTGTGCCCAAAACTGAGTTTGATCAACCGCAGGTTGACGGGATTCACAGATGAATTATGGGGATTGGGCAAAAGGCTAAATTGATTGTGAAATGAAAATAAAGCACATGAATATTAACAAACAAAAGCTTATCTTACCAGAAGAGGGTTGGATGAGTAGTTGGCGTAGTTGGCCTATAGGCAAGATCTTACCTAATTTTGATAGAGTAACGATGTTCGGAAGCTTGGTTGAGAGGCGACGGCAAGTCGGCTCTTGACGAAATGGTTTTATAATGCAGATGACATTGGTTGACTTGCAAAAGAAAACTCTGAGTACCTGAGCTCTTGATAATAATTGCATATGCTTTTGGTCTTATAGCTCTCTCCTTATAGGCAAGGGCCAAAGGTTCAAGAGGGAGTGTAACTTGGGCTTCTAAATATAATTCGTCCATGCAATGTCTCGCAAGGAGATTTGGATGACTTATATTTAGAAAATGTATCTGGCAATTTGCATGGTGTTTGCATGTAGAAGGTTAGGTGGTTGAACCTGACCGTTGACGGTTACCCTGACCGGCGATGGTCAAGGTTGAATGTCAAAATAGCCTTAAAGGCCTTGTTTAAGCCTAGTAAAGCTAAACTGGTGGAAATAGGCCTAGGTAAGGAAAAAAAACTGAGGGGTCTGGTAGGGGTCATGACACTTGGAAATGCATGTGCGAAATTTTGGTGTCTACATTTTGCCCCTTTTTGTTGTGCTGCTCTTATGAACAAGTGGCAAAACAAAAATGGAGTTTAGGTCAAGGGTCTAGTTGCCTTGAGAGCGGGAGGTATTCCCCCTCAAACCGGGAGTTGGTGAGGTGCCACTGAAGTGGGTACAAGTTTGATAAAGGGTAAATGTGGAGTCGAGAGGTGGTGACTCGAGTTGAGCATGTGAGGCGCAAACATGCGCACAAAATGTGATAGACAATATCGTGCAAAGACAAATTGTCAATGTTAGTAAAAATAAAGTCGGTGCGAAGAAGACAAGTGACCAATGTATCGCGTGACTATTGTAGGCATGGCAGTTGGATACACCTATTAGTCTCCAAGGCAGATTTAGTGTTTTGTTGGGTATCCAAGGCAGGAAGTGCTCCCGTGAAAACACCAAATGGGTCAATGTGTGACGGGTATCTGAGGTAGGAAGTGCCCTCGTGAAAACACATGATCTGGGTGTTGCACTAGGTGGGGCAAAAATACAAATAGGTACCCTGGCAAGGTCGGTTAGTGCGGTCAAAATGACCTAGGCAAAGTCGTCCACAATACATGTGCATAGCTTGGGCAATAGGGTCGTCGTCAGAGGTGGACGTAGGAAAATGGGTGTGTTGGGGTACGCCCGAGCTGACTCCACATGCACTATGCAAGTAGACGTTGCCTACATAGTGAAGGGGATTCAACATCTTGCAGCAACTTCAGGTCAAATGTAGTTCTTGCTCAAAGGGTAGTGTTGAGGTTGATTCTTAGGTGAATAGGTTGTCGAGATTGCACACAATATATGACTAAGTGCTAAAAACATCTAAGGACAATGGTCAGCGTCAAGGTAGACATGGTCAAACAAGGTTGGTAGGGAAAGGTTTGATTTGTCGAAGGGTAAGGTTCATGTTTTTGATCCTGTAAAGAGAAGCTTTAGGTTGGATTGTGTTGCAAAATGTGAAAGAAAGAAAAAATATGGGCCCTTGACCATCGACGATTAGGGGCCAAAAGGATCGACATCGACGGTCACCATAACCATCGGTGGTCAAGGGGAAACCCTAAAAGGCCAAAAAAGTGAAAGTGAAATGTATTTGTCACTTTCATTCCATGCTTTTCGCTCTATCGAGATTTTCGGCCGTTACTGTGGCACTTTTGGATTGGAGGTTGATCAAGATAACCACAAGATGGGTACTTGTGATTTGTACTTGCGTTGACTAAGATGGACGGTGGAGGAGGGCGTGGCCAAACAGAGGGACTTGGGCTTCGACCATGACATCGCTCATGGAACAAGGTAGGAGGTGTTTTAAAATTGATGATTATTTATGTTAAATGGAAATGAATAGGTGTACTAGTGTAATTAGGTTAAAAAATTAGTTTATTTGTGTTTAGGGGGGGAATGCCCTAGATTTAGGTTTTCGCTAAATCGATATATGTGTTGCTTGTTTTGGTCAATTGAATGGTTGTGTGGGCTGGGTAAGGGCAAGGTAGAAGGCTTAGGTATGTTTGTGGCAGGATTAGCATGGTTTTGCTAGGGTTTGGGGAGGGTAGGGTTTAGGGCTTCGTCGTCAGCAATCACACTCAGTGACCGTCAATGGTCTCAACCTGACTGTCGACCGATCGACCAACCATCGACAATCGAGCAGAAGAACAAAGGCTTTCTAGGGGATCGTCGTTGGAACCGTCGGTGGTCGGCCTCTTAATGGAAGAGGGTTAAACCTAGATGTGTGTTTTTTTTAAGGTATAGATATTAATGAAAAAGAAAATTTTTGTTTAAAAAGTCTTGTTTGATAGATGGTGTGGGTGCTAAGTTGTTGAAGGGGGTTGAGTGTGTTGTGTGAATGATGGGTTGGGATGATTTGGGAAAAGGTGTCAAGTATGCAGGTTGTATTGTGTGGTTTGTTGAAGAGGGTTAGGTGTGGGTTTGGTTGGTTTATAGGTTAAATAAGGTATTTGAAGGTTATGGATTAGTTTTTGGGTAGATTTGTTTGAGTTTTGCAGGTAACGATGGATTGTTGCTTGAATCGTTTAGAGGTAGGGTGGTGGGTGTGATAGGTTAGTTTGGAATAGGTTGAAAATTTTGGGTGTATGCTGGTGCTGAGCTTGATTAGGAAAACCAAGTGTGCTTACTCACATGGTTGTTTTGCGGGCACGAGACCGGATCCAACTGAGGGACTGAGTCCCTAGGCTCTTTGTCGAGGTTTGGGACAAGATGACAGACGATGAGTGGCGACACATGGAGGCCGTCGAATTAGGCGTGATGCGCCATTATCAACATGTACCCCATGACCCTACCATGCTTGTCGTGCTCGAGAGATGGGACCCTACGACAAACACCTTTTGGCTGTCGATAGGAGAGATTACTATTCTATTGGAGGATGTTTCTAGGATTCCCAGATTGCCTATATGAGGGGATTCGGTATATCACATAGAGAGTGAGTAGAGAGATTACTATATGGAGCTCATATATGGTGATGATCGGATGGATGCACAATTTCATGTTGGTGGGTTTGGTTATGGCCCCTTGTATCAGAGGGCACCTGGAGACAATTATTTAGCTACGGTGATGATGATGGTGCTAACGAGCTTCGTGTTGCCAGATTCAGTTGGTGGTCGCTTCCCCTATTTGTTGTTTGGAGTTTTAGCAAAGATGCTTCTAGGGAGGACTGTGTTTGGGTGGGCACAGGTGTTACTTGTGCATATTTACAAGGAGCTAAGGGGTTTTAGAGTGCATCGACGCTATGGATTGAGCGTGGGGCTTGTTTTGCATTGTTGGGCTTTTGAGCACATTCAGGTATTGAGACCTTTGGGGCTACCAAATGATACACATGCATCAACTGACTATGTTGCCAGTGTCATACATCGGAGGAGAGCGGCGGCTTACACAAGAGCAGGTGGTGGGGCCAAAGATATTGAATGGTTCCATGATAGATTGGAGGGTTTGGTGTGAGGGGATGTTACATGGCGATCATATGTTGGGTGGCCATAGGGCTATAGCGCTAGAGGTGGTTGTACGAGAGGAGAGAGATGGAGACAAAGATGATCCCGTTTGATTGGGTATGGAGACAGTTTGGCTTGGTACAGGGGATGCCACCTGACACTCTCATATAGGAGAGAGGAGGTTGAATTTTTGCTTCCTGAGCCTCAGCCAATAGGTATAGCACGTGATTTCGAGGAGCTACTAGTGGGGAGCCAGATTGATGATGCAGGGATCGCTGATGGCTATGCAGCCTAGTACGAGTGGAGGTACACTGCACTATATTTTGGAGGGGTTGATGGAGGCCACCGGCTCATGTATGTCGATCTAGGGGTAGCACAGGTGCAGGGTGACCCGCAAGCAACAACATCTCTAGCAACAGCATAGGCTTAGATAGTTGGTTTATAGGGACAGGTGGTCACACTACAGGGCCAGATTATGGCACTGTAGGGACATGTGGGGGCTGTGATGGTGCAGAGGGACCAGGGATGGGCCCAAGTTATCGTTTTGCAGGGGCAAGTAGCTAGTCTGTAGGACCAGATAGGCACATTACATGGGCAGATTGGTGTGGGTTGGTAGGTACAATAGTAGGAGGGCCACTAGATTCTATGCCACGAGCATAGTATCTATTTACTTTATAGAAGCTCAAATACTATGAGGCGATGACTCTAGATCAATTGCCCCATATCATGAGATTTGCAGAGTACAGAGCTAGTTTGGGGCATGGGGCCGCACTAGCTACCCCTGGGCAGTGGGTTGCTACAGTTGGTCAGATAGGGCTCCAAAGGGGACCACCATCAAGTACAGGTACAGGTACAGGGACAGATGGGGCCAATGGTAGTAGTGCAGGTGGTCTGAGTGTTCCAGGGGCTTGATTGATATATGATTTTTTATTCCGGCCTGCACGTCGTTGTAGCGAGATGTATATTTTGAGAAAGTGCTGATATTGATACATTGTCACATGTATTATTTTTTTTGACTATTCGATGTACATGACATTCGATGTTTTATGTGATGCCCATGTTTATGATTTATGGTTATGGATTCTCATGGTTTATGGTTATTTGACTTCGTAGCTTAGGCATGTGATATGTAGAAAGTTGAATTATGATGTTTTAATTCTACACATGGTTAGGATATGTTATGGGCGGATACATGTCATGGCTGATGTTTATGGTTATGTGTATTGAATGGTGAACAATATATGTTATGATGTTTTGCTTCTTGGTTTATGGTGTAATAACATGTTCAGAAGCTTACACGATGTCATGGATAGGTGAATGTTTGTGGTTGGTTGCTACATGTTTACATTGTGCTTGGCTTATTGATGGATAGATGATGTTGCTTGTTGACATAGTTCATGATGTTCATGCTTTTGGTATATTGTTTGTTTTTTATGTTTATAGGCTTACAAAGACTAATAAAAGATATGAAAAAGAACACAACACCTTTTCATTGGTAAAGATTGACACGAAACCCAAAATTGAATTGGCTTAGTGAACTTAAGCCTTTCAAATGTTTCACATTAGCATGCCTAGGTTGATAGATAGGGATCTTGATAACATTGTGTCAAGTAAGCTCATAGTCCCATGCATATGATATGTGGAGGGAGAAATGGGTGAAGCTGGAACCGTTAGCGAGATTAGTATGCCTTTTCTGTAGGTGTCCAAAGCGCTGGTATAAACAAGTCTATGTCTATATATAAAGTGTAGACTGATCGATACGGGAAGTCTACTAAGGAGAGCCGATTACGGTTTCCTCAATTTTATTGTTGTTTAGGAGAGCCGATTGCGGCTTCAAAAAAAAAAATGTTTTTGCTCTTTTAATTGCTTTTGACTTTTGCTTGAGGGTCGGGAATGTTGATCGATGCAAGAAGCTTCCAAGAAATTACTAGCTTTGACTAATGCTTTTTCCAGCCATCCTTCAAGGGAGTGGTCTAGATTCATATGGTTAGCTCAAATGCTTTTGATAGCTGTCCTTCAAGGGAGCAGTCCACCTTACGTTTTGCAATTTCGAAATGAGTTTCCAACTGCTGTCCTTCAAGGGAGCAGTTTGTGGATGCTAAGGATGACATAGTTTGTTTTTGCTATTTGATATTGCTTTTGCTTTTATTTGAGTTTGCTTGACATAGACCTGTTCATACATGCTCCAATGGATTACCTTTATGAAGGCAAAACTAAGTGGACATGGGGTGTCAGTAGGTGAAGAGGAGGTATACGTAACAACGACCGTAGGAACCGATCTCAAAGAGATGGGAAGTACTATGAGAATCATGCCATGGATAGAGTCGTGGTATCCACAATTCAATATTAAGATATAGTTGTGATGGATAACCACATGATTCAGTGTTAGTCGGTTGTCCCTAAAAAAAGAGGGAAATGAATAGGTTGCAAGGGACGAGCTGAAGTTAGACAAATGATGATTGTGATCCCTATCTAACAATAAAAGGGATGCAGATGTGAAGCATTGAGAGGCTCAGGTTTTGGTTTGCCTTCAAGAGAGGACAAACAATAAGCCATTGATCCATACTTATGGGTTATGATGTAGGGTCCAAGCCAATTGAAGGCAAATTTGCCCCTTCTACTTTTCTCCATATTAGTGACATGTTGGTTTTCCTTGAGAACAAGATCTCCAATGTTGAATTTTTGGACCTTCAGGGGTTTGTTATAGGCTCCTTTGATTCATTCCTGATAGACACGAAGATGGGAAAGGGCGGTTAAATGACGCTCATTGAGTAGCTCAAGTTGGGGTAAACGTTCTTGACGGTAATCGTCTTCCGAAACGAGGTCGCGCAATGATATGCAAATAGAAGGTATTTGGATTTCAAGAGGCAAGACGGCCTCGGCTCCAAATATGAGAGAAAATGGTGTAGCACCAATGGGCGTTCAGATGCTAGTACAATATGCCCATAGGGCGAAGGGGATGTACAAGTGCCAATCTCGACTTGAGGCATTGACCATTTTGGTAAGCATGTTGTTAAGGGTTTTGTTAGAGGCTTCGGCTTGTCCATTTGCTTGTGGGCGATAAGGCGATGAAAAGCTACGTTTAATACCAAATACATCACAAAGGCCTTGAACTTGTTTGTTTTTGAAAGATTTGCCATTGTCGGTGATGATCTTATGGGGAACACTGAAACAATAGATGATATGATGGGTGATGAATTCGACAATCTTTTCAGTTTTCGTCAAGATAAGAGGAATATCTTCCACCCATTTGGTAAAATATTCAGTTGTGATAATGATAGAATGATGTCGTTATGAAGAGTGGGGGTTGATTTCACCAATAAGGTCTAGACCCCATTATGAGAAAGGCCAAAAATCTACAGACACGTGTAGGCTATTACTAGGTGCATGATGTAAATTAGTATGTTGTTGACACTTGACACACTTTTTCAAATAATCACAATAGTCTTGGTTGAGGGTGAGCCAATAATAGCCTAGGGGGAGGATGCACTTGGCCACAACGAAGCCACTAAAGTGACCCCCACAGATACCATCATGTGTCTCTTTGATGGCATGGGAGGCTTCTGGACCACGGAGGCATTGGAATAGGAGGCCATCGAAGCCTCGTTTGTAGAGGATTCCTCCCATGATGGTATAACGGGAGGTGCTCTGAATAAACGCCTGATGGGCATTCCTGGAAAGGTCGGAGGGAATTATGCCAAGGTGAAGGTAGTCGAAGGTTTGCTGGTACCAAAGGTCGGTTAAAATCTCCTTCACATTAAAGATGGTTGGAGTGTCTGATTTGGTGTAGGAAGGTTCAGTGAGGCAATGGACAATGATGGATAGTTTGGAGTCCGAGGGTGCTGACAAGATCTGAGAGGCAAGCGAAGCCATGGTATCGGCAAATTTGTTGGTAGATCATGGGGTGGTTTGAATATGGTAACGCTCAAACGAAGCTAGGAGGTTTATAACTAGTTCCTTGTACAACTGTAAACCTCATTGTTGCACTGGTAAATGCTAGTAACTTGGTTGACCACAAGTTGGGAGTCACCAAAGATATTGATTTTTTTGACTCTCAAGGCTAAAGTAGTTTGGAGACCTATTACTAGGGCTTTATATTCAATGACCTTGATGGTGCACTTAAAGTCGAGTTTAAAAGATAAGGGAAGTAGTTCACGAATAAGGGGGACAAGGACAATACCAGCTCCCCCACCACACTAACATTTGGTACCATCAAAAAACATGGTTACTTGATTGGTGAAATCTGCTTGAGATAAGCTTGCGATGGACTCGTCTGAAAATGCAAGGGGGGGAGGTTGGTTGTCTGTTAGGGGTGCTTCGGCTAATTGGTCGATGATAACCTACCCCTTGATTGATTTTTATTGGAGAAATTTAAGGTCAAATTCAGCTAAAAGCATGAGCCACTTAGCCATACGCTGGTTTTGGTATGGTTTGGAGTGCACATGTATTTGAGGGGGTCCGTATTGGTTATGATAAAATTTTTGTGGTTAAGGAGGTAGTGGCGAAGTTTTGTGGCCACAAAGACTAGGGCCAGACATAGTTTCTCGGTATGTGTGTATCGAGTCTCGTAGTTGACCAATATACAACTAATTTAATAGACGACTTGTTCTTTATGTTGTTCATCTCGATGGGAAAGTGTTGCCCCTAGAGAGTGGTATGTGGCAGAGAAATAGAGGTAGAAGGGTTGGTCGTCCTTAGGTATAAGGACAGGTGGAGATAGCAGGTATTCTTTGAGTGCATCAAAGGCCTTTTGACAATCAACATTCCACTTGAAAGAGACATCCTTTTTCAAGAGGTGGTGGAAGGGCTGACACCGATCGAAGAGTTGGGAGATGAAGCGACGAATGGATTGAAGTTTCCCTGCAAGCTACGGAGTTGTTTAAGATTGGTCGAAGGTAGCATCTCAAGGATGTATTTAATTTTGGTTGGATCGACTTCGATTCCTCGAAGGGAAATGATGAAGCCAAGAAGTTTCCTTGACAAGACCCCAAAAATACATTTTTTAGGATTGAGGCAGATGTGATAATGGATAAGTCACTCAAAGATAATCTTAAGGACAGCTAAATGGTCTTTTCGAAGCTTGGACTTCTTGAGAAGGTCATCCACATAGTCTTCGACGATTGTATGAATAAGGTCGTGAAAAATATATGTCATGGCTCGCTGATAAGTTGTGCCAGCATTCTTAAGACCAAAGGGCATGACTTTTTAATAGAAAGTCCTCCATGGGGTGATAAAAGTAGTTTTGTGTTGATCTTCAGGGGCAATCAGGATCTGATTATAACTCAAGAATCCATCCATGAGTGACAACATCTCATGCCCTGTTGTAAGATCAACAAGTAGGTCAATGCTAGGTAGAGGAAAGTCATCCTTTGGGTTGGTGAGGTTGAGGTCATAAAAGTCCACACAGATACGTAGTCCCCTTGTGGCTTTAGTGACAGGGATGATGTTCGAAATCCATTAAGGATAGTCTATGGGTTGAATGAAGTTAACCGAAAGGAGGCATTAGAGCTCTTCTTTGATAAGGAGGGCTATGCGAGGATGCATTTGGTGAAGTTTATGTCTGACAGGTTTGGTGTCACTAGTGGTGACGATGTTGTGGGTGGTAATGGTCAGGTCAATACCAGGCATATTGGCATATGACCAAGTGAATGTGATGCTACGCTCGTGGAGGAAGGTCGAGTAGTCCTATAGTTCCTTAGGGGTGAGAGTTTGGCCAAGTTTGACAATGTGGGGGTTATTCGGAGTGCCTATGTCAATGTTTGTGGTAGATTCATTCAACATGGTTGAAGTTTCTAGAGGTAAGGATTTGTGGATGGAGGAATCCGGTGTACCTAGGTAGGTGAGAATAGCATCATCATCTTGACATTGAATGGTGTTAATGGTAGGGGAGTCTTCTTCCACGAGTTTAGGATGGTTCAAAGGGATGGATATGGGTGCCCCTTTTGGTAAGTCAGGGGGCCGAGGGTAATCATGTTGATGGAAAAAAAAAGTTGGGTAGGATGATGTCCTCATCTTCACTCTTAGGTTGAGGGGATGTTGGTAGGGAAGGGATCTCTTCTATAACAATGGTGGTGGTAGGTTTGTTGGCTTTCTTCTTATTGGGTAGAATGAAGCCGAGGCCGTGTTTCTCATGAGGCTTGTGGGTCTCGATCGAGGTCAACATGTGTGGGACATGCTCATATCATCCTAAACCAAATACCTTCCAAGCACACATGTGAAGGTATAGTTTTGCAAAGTTAGGTTTGTCCAAGAGAAGCTAGAGGTAAATGGTTGAGGCGAAAGGTGGGTAATGGCAATATTAAGTGGCTTGTCGATTCCCCCATAGATGAAGTGAGTTTGATAGTGGTCTTAAAGGGAAAACAACTCCAATGTTGGGGTCATAACTTGGGTGGTGGTTGAGTTTCCCATATTCTTGAGTAAGGAGGGCATCTAGGATGAGGAGACGGTATTCTCCAAGGGTAAGGTGTTGGAAGGTAGACTCTAAGGGATTAGTGTTGGGTATTTGGTCCGCAGGAATAGACGAACTGGTAGATGCTTTTGTAGGAGGGAAAACAATGGCTTTGACTTTCGTGTGTGAGGGTTTGATGGTGGTTGTTTGCAGTGCTTTGGATGGAGGTAGAAGAACATCGCTAGGTCGGTAAGTCATGTCGCATGCTGCAAAAGAGCTAGGGTCGGCTTGTATGGTAACCACCTGACCTTCATGTTCAAATTTGACATAATGATGGAGGGTGGAAGGTACACAAGCCATGGCACAGATCCAAGGTCTCCCTAGTAGAATATTGTACTGAAATTCACCTTCGACCACATAGAAAAGTTTGAGGAACGTGCGATGTCCTAGACGAATGTGAAGGATAACGGTGCCCAGGGTAGTGGTCATAGTGTCATTAAAGGATCTAAGGATGGCTAAAGTTTCATACATGACATGTCATTAAAAGATCTAAGGATAACTGAAGTTTCAGACATGACATTGTCCGATAGCTTAAGGTGATTGTAGGCATGGGAAGAGATGATGTTGATACTGGCTCCCCCATCGATCATAACTTGTTTGATGTGAGTTTGGTTGATATGGGTAGTGATAAAGAGAGGTGGATCTGGGTCTTCGAGGTGGATGGAAGGTATATCCGAGTCCTTGAAAGTGACAAGGGTGGAGAGTTAGAGAGTGCCAATGAAGGCCTCTATAGGTTGGGAGTTTCTTGGTTGGACCTCAATGGCCTGGATAGCCTATATCATGGCCTGGCGATGGTGAGGTGAGGTGGAAATGAGCTCATAGAGGCTCATCTTAGATGGAATTTGGTGAAGTTGCTTAAGAATGACCCTCCTAATGGATTCAGAAGGATTACCCTTAGAGGTGCCTAAGATGGTTACTTTGGGCGGAGTTGAAGATGCAGAGGGTTGGATTGAGTTCGGTTTAGGATGAGTAGGTGGGTATGTCCATGGAATGGACACCTTGGCTTTCTATTTATCCCTTTGTTGTGATCGTGTGACCATGTTGATGGTATGGATAGAGGGGAATGATGTAATAGTAGGGTGGATAGGCTCTCCATTATTCTAAGGTGAAAGTGGAGGATTCGGTACGTGTTGGCAAATGGTTAGTGGATGCCTTGGTAGGGGGGTCAAGGGAAGCTATTCTAGTAAGAGGTCATCCTCATCATATAGTTGATGGATAATGGTTTGGAGAGATTTATAGTTCTCGATGTCATGTCCAAGTGTCCTATGATAGGAACAGATTTGATAGCCGTTATACCAAGCCAGTTTCGAACCAAGAGGGTCGAAGGGTCTGATAGGGGGTAAGGTGAGGCGTGAAGATTGTAACAACCTTTGAAAATGGCTGAATAAGATTCAACGAGAGGTGGGAAAGGCCTAGGGGTTGTTGTTTTGGTTGGTAAACAGGGAGTTTTCATGGGAGCGGGTTTGGTAAGAGAAAACTTGGGTGAGGTGATGTTTCTAGGTAATGGTTTTGGTTTCGGCATGTTAGTGGTTGGAGGGTTCGAGGTTGATAGTTTGGCCATCAGTAGTTTGGGGAAAAACTAGTGTATCAGACAATAATTGGGCTGGTGTAACCAGTAGCAGTGGATAATATATGTTAAAAGGAATTTGCTTTTTGGGTAGAGTGGATGGATGAGGACTCAAAATAGAGGGTAGGGCGGAAGAAGGAAAAACTCTAGGCATGTGGCTATTTAATGGTTTTGCTCATTTGGTTGGTTCGAGTCAAGGTTTGGGTGGAGGATTAGATGGGGTAAATTCCACTTTAAGAGATGGGTAGACCAAACTCTGTACGGAGAAGGTATTGAGGTTTGTAATAGGTTCTTTTGGTGGTTTGCTTGGTTGAGGTATGATTACCTCGGTTGGTAGGGAACGTGAGGGGTTGTTAGAAGTTCTTATTGGTTTGAAAGGTGGTAGAAATATGATAGATTGGTTGGTTAAAGGTGTGTTAGAAGTTTCAGGTTTATTCATGTAAGGGAGGCCTAAATTTTGCCAAAAGGTAACTTGATCCATATCTGGTTTCAGGGCAAATTCCAATTTCTGCACTAATGTGGAAAAATGTTTGTGTACTGGTTTTCCTTCGTGGGTAGTGGATGCAAGAGATAGACTTGTAGGTTAGGGATGTTGGTTGATAGTGTTGGTTTACTTCCTAAGGTGATGGAAGTACGGTTGAGATCAATGGCTCGTCCATGGGAGGTATCAGTAAAAATGCTTCTCCTTTAGGAACAATATCCATAGGAGTAGTGTTTTGTTGGGTAGCTAGTGGAGGCGGCAAATCAGGAACGTTTACTTGTCCAGATATGCATGTTGGGGTGGAATGTGGTGATTCCAAAGCTTATATGAGTGTGGCTAGGGAAAAAGGAACCTCCTCGGGCTGAATCTTCAAAGGAGGGGAAGATGACTCTTCTACCTTTGCAAGTGAGGTGGGGGAAGAGTGAGTAGATTGGATGGTTGGGTCGTCATGGGTAGGTGTATCATGAACCATGTTGACCATGTGGGCGTCATGAGAGTATTTGGCCTATGTGTCCTCATGTTTGATAGGGGCATGGTTAGGAAAGAGATTTTTGAAGATGTCTAGGGCTTGATTTTGAGGGGCATTGGGGTTATCCAGCACGAGCTCCCCCTTGTCAATGAGGTTGTGAACAACATTCTTGAAAGTATTGCATCAGCTGACGTCATGTCTGATCACTCGATGAAAGGCACAAAGGTTATTTTCATTAAACCAAGCAGGGGCTGGACAAGAAGAATCAAACTACGGGGGAGGTTTGATGGGTGGAAGCTGTACAATATTAGTTGTTAGTAACTTTTCCAACATTGAGGCATTAGATTCTTCAAGTGGAGTAAATTGTTTTTGGGTGTTTTAGTTTGGGTTCTGTGAGCTTTGGTTAGAGGGATTGGGAAAGTTTTGTTGATTGATAGTAGGTGGTGGGGCAACCTTAAGGAAAATTGCATTCGTAGTTCCCTTATTCTTAGCCCCAGAGTTAGCTTGATTGTCTGCTTTGGAGGAGGTTTTGTTGGCTTTAAAGGTAGAGTTATTTTTTTGTAACTTCAGTTTACCCTTGTCTATAGCCTTATTCTCTAACTTACGCGTTATGGTAAAAGCTTCATCAAAAGTTCTGAAGCTTTGGACACATAATGTAGAAGAGATGTGCGTGGCACAAGCACAGCTAAAAAGTTTGATCAATTCAAGCTAAGGCAAGGAGAATGATAATTGGTTAATCAAGCTTCTCCAATGAGCCACAAAATCAGCAATAGACTCATCCTCAAATTGGTGAATCGAATAAAGGTTAGTGATAGAGACTTTCTTAGATATGTTGATTGAGGCGTGATCCAAGAAGGTTTGAGCTAATTGGTTAAAGGAGAAGATGAAATGTTCGGTAATGGCACTATACCAGTCCAATGTCGAGCCAGAAAGAGACATAGGAAATGTGTGCAAAAGCAGGGCATCGTCATAGGTAATCATCTAACAAGAATGCCTAAATGCTCTTAAATGTTGTTGGGGGTCTTATTGTTAAACTTAGTGAATTTTGGAAGCTCCCATTGGGTTGGATAAGGTCTGATAGAGACAAAATGGTGAAAGGGGTCATTACAGATTTGGTCATAAGATAAAATGTTATGGTCTCCTGAAAGGGATGACTCAAGAGTTGACATTTTGTCCATGATTATTTTCATTAAGTCTGTTTGATGTGGTGCACCTAATGGGTTATAAGGCATATATTGTGGTTGGGGAATATATTGATAATTAACAGGAGGTTGGGAGATGGTCCCATACTGATAAGAGGTTATGGGAGGTTGGGTAGATGGCATATAAAGATAGGTAGTTGTTGGCAGTTGGGTAGCAGATTTATACCCTTGCAAGTTAGGGTTATAACCAAAGTTAGATGATGTCGGTAATTGTTGGGATGCTAAAGTAGGTTGAGTTATGGTTGGATTGGTAATTAGGGTGTAGTCGTGACCTTTGTGTTAATGGGTGGTGAGGTAGAAGGGATAGGTGCCCCTAATCTTGGTAAAGAGGTATTAATGAATGGGCTAGGTTTGATAGAGGGGAGGTTGGAGATGTCGGTGGTGGGTGCCCTAGATAAAAGTGGGACATGATGGGTTGATGGTTGGTTTGTCCCCAAGGTAGAGGAGTCATTAGTAGGGATGGAAAGTGTAAGGGTAATGATTGGTTGGATAGGTTGGTTCTCAGCCATAATGTCAAAGGGGTTGGGAGACGAAGATGCCTGGGTGTTCAAATGTTAGGTGGTGACTACGGCAATAAGGAAACCCTTCATAAGGTGGGATAGCATACTATAAGGAGGATCTTGAGGTGGAGTTGAAATTGGGATATGGTGAGAAGAGGTGTTAAGATAGTGCTGAAGGGCCACTGGATTGTTGTCTAAAAAAGTGGTAAAATCCATGTCTCCTTGGGGAAAAACATAAGGGAAAGTAGGACTTTCCAATGGATGAGGTGAATCTTCTGTCTCATAGACATACTCCATAGATGAGGAGATAGAGGAGGTTGATTTAAGTGATGAGTTTTGTTTTCTACCAAGTCTCTTCACTGCTGACGAGTGAGAACCATACAAAAAGTGGGAGAGAATACAAAATAATAGACTCACTACTCAAACAAAAAGAAGATAGAAAATAGTCAAGGAAATCAAGGAACACACTAGAAAGGATGTTTAAGCTTGAAGTTAGTTTTAAGATCACTTTTGGCTTATGCCTTAGTTTATGAGAATGTGTGGTAGAAGTTTGTTTGTAGATCAGGGACTAGATAAGCAGTATATGGATAGTTTCAAGTTAGTTTTGGTGCTCAAAAGAATTTGTATTAGAATCAATACGTGGATTGGTATTGGGGCCTACCCCCTCACTTCACAGTCTCGTAGCAATAAGGGTATCGGGTGCTTAGCCAATATATATTGATATCCAGAGTTTATACTCAACCACAGAGCTGAGTTGGTTCTCCTCTTGGTAATAAACTCCAAGTAGGTTTGTTGGTAAGGTGACCGCTAGGTGATGAAATCCCAGTTGGGTCTTGTCTCAATTGAGTTATGATGTTTTATTGATTATGTGGTTTGGTTGTGTAACATAAATATGCTACGATTAATCTTGATGCCGTTAATTAAGCTAAGTGAGCTATAATAAGCAGGCAATCAATGGATGTAGTATGTTTTAGACCCAAATGAAATTTTGATTTCAATTATGAGCACAAACAGAGAAAGAAGCATAAAAATGCGGATAAAAAGAAAACCAAAGTAGAGATGAGGGTCCCATCAGGCGTGCCAAAATGTTTCACTCAAATTTTGCTATTATTCAGAAGAATGTAGTAAAACTAGAAATACAAGTTATGGTAGAAATACCTGATAAAAGTGCACGTGTTGAATCAAAATATTGTGAAGAGATTCTCTTTGTCTTGGGAGGATGACTTGTAGATAAGAAAACATTAAAGCAAACTTATTTGTTAAACAGATAGTAAGATGGATTACCTAGCACTAGCTAGATCCTAGAAGCAAGAGCTTCCTTAGGGGCTGTCAATCCACCATTTTAAAACAATTAAGTTAATAAAACAAAAAAAAAGTACTTGCATCAATGATCAAAAGGTACTGAAACTTATAACGAGAATTGTTTGATAAAAAGATATGCTAGAATGATCAAATGAGTGATAAACTAATTAGTGCTAGTGCTAATTGGTCAAGGTATGGCTCAGAAGGTCTAAAAGGGGTTTGTGAACAATCAAAAACTCTGAAAAGTGAATTGGGTCAGGCAAAGGAGGTGAAATTAGCTTGTTGGATTTTTTTTCCATAAGTGACTATTGACGGTTGGGTTGACTGTTAACGGTTAGGCCTGACCATCGATGGTTGGGTTTGGGTTGACCATCGATAGTTGACTGTGTCCAAAATTGGGTTTGATCAACAGCAGGTTGACATGATTCATAGATGAATTATGGGGATTGGGCAAAGGCTAAATTGATTGCAAAATGGAAATCACATGAATAATAATAAACAAAAGGTCTTACCATGGGTTGGATGAGTAGTTGGCATAGTTGGCCTATGTAAACAAAGTAATGGTGCTCAAAAGCTTGGTTGAGAGGCGAAGACATGTCGACTCTTAATGAAATGGCTTGATAACACTGATAATGTTGGTTGACTTGCAAAAGAAAACTCTGAGTACTTGAGCTTCTGATAATAATTGCAGATGCTTTTGCTCTTACAACTCTATCTTTTTTATAGGCAAGGGCCAAAGGTTCAAGAGGGAGTGTAACTGGGGATTCTAAATATAATTCGTCCATGCAATGCCTTGCAAGGAGATTTGGATGACTTATATTTAGAAAAGATAGCTAATAGTTTGCATGGTGTTTGCATCTAGAAGGTTAGGCAGTTGAGCCTAACTGTCGATGGTTGGGTTGATCGTTGATGGTTATCCAGACCGTCAGCGGTCAAGGCTGAGTGTCAAAATAGCTTCAAAGGCCATGTTTAAGCCTAGTAAAGCTAAACTGATGAAAATAGGCCTGGGTAAGGAAAAAAGGTCCGAGGGGTCTGTTAGGGATCATAACACTTATAAATGCATGTGTAGAATTCTGGTGTCTACAACATTGCCTAAATTATTTAGTAAAGTTTAGAGATGGGTAACCTTCGTAGCCACTTTCTTTGCTTGTGAATCTAAGTACACACTTTTGAAATAGCCAAGGCTTTGTTATAAGTAGAGAACAAAGTATCAATTGTAGAGTTAGCAAATAGTGTAGCAATTCTTTGTTTCCAGATAAAGAGGATAATTTCCACCTTGAAAATGTGCCATATCTTTGGGTATCTTACAAGTAGCATAATGTAGTCAATAGGAAGAATGTTTTGATAGATGAAGGGCTCTAGCCAAAAGGTGTCATACTTTGTGTATCTTACAAGTAACATAGCCCACTCAATAAGATAAATGTTATGCTAGATGAAGGGCTCTGGGCAAAAGGGTATGAAAAAAACATGGATCCAAGTCCATGCCAACTAGGCCTTAACACAAAACTAAAACAAGTGCATGCATTTTAGTGTGGCCACACAAATGATACTTAGGTTGAGGAACACCTAAATGAATAAGGTGATGACTTAAGTATAACACTTAATAAAGAAGGCACCAAGCAAATTTTTTAAGATTTGGTTAAAAAATGGCACTCTAAACTATTTGAAACTTTTTGCTCCAAGTATAGGAAGCATATTGGAGAGACCTTATGATCATTGAGTTTGTCAACCATTGTCAAGATGAGCAACAACCACTCATACCCCTTGCTAGGACTATAACACACAAAGGGAGTGAAACATACCATTTCAAGTATTTCCACTAGGTTTTGGAAGATATAATTAAAATTCTGTGTAAGATCTCTAGTGGTATTACATCAATAACTTGCCGCTAATATTCCTGATCTTTGTTGTTTTATTGAAACTTATATTTAGCTTCCAAGTCAAAAAAGCCAAGTTTTAGCTAGTTTGTGAAAAATGTCTTGCATGGTGCACATGCCTCTTCTAAAAAGTTGAGAGCATGAACCCATGATAACTTAGCGAAAGGGACATTATGAAAATTGATGATGGGAGAGG
Organism: Torreya grandis; assembly: GCA_037957365.1. Lineage (NCBI taxonomy): Eukaryota > Viridiplantae > Streptophyta > Pinopsida > Cupressales > Taxaceae > Torreya > Torreya grandis. The sequence goes on along the minus strand of JARHVA010000019.1, from coordinate 11,351,827 downwards.
ACAATAAAGAACATTGGTTGATGGAGAAAAAATATCTAAACAGATCCTCATTCAAAATCAACATAGGTTTGACTTTTCCTAGGCTTTCCAAATGCTTTTAACAACAAAATATCAAACAACCTTTTATGGGCCCCAAAAGATGATAAGATTATTAAATCTTAACCCTTTCCAAGTTACACAACCATAGAGCAAGCCCTCAACAATATAATGGCACAATATAACTTTTCAAGATTCAACCCCTTCAATGGATATTACAATCCATTTTGCACATAACACAATACCTCGATGACTAATGTCAAGATGCCCCCATCCCTACCTTGTCGTACCCCCATCCCTGCCTCTTTTAGAAGAGAGAAATATTACCAACCTACTTGATGGGAGCCTTTTCCATGTTCTAATCTAGCCCAAAGAAAATCTCCAAGCAACTTTCCACCTTTTGGTAGAAGGCTTTAGATGGAACCCAACCTGAGGAATAATAAACATGAGTTCTAGCAAGAAAATAATAATGGATTTGAAAAATTCTTATTAAAGAGAGTGGCTCAGTGATCCGATATGAGAGTTTCTTCTCAACATGATCAATGACATACTACCAGAGATGGGAAGGTGTAGCTTTGAATCCAAATGGATTACCAATAAATTGAAATATTTCTTCATGTCAAGTCCATTTCCATTCATACTTTTGCAACTAAGGAGGCATGCGGGGTTAGGGTTCAAAGCACTACTTGTAGCATTGAATTTTTTCCCATTGAATGTTGGAACCTAAGGCAACGTGGAAAATATCTACTGTGCATGACATTCTTGATATTGGTTTCTTCCTTAATGAGTAAGAAAAGAATCATTTACAAAGTGCCTATTAATTAGTTGTGCAAGTTTATCAGAGGGGAAGGAAATTGTCTTGACTAGACCTTAAGCTTTGTTATTTAGATAATTGGTATCCAAATATTTCAACAACTAACACAAACAACACATGGACTAGAGGGTAATGTTGTCTATTAGAGAGAAACAAACAAAATTGCTATGAGGACACCATTGATTGAGAGACAAGTTGAGCCCTCTGCAAAAAGGCTTTGGACTGATTAGAGAAAATTAGGATCAAATAACAAAGCCTATAATAAAAATAAATAAATGACCATTCAATATAGTCATAGTCTTTCTGAAATGCAATTCTAATACACAATGCTTGTTTATTAGACCTCCAAGCCCATTCCATGCCATTCCCAAACTGCAATAATATTGCCCAGAATATATCTGTTTTTAATGAATCTTACTTTGCATTTAAATTTACACCTTCCCATCTTTGGTAGTATGTCATCGGTCATTGCTCAAGGCTAATAATGAAATGAAGGTAGCAAAATGCAAAGTGAGGGCTTTAACAATGATCTTGTATGAGACATTGAGCAACGTAATCAAATGTCAATTACAAATTTGTTTATGATCACCCAATTTAGGTATGAATTTGATGTGGCCTTCATTAATGATTTCACCAAGGGTTTTGGTGTCATGTTCCTCATAATAAACATGGAACAAGTCATCTCCAACTATAGCCAAAAGCACTTTGTAAAACTCACAAGGAAGACCATCACACCTAGAAGCTTTGTCATTGGCCATGTGTGACAATGTCATGCAAATCTTCAATGGTGGGAACCCTAATGCAAGCTAGTTGTTAAAAATGAAAGTTTGCAAGGGACCACTAGAAGATACTTTTGGAGATCTTGCTTTCACTTGGAAGAGTATTTTTGAGCTTTGAAAACCTACTAATAATGGTGGACAAATGTTTGGACCATGGTAAGTAATTTTTTAAATCATCGGTCAATTTCCTTAATGGCTTTAATTTGTTGTGCTAAGTATTTAGCTTTGAGCAGTTGGAAAAAATATTTTGAAACCTTATCACCAACCTTAAGCCACTCTATCATGGGTTTGATTCGTTTATCCCTAGCAATATAAGCATTTGAAATCCAAGTGTGTTGCCTTTGTAGTTGCAAATTCTTTAAAGGGGGATTACTCCAATGTGGCCATAACATGACTCAACTTGAAGGTGGTGGTGAAATAGTTCTTACGATGGTTGTGTGCTAGTTGGCAATCATATATGTGAAGGAATCAAGTTGTGTGAATGATGGCATCAGACCAATAATCAACCCAGTCAAATTTTCCTGTCAAGCATAGTATAAGGTTCCAACCCTGACAGATGGATATTAAAGTGGGGCCATGATCAAGTAAAGAAATATCAAGAAAAAAAATGCTTCTTTTGAACTTTGGGCCAAGTGAAATGCCATTCAATGCTAAACCAAATGACAATGACTGGAAAGACCATTTCTGGCAAAACGTCCACTGGAAACAAAAATCAATATTAAAATGAGAAATACTATTGAATAGGAATCATGGCCTTATCAAGTCTCTTGAGGACTCTTCTAGTTCCACGATGCAAATTTGACCATGTGTACCAAATGAAAAAAAGCAGATATCATGTAGAATTAGGGTCGTAAAACCCAAATTTATTATGCATATAATACCATGGCTCTCACTCCCCAGTTGTCCAATGCATATAGAGGTGACAAATATTGTTAGACACTAACTCAACCATATTAAAGTCACCACAACGTGCCCAATGTGCATCTACAAACTCATCAATAATCCATCGCTAAAGGTTAGACCGTTTCAACCACATCATTACAGGCATACATATTAATGATGTCAAAAGAATGGTTTTCAATTTTTTATAAAACCTTGAAAGCTTAGTTCGAGGGGTGACATCCATGATCCACATAATGCAGCCACTATTTTGAATAAATAAAGGTGATTACTCCACACCCAAGATCATAATTTCTATTAAATTAAAGATAATTAGACCAAATAACTTTATTGACAATTGTAAGCGAAAAACCCACCACCTTAATTTATGACAAGGAAAACACATACCAATTTGGGAATCGATGTCAAAAAGCACATGTTGCATGCTTTTAAGGTGACTTTATGAGGTCTCATACATTCCAAGAAAAACAATTCATTGAGAATGAGGATCAAGAAATATATCCTTAGACTAAGCCTTGTTAGGCACCATAATGATTCTGCAAAAATTATTGTTGATTGGTTTACAAAAAATTACCAAGCTGAAACGATTGTCGCTTTTTTGGCACATATTCTCCATCCTCCAATTGTTGAGGCAAACTATGAGAATGTCTTTCTAATGCCTTGCATGAAGAAGTGGCTTCGAGAATCGAATGTGAACCTTGACTACACTCTTAAGTAATAGCTTGAGAAACTGAGATGGCATCGAAAGGTGTACTAGAAAACCTTAGTTTTCTAGCCTCTTTATAAGTTTCAATGTGGTTTTGAAAAGGCTCCTGAAAGGGTTGAGTTATTGCCACAAGCTTAAATAGTTTTTATGGTGATTTCTTAAACTAGGGTTTGAAATGACAACTTTAATATTGGAATTATTGCATTACGGTTTTTGCAAACTTTCTTGTCATTGGGTTGGGCACTATCAATTGAAGGCTTAGAAATTGATTTGTTTCAAGAAATAAAGGACAATCCATTATCTTGTGTTCAAAATATTGGCAATAAAAACAAATATTAGGCAAACTAATATATTAAACCCTTTAGGCATGTTGGGATTCACCCATCTGAGTGTCTATCATATCCTTAGGGTTACTAGATGAGTCAACTTCAACATAGACCTATTATTGAGTACAAGCTGAGTAAAGTTTAGCAAATTGTGGAAATGACATGACAAATGGTAGCTACCAAGTGGTGTAATAAATATTAACAAGACAAAAAAAGACCTAGGAACTCTACCAAAACAAGGACTTCAAGGGCTAATTGTTCAGAGACAAGAAAATCTTGTGTCCACCATGAGAACAAAAAAAGCAAAGAACTACACACATCCCAAGAGGAGGCCTTATGCAAAATATTAGAGGTAGGTTAGGGTTTAGAGAGACAAACTAAAAACCCCTCTGGTCATGTTTTGGATAATGCCCAACTTAATACCATAAGGGATCCATGTAGTTTGCACTCAACTCTTCAAGACACATTTAGATGTAATTATCCTTATAAAATATCATATTAAAGTAAATTTATATAATTATTTTTTTATGCATTGTCAAATTGAGGTATAGGTAAAATAATATTAGATAACAGATCATTACTTTGTGGAATACCATGTCCAACGACTTCACTATTTAAATCACAGTTTCAACAACTAAATTGGTAAATGTGAGATATCTTTATATATACAAAAGGCCACATGAAGGTGAAACTACCTAAAAGATAAAGATAAATGAAAAGGCCAAATAAAAATCTTGTAATTTTGCTTAACTTGGCAAGAACAGTGTCCCTCTACTAATGCTAATTAGGTATTACCACTAGATTACAATGCACCACTAGAGCCTCGGTAGTTAGGCTCCAGTCCACCTTCGGAGTCTCAGTTGTGTTCTTGTCGGCACCTTTCAATCAAGTTTCTAGTTGGGCCATGTGCCCCACAGCGTAACTATATTAGTAGTTAGGCTCTGGTGCACCTAAAGAGCCTGGGTTGTTAGGCCCAACCCAACCCTCTAAACCACCTAAGACCCACATTATTCTCTCAGTTGGGGTTGGCACCTTTCAGTAAAGGAAAATTCCTCTGGTGGTGTGTACTTGAGGAGTATTAGAGGCCCAACTATAATCTAAACTAGAAACCACCTGAGGATTACCGATAGTTAGGCCAAGTGGACCTGAGGACTAGCAACTCAATTCTACCTATCTATATATTATGGTCATTGTCCCCACCCTTATCTAGTTATCCCCCTATCCCGCTATGGGCGAATAATATAAACTATCCATCCACAACCCATCTATATTTTATCCCATATAGATAGAAAGCCCCCCCTCCCCCCTTCTATATGGTCTATCAGTCTATATGGCCCTCGTCTATATGGCACAACCCTCTACTCTATAGTTGGGTGAGTAGGTAGATAGTTTAGTCGTACACATCTCCAAGCACACACACTACATATATGGCCCCTTCCCCATAGTTCTAGTTGGGATGGTTGAATACATGATCATGATACCCTTGACCAACTCCTGACTAACTCTATATATAGGCTAGTGCTAGTTGGCCTCGATTGAACACCGAATGAACACCAAACACTAGAGAGCCCATTGCTAGAATGTACAAATAAACTAGGGAGCGAGGGACTAAGAACTATGCCCCATCTATAGTAGGGGTTGATGCAATGGTGACTATGGCTATATCCCCTATCAATTCAAAGGGGGTTATCCCTATATAGATAACTTCAAGCAATGAATGAATATATTCCCAATCCCATCTATATAGATGGGGTTGGTCGAGCACCAATTAAAATCTATTATATACTCTACTCCCAATCCCATATATATAGATGGGGTTGGTTGAGGTCCCCTCTACTCTCTAGCTATGGGTGCAGTATAAAGTTATCTATATATAAGATATATAGGGGGTCCGGGGGGCACTCTTCTAGGTAGCCCCCAGATACCAGATAACCACTAGATAGAATAAAGGTAGCGATGGGATATATCTCTTCTCTCTATAGAGGCAGGGCATAGTCTAGAGTTGAGTTTCCTATATATAGACAAATAGGCAACCCAAGGCCCATATAAATATATAGGCCCCTAGCCTTAACTCAAAGCATGAACCCGAGGCCCTATAGTGATGGCATAGCCCCATGCCCAATCCCAAGTAATTAGATAGGGCCCCCTCTCCCTATGTCCATAGAGAATAGATAAGATATATAGGGAGGGGAGGGGGGCATGCCCAATCCCATATAGATGTATAGGGCCCAAAGCCCATATAGATAGATATATAGGGCCCTTGGTATGAAATCTAAGGAAGACGTAAGACAAATCAGTGGTGGAGATTAAAAATCTAACATACACCTTTTCAAAACCTTCATATTGATTAGTAGTTTGGAAAATAAAAACTGAGAAGCAAGTTTACATGTGAACATAAGGCATTGAATTTATGCAATAAACAAGAAAAAGTGAACACATAAATAATGACCATAGAACATATCATAGCATTTCATTAAGACAAGATTTTAATACCATGGTATGGAATGTTTTAAAAAGAGAATACAAAAGAAAGGACACAAATGTTTTATAAATGGGCTTGTGAGGGATGTGGGATATTCTTTTATTAGCAACTATGTTGTATTTGTATTGGTACATTTTTTCAGTTTTTATTTTTAAATTTATTTATTTGTGGTGGTTCAATATTAGTTGTAGTAAATTTTTATGGGTTTTTTTTAATTAGTTTTGTACAAGTTCACAAATGGTTTTAAATTAAGGGGTTGGGAATAAAAAGTGAAAATTATATTGATATATGGGTGATTGAAATATGTTGAATGTTCAGTTTGATAGTTGGGTTCGACTTGATTAAGTCACAAAATCAATGGTTATGAGTAATGAAATGCATATTCACAAAACATAGATAATTATGAGTAAATGTATGAAATGTTCATATTATTTATGACTATGACAAACAAAATCATTCCACATCTAGAATGTGAAGAATGGATGTGATGCTATCACACCTAAACTAGGTTGTATGAGATTAAATCTCTAAAATTTTCGATTTAAAAATTTATATATTACATTATTTATATATAAAGAAAGATTAAACTTGTCAACAAATTAATTGTGTGTGGAATTTATCTAAAAGAATGAAGGATGGAATCTTGTAAAGTAGTAAATGAACCATTTAAATAGTATTTGAATAAGGCCACTTCCTCCATCCATTTCTGTTAGTTCATAGAATTGAATAATATATGAGATCCATTGACCTCTAGGGATTTCTAGGTATATTAAATCCCTGAGTAAAATTCAAGTTCAAAAAATACAATCAACTTCTTGATTTTCTTTGTGCATGTGTCAATATTTAATATTTGGTATTGGGGGAAACATGGAGCTCTCATAGGAAGACAAATAGACAACTTGCATTAAAAGCTTCTCTGAGGTTCCAACTTGGTGTGCATGTGTGCATATCGTTGACCCTTCACTTTGTTCAACTTGATGGTCTATTTGGATTTTTTGGCTAGTTGTGACATGTTGTGGATGGTGGTGGTGGTTAGGTATAATGGGTTTATGTTGGAAATCACATTGATAAGTTGATTAAATATTTTTACTGATGTGATTGTTGTGATCAATTATTGACCTTTTAATTGTTATTTTAAATATTTATTGACATGACAAAGGATTTGGGAACTTATAAAGTAGATGTAATTAATCAAAAGGGGATGGAAGGAGATGGAGGAGTAAAAGATAATATAAATAAAAGATTCAATCTTGCATGGAGCTTTGACGAATCTCCCTAATTAGCTTGTGAAAAAATTAATGAATTTGGTCACAAAATCATTTGTAGAGGCTAAAAAAATGAAGTGATGAAGATCAACGAGTAATATTTTGGGGTTGAAAAGACTTGCAAAAAGTGATATTGAAGGATCGAGAAGATTCATGCAAGTTTCCAGTCCTTGTCTCACCCAACTTGGTATGGTCATAAAATTCTAAAGGAAAGAAGTAAAGTATAAAAGATAAGATCGGTGTGCATTTTGTTTTTAAAATACACACACACACACACACACACATATATATATGTATGTGTATATATATATGTATGTGTGTATATATATATATATGTATATATATATATGTATATATATATATGTATGTATATATATATATATGTATATATATGTGTGTGTATGTATATATATATATATATATATATATATATATGTATATATATATATATATATATGTATATATATATGTGTGTGTGTGTGTGTGTGTGTGTGTGTGTGTGTGTGTGTGTGTGTGTGTGTGTGTGTGTGTGTGTGTGTGTGTGTGTGTGTGTGTGTGTGTGTGTGTGTGTATGTATATATATATATATTGGTGTAAAATATATAATTTGGAAGATGTGTCATTTGGGATAGGTGTCGCGTCTCAAATATGGAGACACATCTTCGATACACAAGATAGAGATGAGGGCATTGATGAAGTCTCAAAGGCTTCGTTTGGAGTCTCTTGTATCTCCTATGACATTGATTGTGATATTTGGGAATCTATGCTTTGCAGTGTTAATGGGAATTGAGTTCATAAAATTCTAATTTTCATGTTATCGAAAAACTTAGGAAAAATGGTTAGTTCCACATGTAATTATTTCTACTAAATTTGGTCCATCCCCTTCATATTTCAACAACTTTTTATGTAGTATTGTTGCTTCATATATTGAGATGTATAACTAATATATCAATTGGGCATAATAAATATCCCTTTAAGGCACTTCAATCATCTATGAAGTTGTATGAACAAATGATCAAGAACACTTTTTATGCTCAATATATGTCTTTCTTACAGGGAATCAGTACTAATATCAATTTCATATCTCATAATATCTTTTCCATCAATGTTCCCTACATGTTGAAAATAGATATTCATAGAGGCATTAGGGATGAGATCTACAAATCCTACATAAAATCAACTTGGATAGAACCATCAGAATTATTATCAATAAAAATGAATCATTAGTTGGAGCATTATTTTCAAATAGAAGATAGACGTGTTATTAATTCCAAGTACAATAGGCTTTCTTTTAGTTTGAGATTTCCTTTAAGTCAATTGCAAGTTTACTCTCATCATCATATTTAAGGTGTCTGTCTGCTTTTCTATTTGCAACCAAAAATAAAAAAAATAAGAGAAACATGTCAATATATTGAATTTCATGTATATTAGATTTTATAAATTAAAATACATAAATATAATATTTTATCTTTTAATTTTATTTTCATCTCCAAGCAGCCTACCCTACCCATCCCAATGTCAGAAAATTGACATCCCCATCTCAAAGACTTATCCTTGTTGGGTCCCTAGTGATTACAGTGTAAAATTGAAAAGGATTTTAAATTTTAAAGATTTGCTACGGAATAATTAAAAAGGTAGCAAGAGATTAAGTGGTTTGTGGTATAATAGCAAGGATGATGGTGTAAAAGGTGTTGCCTAGCCACCATCAAGGTACAAATGTCAAGATATACTAATAAAAAAGGATTTGGTCCTAGGTAAATTTGATGGAATAGATACTCTCAATCCTTGATATTAAGCTGAAGAAACATTTGGTGCACCTAATTTGTGCAAAAACAATATTTCAATAAAAAGAAAAAAAATCAAGGGCATATGGTAGATTGATTTTAGTGTAGCAGAGATGAATTTGCAATGGAGCAGTAGCAATAAGAAGAAAATAATGTTTTTCAACACAATTAAATTTGTTGGTTTATACAAATTCAGATGTCGCCCTCTCACATTTGGAAGGAATAAAGTTAAGTTATGGAAAAGAAGAGATGTGAAAGGCCTCGGGGTAGGTAAAGATGTGCAATGCTAGTTTTGATGGCTTAAACTTGATACCATTACAAACATGCTTATTTTTAGGGAAGGCTCAACATTCTAAATTTTCTAACTCTACACTGTTTAATGACTAATCGCGGATTCAAATATTTTATGGAAGGAAGAATTATTGTCTATAATATTATTTTATTTGAATGCCAATGGTTTAGTTTAGATATGCCTCATGCAAGTTGTATCATTTAGAATATTTGCATGCTATTTTGCACCTAAGAACTCTAAATTCTATAAGAAGCGTGATCTAGATCATGAAGACCCATACTCATCTCTAAAAAGGGACATCTCAGTGTATAGTAAGACTAGTGAGATTTTGTTAATAGGGGACTTCAAAGCAAGAACAACAAATAAACAAGCCAACAGTTTGGGAAGTAATAAGGAGCTAGACATGAATCCTCTTTGGATGGTAGAAGAAGAAAATCATCAATGGAATAGGTCTTCAGATGATAGACATGGGGCTATCACGCACTTTGGAGAAGAAATGCTAGGTTTATGTAGTATACATAGTTTAATCATCATTTGTAATGGCATGAGTAAATGGGTAAAATCAGGAAACTACACATGCAAGACATACAAAGGGTAGAGTGTAATTGATTATGTTATATGCTCCCAAAATTCTTTACATAGAATTGAAGAGATATAAGTATAAAAAGCTTGCATAGAACTTAAATCAAATCACAACTCAATTTTTGTAAAACTCCAATTAAAAAGAGACAATCATCAAGATGAGCACACTGAGATCAACCAAAGTAAGTCGTCGCCTACAAGAAACATTCTCTTGATAGAGGAAAATCGATAAATATTTAGAGCAACACTGGAAAGCAAGATGCAAGAAGGGGGAAATAAAGTAGCACATAGCAATGACACAAAATACACAAAAAGTGAGAGGCTCACCATTCAAGATGTACTAAAAACATGCAAGAGAGCTAAAACTAAAAATAAGGGGAGAAATAGTTTCCTGACCAATTCATGGTATGATGAAGAATGCAAGGTAGCATGAAGATCGCTAAAAGAACCAAAAGGTAGAACAAAAGCAAACCAAAAAGCATATGAGAAAATGGTAAGGGAAAAGAAAGCAGAGTATACTAGAACTTGGATGAAATGGCTGATTTACTTAGGAAAACATGAACCAAAAATATTTTGGAGGGAACTTCATAAATAAAAAAGACAAGTTGAAAATAACATAACAACAGGGCAGTGGTTGGAGTATTCAAAACAACTATATGAGTGTGAAAGTGAACAAGATGCACCTCCCAAATTAGTGTTAATAAAGACCTTTTCATGACAAAAGACATCATACAAGGGATTAAAAAGTTAGCAATGGGTAAACCCTGAGACATAAACAATTTACAAGCAAAACATTTAAGATGGGGGGCAGATCTCATAGCACCTAAAATCAAAGAAATCTTTAACGAGGTCATCCAAAAGGGTTTTTCAACAGAGTGGATAACAAGCTTAACCATACCCTTATTTAAGAGTGGAGATGTGAAAAACCCCTCAAATTACTGAACTACCATGGTCAATCCACTCTTTACAAATATATTTTGGAGTATGATAGAACGCAAAATCAATATTTGGGCAGAAAAAAAGGGCAAGAAGGCAAAGGGACAAGCAGGTTTTAGGCCTAAACACTCTACTATTGATCATTGTGTCACACTTAGACATCTAGATGAAAAGGTGTGGGATAAAAGGGAAGATGCATATTGTTTCTTCATAGACTTCAAAAAAGCATTTTACACAGTTCCAAGGAGTAAACTATGGGCTAGAATGGAGGAATCAGAGGTTCCAATGCACTATAGGGAAGCAGTTCATAGATTGTATGAACAGGTCAAGGCTGAAATCAAAACTCAGATAGGGATATCCAAATGTTTTGGGAGTGACATTGGCATCAAAGAAGGTTTCCCTCTATCCCCAACTTTATTTGGGATTTACATTGATAATCTAGAGGATTGGGTAAACAAATACGGAAAAGAGGGGGTCTACCTGACTAACCATGTGGTAAAAGTTATGCTCCATGCCAATGACTTAATCCTAATGGCAATGACAATCCAAGATTTAAGAGATCATCTATGAGCTCTAGAGCTCTTTTGCAAAGAAGTAGGGATGTAGGTAAACACTAAGAAAACCATAATTATGAATTTTTTAGTGAAGAGGAAGGCACAACAACTTGATTTTCAGTTTGCAGGAGGGTATTTTGAAGTGTTGTCATAATACAAGTATCTCGGCCTCGACTTTCATAAAATACTTAGATGGGACATTTACAGAATGAAAAGAATACAAGGCAGATGGAGAGATTTCTATGCAATTAAGAATAGATGTAGGAATGTAGAGTTATGGGATTGGAAGATCACCAGAGTCTTATTTGGGTTACTTGTCACACCAGTGGTATTATATGGTTGTGAGGTGTGGGTTAGTGGAACAATGAGCTTGAAATGGAGGCAAATAGAAAAGATTCAAAAATGGATAATCACAAACAAACTTAGAATCAAGGACTTAGTCCCATATGAAATCATTATTGCCGAAATAGGTACTTTCCCTCTAGAGGCAACCGCTATGCCCAGGTTATTATGTTACTTGAAAAAACACTGACAGATGGCCTAGGGCAAAAAGAGAAGAAGAGTTGCATAGGAGGAAGAACACCTGGATGAGGTAGAATTAAAGGTGGATGAATAGATGGGATATCAACCTAACTGAATGTCCAAATTGTAACAAAGACAAAAAATTACGTGAATGAAAAATTTAGAATAATAATGTGGAGGGAGGGGACAAGCAAGAAAAGACAACATTATATCTCAATGTTCAATTTGAACTACGATCATAATGAAAAAGCATATATAGGGGTTGGAATCAGCTGGAGGGAAAAGATCCTCATTGCTCAATTAAGAATTGGCTCTCATAGATTCTGATGCAAGATAGGGAGATGGAAAACCCCCTAAGGAGCAATGGGATGAGAGGGTTTGTGTTTGTTGCATTACAGGGGCAGTTGAAATAGAGGATCACTTCATCTTTGAATGTCCTTAGTATGCGGACATACAAGCCAAACATGCAGAAAATTTAAGAGTTAGTTGCATGGTAGATGTATTTAAGGAAAAAATATTTAAAAAGTTGGGAGAGATGCTAACTCAGTTCAACACGAGGCAGAGAAACATTCTAAAATATACCTCAAATCCTAGGATTCTTTGACTAGTTGTAACACTCAGTGTAATTGGTGGTCCCTTAGACCATTCAGTCTCATGGACATAATTAAAACCATTTCATTTAATTTCATTTCAAAGTTTATTTGTTTGAACAAGTTTGGGTAATACCATTTTATCTTTCTTTGAATTAGGTTAAAGGCAAACAAATTTTTAATGGAAGGTCTTGGGCATCACAAATTCACATTCCATTGATATTATAAGGCTTTCCATAATAATAACACCGTTGATTATGAGTGCTTTTGGATGGGGACTAGCTTAAATGGAAGCAACTCAAAGCATGTTATATCTATATCTATAGGGATAAGAGAAGGATTTCATTTTTTTTTAAAATAATATATGATGAGATGTGTGAAAATATCTTTACAAAATAATAATTGGAAATTTTGATTTGTTTGTTAAATTGTATTACATTTGAAATGTTTTAGATATCTAAAAGGCTTAGAATAGTGTGCTTCATTTCATTTTTAGAATTTAAATCTTGCTTCCATTGATTATTCATATTTATTTATTTAAAAAAAAATTATTATATAAAATGGATTGATTGCATGAATATTAAGTCTTTAACTAACCTAATTCTATTACACACATTTATTATTTTCCACTTTTTAAAAATGGTTTGGAACTATGACCTGCATATATGAGACTTATTTTCTTAAAACCTATCATCTAGGATGACATAAGGACTCGATTGATAGGAGAGACTCATTTGTTTTTAAAAACTATTATTTAGGGTAATATAAGGACTAGGTTAATATGAGACATTAAAATTTCTCAATTTCTTGACATTTTGTAGCTATTCATTTCTTAATGAGGTGTTATCGTGGATTTGGAAAGAAAGGAGTAAAAATTAAATGATTGAAGCTTCCATAGTGGTTAAATTTTTCACAAAGCTAGGTTTTGAATTTTCTTACATGGTGATCCCAAAAGCACAATGATAAGGAATGATCATGTTTTCTAAAAAGAGAGCACAAACCTTGCTAGCTTCACAAGTGAAGTCATAACTTGTCATGTTGTTATTCAAATGTCCATCTAGTTAAAAAATATAGTAATATTACTTGAGAAGTATTATAAATACAAGCATATTCCTTAATAGATGCACTTATACATCAGAAGGGATTCAACATGCATGGGATGCCTATAGATTAACCAATTATTAATGAGAACCTTTAGAGTGTGAATGAAATAGGTATAGAATTGCAGCCAACTAGTGATGAGAACCTTTAGTTTTTATGCTATTGCACTACCAATTCCTTACTTACAATATATGGGTCAATTTTAACCTTTCAAGGACATTAATATCATTATCTTTTCATACTCTTTGAATTGGGGATAAATGACTAAACTAGTAAATTCAAAGTTAGATGAAATAAAGTGAGAGGCATAGATAGGGCCTACATCATAATTAATATGGATTATATGGGGAAATCCTCAAGCGAAAATCTAGTTATAATAAGTGAAGCTATGAAATAAGAGGATTACTTGAAAAGGTTACATGTAGAAGGGATGAAAAATCCTTCCTCTATAGTGGTGGTTGCTACAAATCTTGTTAAATTTAAGCAAAATTTCCACATGATGGGGAAGTTTTTGAAGTCATGGAAGAGATTTTAGAAGGCATGTTAGCACAATACTATTATGTATTCCTAACAACAGGGTAATAAAAGCACAAAATAAGAAAGGGTACCCAAATTTTAGGAAAGCTTGAGTATAGATCCCAAATATTTTAGATAGAAAATTTGGTTGGAATTTTTTGATGTCAAGGAGTTGGGTTACTTGGGTCTATAATAAGACCCATGTAATTAATTGAACCATCCCCATTTGAAAGTTATGATTATAACTTTGGATATCATATATGTTTAAATCACAACATGCATATTTAAATAGAGTACCCAACATTTCGAGTTAGCTTTAATTTTCCATTTTGAGTGAAAAACAAAGTCTTTTACTCAAATTCATAGGACATTTCATCCATTATGTTATCTCATGGATGATGAAATTGGTTAAGTCTTAAAATATTTTATTGTTACATTTCATTATAATCTTTTGAGTTGCTCACTCGACATGGATCTATTGGTAGTCTTCTAGGATGAGAAAATAATGATATATAGTTGTTAGGTGGTTTCAATGTATGACACACAATGATATTGGTAAAAGGGTCACATCATTATAGAAAAACTATTATGATACAAGTACATGAATATGAGTCATTTCTTCTTGTATCATGAAGGGATAGAGGAGAATACAAGAGATAATAAAGAAATAGAATGTGGATTGAGATAGAGATGTGATATACTAAAGCATATATAAATACTATTATGTCAATAAAGATAGATGTGTTGAGAAGTAAATATTATATTTTGATGTGTGCTCTTATGTGTGTGCATAATCATACACTTAATTTTTTTTTTGAAGTAATGGTTAGTAGTTAATGGATATTTTTGTTTCTTACCTTGTGTGTGTTATGTTTAATTAGAGGCAGCCATGAAAAAATAATGTAATGGAGGGAGAAATGTTTTGGATGACAAGATTTCAGTGGTAATTTTGGCATAAAGAGAAACTTAAGAAATACTAACCATATATTTTCCTTTTCAATTAATGCATGACTTTAAGGTAGTATTGCTTATTGAGTATATAATATATAATTTTGAGGATGGTTGTAAAGACTAAGATGACAGATAATGATTTATTAAGAAAGAGACTCGTAGAGCTTGAAAAACTAGATGAAGAGGTTCCTAGAAACATACAATCAAATCTATGAGAAGAGGAGAATAAAATCTCGGCATGACAAAAACATAAAATCCAAAGAATTCATCCTATGTGATCCTAGAAAGCTAAAATTTTAATTATTTGGACCATATGTAATGGATCAAATCTTAGATAATTACTTAATAAAGGTGAAAACCTTAATTGGAGGATTGAAGCATGTGTACATGAATTGTACCAAGCTAAATTCCTACCACTTATCTTAAAATAAAAAAATTATAAAAAATGAAAAATAAAATAGAATAAAAGAAAATAAAAATAAAATTAGGAAAAAAAGGAAGGAAAGACCAAATAAAAAAATAAAATCGAGTTAAAAAACCCTCAAGTGTCTTGGTGATGGTCATCAAGTTGGAAATTGGGAAATTTTTCATGAAGTATTTCAGAACCAAAAAATGGATAGGTGGACAATTACATAACCAAAAGAAGATAAGGAACTGAAGCATAAAATAGACATACATGATTTTGATTTTGAAAATTTATAAGAGTCAGAGACTTCACACCATCCACTACTCATCCATTGAAAATGAAAAATAAATTGTAGGAAATGAATAAGAGAAGCAAAGAGAACAATTAGTAAACTAGTAAGGGCAAAGCAATACACCTAAAACATTGGTTGAAAGGGAGGTTTTTATAAAGATTTATTCCCCAAATGGTGTTTAACCATAATTTGGAATATGGAATCCTACTTGGGTAGATAGGGTTAAGGATATAGAAATGATCGAGGACAAGGGTGAATATCAGATCTACAATAGGCCAATTAATGTGCTAAACTCAGATGTACCATATGTTGAATTTATAAAATTGAGATAGGTTATTAACGAAACGTATAATTATGATAGATATAAAAATGACATAAGAGAGAGTACTTAGTTGGTTTTGATGCTAATACATGTCTAGATATAGAATAAGCAAAAAGTAGGCATGAAGATAATTTTGGATCAGTCATCAGATTCTGGATATGGTGTCTCTGGCTCTCTAAATAATTGCATCAGCCTAGGATGCTTACATTGACACTAGTGTCTGAGTTCGATGCTAGTGTCTTATGCATAATATCTACTCAAATATGATGCAACTTCCTAAATGCTTCTCAGTTTGGCTTCACCTTCACTCTGGTGCATTCATATATAGGTCATGAACAGTCAGTCCTGGTGAAATGGTAAAACCCTAACTTTCCATCTTCAATGTGACCTTGACAAAAAATGGGTTAGTGGGAACATGGTATCGAGTTGACCTATGATGATCCCATTTTCAAAGGGCACTACCTACAAAGCCAATATTCTAGAAAAGGGCCTTAGATTCATGTAGTTCTCTCCTACGTGTTGGCTTGTGTGTGAATCATGCAATGTGTGTATATTAAATTACAATAGTGACCTAACTTGTAACTTGGCAAATATGACCTTATGACCATTCCTTTAGTACTTAAGACCTATATTTGGTTTGTTCCTTTGATTGATATCTAAATAGGGTAGAATAGGAAAGCTTTTGGTAGCTTGAGTGTTTCTTGAGTACTCTTTTGCTCTGATTGATAGGTGAGGTATGAATGAGGGTTGATATTGTATTTATACCAATCCTATCAGGAGATAACACACACTAAAACACTTAGTCCAACCATTGTAATATGTTTTATTTATAAATTAGATGACTTTAGGGTACTGAACACTTGCATTGGGTTAGGACAGTAACGTCTATACTATTATCTGTCTTGAACATTAGTGTATATGGAGAAAGAGAGTAACACAAGCTTAGAACTTATAGAGGTATAAGATAAGTACATTTGAAACATTCTAGGCAAGTGGGATGTCTATGTCATCAATATAACGCTGGTCAGACTAGGAGATAAGCCAAGGGGTACAAGATAGAATGGATGCAAGGATTGTGGAAGCAAGGCATGTGTAGAACTAAGAAGAACAACGAGGGTCTAAGTTTGTCAAGTGTATAAGATTGAAGTGATACATAGTCAAAAAATATCATGTACATTTCCCCCCTTTTAATTTAGTAATGAAATTGATAGTTTAAAGGAAATTAATATTTACCTAGGTGTGTATGCAAACATTGTCTTTGCTTGAGTTGAATTCGAGTGATTTGTTGGAGTTGGATTTGAGTGATTTACTAGTGACTGACTTGCATGTTGATGTAACTGATTTGCCTATTGGCAAGTTGTTTTTTCAAAAGATGTATCATTTTAAGGCTTTGAAACTGAGATTAGGATAGATATAAATAATCTTTAAATTACATATAATCAATGAGATAGAGAGAGAGGTTGGAAGGCACATGCCCCTAACTTTGGAGCAAAAGTGAGTTTCCACCTAGAAGTTGAGATTAACTCAACTGTGCAACCCAATGATACTTATAACCTAGTGAGTTTGGATGATCAAGTCCAAATTGAAAACTTGGAAAGATTGAGTGATTTAATCACCCCAATCATACTAAAAGGTAAACCAACTATTTTAGTAGATTGACTCGCTAAATTATATAAAAGTTCATGAAGTATCAATACAAGTAATAGTTTTGGATTTAACGATATTAGGCACATGTTTTATAACATATGCACCTTAGATATGTCTCATGCTAAAACTATGTATAACAATAGTACCATGTATAGAATTTTGCCACAACTGCAATTTAAATCATATAATTGTGTGCTTTGGTCAATTCAAAAAATTATGTAAATGTAGAGGACATGCTTCCAAAGCATGCCTCCACTATATATGGAGAAATATAAAAATAATGATAAGTACCAATGTGGACATGTTTTCAAAATGTGCCCCCATTGTAAACTGGAGATGTTGAATACTAAGTAGGCATGGAGAACATTCTTCCAAAGCATGCCTCCACTGAATCTACAAACTAATATAAATTACCAAAAACTAAATAAATGTGGAGAACATGCTTCTAAAGCATGCTCCCACTATAATCTAGAAATGGTGAATGTGTGGAAGGCATGTCCATATGACATGCACCCACTAAATCTGTAAATTGGTGTAAGTACCATATATTGTGTAAGTGTGGAGAATATGCTTCCAAAACATGCCCCCACTAAATCTAAGAACTATGAAAATGCCCCACCCCCCCACTTTGAGGTGAGGGGAAAATAATACCTTTAATTTACCTCACCTCAAAAGGGTAAGACAACTGTAAAATATATGAATGTAACCATGTAGCATATAAAGGGAAACATATCTAGGTAAATGTATCATTGAAGTGCATAGAACTAATGTGATCACATTTAAGCCTAAGATGCATGATAAATATCATGGCAACATCTAGATAGTAATAATATAAGCTCAACAAGAAAATAAGCACACACATAAGAACACTCAAAAGCAAGTCAAAAGACAATAGTCAAAAGAGACTACAAATAGGGACATATTCAAATGCCATTGAACTGAATGGACATGACTTAGTCGAATGTCCACAAAATCAATGAATGGCATATTCAAATATCCATACAACAAGAAATGACATATTCAAATGTCCAATAAATTAAACATGGGCACAGGGGCCACATACAATGGATTATATTCAAATGCTCAAAAAACCAAGATAATAGCAAGACAAAACACTCAAGGAAGTGTGTAAATGAAAATCATAAGGAATCAACATAAACATGTCATAGTGGCATCCATGTGTTACCAAAAAATGTCTAAGTATATATCATATCAAGTACCCTATGTAATGTATAATCATGGATAAAAGGCATGCGTAAATACATATGTAAGCTCAAACATGATAATGTAGAGTGATCATCGAATCATATAACCTTGTGTATCAAGATCATAGAATATGGATTCCCCCTAATGTCCTAGTAACATGAGTAGAGGAAAGCCTAACACCCATAAGTATATCATGTATCTTTGTATGCCTATATATGTGTGTGTATGAGTAAATGATATTATATTCCTCAACATATAACTAACACATGGATGCCAAGTAGCCAATAGTTACATGTAGATGCCAAAAATGTTTTTTGATTTTTGAATATATATTGATTTTTTGGTATTTTTGGAAGAGACAAGATCATCAAATGAACTCACCCAAAGGGTGATCATAGGTGTCTCCCCACTTGAAACCTAGTGCAATATATTTGTGGTATTGAAAAGGAGAATGTATAAGTGCAATATCTGTCATTGTAGTATATGTGATGCTTGACGTATGTATAATAAGAATCTAGGGTCGTGTAGTACCAATAGAAGGAATAGGGGTTCTTAGAACCGATATCTATATAGTCTATGGTTTCTTTGGAATAAAAATAGTAGGAACACATTTAGGTGCTCTAGATATCTGAATATGGTGCATAAAAGATGAGGATTTCATGGAACCCATCATCTGTTGGAACCCACCATTTGTCTCTGATGTAAAGGTCTCTCAAGTAGTGGCCACCTAGTAAAGGGGATTGTTTGTTGCTTACCCTTTTAAGGTGTTTATCCTTAACATGATTGATATTAACAATCTAGGTATGAATTTATCTTGTTCAAAAGGATGTTCATATGGAATACAAAAAATTATAAATACCAAATTGGCATGAATGTTTTAATACACCCATGCACTATAAAAGGTACTACTCAAAGAGTGTGTATCCAAGGTTATCCCAACATATCAAAGACACATGTATAAAGTATAAATGATAAATTAGTAACCACATGTGAGAGATCGACCTGTAAAGGTGGATCAATCTAGCCAAGAACCTTCTAGGACGTCCTATTGTAGCGTAGAATTGCACCCTTTGTAGGAGAGTTTTTTAGGCTCTCTCACTCCTAGCTACAAGCGTTGGGACAACCTCAAGCTATGGGTATCTTGTATTGAGGTTGAACCTCTAGGATTTTTAATGAGGCTAGCTCCTCATATGCATCACTTCAACTTGTTCTCACACACTAAAACCTACTATTGACCAAGGAAAAAGGAGAGAAAGATAACATAAAAAAAGAAATATGAGTTGAGAGAGGTGATGCACCAAATAAAGAGTGATCCACATAAGCATGAAATAAACACTAATTTAGCATAAGATAATTCTTTCTCACACAAACTCACAACCAGTTAATTTTCATAAGTGTTTCATAAACTAGGCTCACTAAACCATACACAAAGTAAAGAGGAATTTCAAAATCCACACCATGCTTCCATTAATGGAAGTAAGATCTCATGTTTAGACCTACAACTAAATTTAAAACACATAAAAATAGGAAAGAAAGAAGGACAATAGACATGGAAGAACACTTCTTCACAAGGCCATCATGCACAAGCTTACTAAACACAATTTTCAAGCTAGAGATAGGTAAATATTGATCTTTATTTCCTCAAAATATCTTTATTACAAATTTTGATAGGGTTTTCCTTTGTCAAATTAGGATATCATTTTTATGTGGGAGCTAATGGAGATATATAAAAAAAGGGAAGAAGAAAAAGAGAAGAGGTAAGCAAATAAAATTCAATAAATGAGATCCAACTATCCTTCATGAATTCTCACCCACATTTGGGTTAATTAAGACTAATCCTTCTTCAATAAATTAACCACCATTAGCTCCAATAGTATTCAATCCCTCTCATGGGTTGAGAAACACACTAGAAGACAAGAACTTGTTGAGGATGATGATGTCATGATCCACTAAAAAATAAAAGTCCAAGAACATCTTTAATGCTCAAGCTACCTTCTCTAATCACCTGATCTTCATGTTTCACTTCTATGTCATCCTTCACTTGTCTTACATGTATAAGGACAAAATCCCCATTACTTTGAATCTAGACTGAGTAATGTTGCCTTTGAATTGAGTGATTGTTTTTCAGAGATGATGTCCATGTTGAAGGATGAGAGCCTCTCCATTAATACACACCTATCAGCTCCTACCAGTTGCTTGGGATTTCATTTGTTTTGATTGGTCATTAGAAACTGACTCAGATTCTTAATTCACACTATCGATCTACCTGACATGGATGCTTGTGATTCATCGATCTCCTACTAGTTGAATGCATCCTTGACACTTATCATGTATACTTTTGCCATTGAGATTCACTGACTCCTTTTGACCTCATTTGAATGCAAATGACTACTTGACGAGACTTATCTTTGATGTCTATGGGAACATCTCAAGATTTCAAAATCAAACGGCTATTTTTTTAGACCTTTTATTTTGAATAATTCATTCAGACAATTTTTTTGAAGGAATTAATGTCTTCAGACTTTATGAAAATGCCCCTTTTCAAAATGGAGGTGCCCTTCAACTTTCTTGAAAGTGACCTCTTTTTTATCATTTGAAATTTTGAAAAAGCCCTTCAGAAGAATTGAAAAGCACCCTTCAGCTTATCTATTTGGACCTTTCAAAAAGAAGACACCTTCATAAATTTGGAAAGACCCCTCTAACTTTTTGAAAATGATCTTTCAAAAAAAAGTTTTGGTCCTTTGCGAAGGAAAAGTACCTTTCAAAAAAATTGAAAAGGTCCATTGTGACGGAAAAGTACCTTTCAGATTTCTTTGAATGGACTGGTTGAATTCAAAAATTCCTTCATCCTCTTTGAAATAGTCTTTTGAAAAAATGCAAGAGCTTGATTATGTGGGCCAAAAATGGCCAACATTTCTAGTGATTCACAGGGAATCATTCCTACTATGCTTTAGAACCTAGATCACTTGCCTTGCCTAGTCCATTGGGGATGGAGTTGTTAGCCTCTGCAACTGAGTTGGTCTAAAATTAGATACAAGGCTGACCCTTTTTAGAACTTTCTCTTGAAGTAACAAGGATAAAAAGAATAAAACAAACACTGTGCCCAAGACACTTAGAGAAGGGAAACATGTAACTAAAAAGATGTGCACAAGGCACTTAGGAGAAAACAAGAAAAACTATATAGAATGTATAATATATACAATGGCTACAAACTCTTCTAATATCAAGGCTTTAAATGAATCCCATTGATTGGGATGGGCAATACCTCTCCATCTAGCTAGGCTAGCTTTAAATCATTATGCCATTTGCATCTATAGATCAAATAAGGACCACTCCACAAGATATCAAATTTGGTATGGTTGTCTGGCTTGGCCTTATTTGAATCCCACTTGAGGACTAGGTCCCCTTCCTTGAAGTCCCTTGCTATGGCTCTCTTGTCAAAGGCTTTATTGACTTGAGCTTGATGTGACTCTAATGTCGTCATTGCAATGTCTATTATCTCTTTAAGCTCCATGAGTTCTATCAATCTCACATTCATGGGCTCATCTTCCATCAACTCTAGTTGATGGGCTAACTCTAATGCAGGAAGCTCTAGAGAAATGGGCAACTTGGCCTCCCTTCCATATACTAAGACATATGGATAATTTCCAATGGTAGATTTAGGAGTCACCCTGTCATCCCACAAGGTTGTCTTTATCTTGGTGTGCCATGCCTTCTAATTCTCTTCCATAGTTCTCTTGATGATTCTCAACAAATTCTTATTTGTGGGCTCAACCAGTCCATTTCCTTAAGGATAATAATTGGAAGAGGTGTTGAGATAGATGCCCATCTTGAGAGCCTATTCACTTGTTTTTAGACCAAGGAATGTCAATTCATTATCAGAGATGATAGTGGATAGAACACTAAACCTGGTCACAATGTTGTCATAGAAGTCTAGGACTACACCTTCATTAGCTTCTTTCAACACAATGGCTTCCACCCACCTAGTGAAGTAGTCGATTGTAGTGAGCACCCATTTATGTCCTACACTTGATGGAGGGTTGATCATTCCTATGAAATTTATCCCCCATTGCATGAAGGGTTTCTCTACCTGAATTGGGTTGAGAGGAAGGGCTAATAATCTTTGCTTACCCACAAATAAAGCACACTTTTGACACTTACCCATGCATATGCATATTTGAATAGGTTGGGCCAATAATAACCAACTCTCATTATCTTTGTTACTATGGTTCTAGGTGTAAAATGACCTCCTATAGGTCCATCATGGAATTGTTCCAAAAGCTTGGTCACTTGGTCATTATCTATGCACCTTAAGAGTACTCCATTGATGTCATTTATAAATAAAACCCCATAAACCAATGCAAAAGGTATGGATTGAAGTCTAAAATACCTTATTTTTGCCTTGTTCATACCCTGAGGGTACTCACCTGTTATCAAAAAATGTGTCATATCCTGGAGCCAACTAGTGTGAGGTGGAAATGCATCTATTTGTGGGTTATCTTATATTACCAAGATAACTTATTTGTCTTCATGAAGGTCATCGACCATATTCTCACACAAGCCTTTACCTCTTACTAGCTTAGTGACTTTAATCTCTACGTCATACTCTATGACCTTGGTAATCCAACCAACTGTCTTTTCATTAAAGTCTTTGTTAAGAAGGAAGTCTCTCACTCCAGGATGCGTCACCATAAGATAGATTTTACTATTGGAGAGCATTGACCTAAAAGTTTTAAGGCTTCTTACTATTGCAAGGACTTTATTTTCTACAAAAGTATATCTCACCTCATATCCCTCAAACCCCTGATTGAAAAATGTTATTGGTTACTCAAGTTCTTCACCATTCTTTTACATCAGCATAGCTGATATATTATCAATATTGACAAAAATATACAATATAAAATCCCTTGAAAAATTAGGGTTCATGAGTATGGGTGTTTGGGCAATGGCTTGCTTAATAGCCTCAAATGTTGATTTACCTTCATTTGACCAAGTGAACACTTGGTTCTTCTTCAGCATAACAGTGATGGGCTTGACCAAGTTTGAAAAACCAAGTATATATCTTCTCACAAAGTTTATTTTTCCAAGGAAACATTGGATTCCCTTCTTATGCTTGGGTAAGGATAAGGCTAAGATGACACTTTTTCTATCAAGATCAATAACTAATCCTTATTTTGAGATAATGTGTCCCAAGATTTTACCCTCATGAATAGAAACACACACTTCTTGAGATTCAAAGAGATCCCATACTCTTTGAATCTCTCAAAGATCAATCTCAGGTGGTCCATGTGTTTGTCGACACCCTTGGAGAAAATTGTGATGTCATCCAAGTATATCAACACCATTTGATTTAGTAGCCCTTGAAAATCCATGTCCATTTCTCTTTGAAAAGTGGCCCCAGCATTTGATAAGCCAAAAGGCATCTTTTGGTACACATACGTGCCCCATTTGGTGGTTAAAGTAGTCTTGTATATATCTTCTTCTCTTACTAGAACTTGGTTGTATCCCAAGTACCCATCCAAAAGAGAAAAATGTTCTAAACCTGTAACTATTTGAATAAGTTACTCCACGGATGATATAGGGTAAGGTTCCTTCAAAGAGACCCTATTCAAATCTTTGAAGTCAACACACAACCTAATATCCCCACTCTTCTTCCTTACATGCACCAAATTGGCTACCCATGATTAGTGTTTGATATAAAAGATAATCTTGGATTCAACTAGCTTGGTTAACTCTCTCCTCATTAGCTCTTCAATTTTTGGGTTAATGGGATTTTGTTTTTGCCTCACAAGCTTAGCATTAGCCTCTAGCTCTACAGTATACTAGGCTAACTTTGGATCAAAACCTTTCAAACCACTATATTCCCAAGCAAAGATGTCTACATACTCCTAGCAGAGTGTTATGAAAGCATGCCTCTCAGCCTTGTTGCTTACCTTTCTGAGCTTGAGAAGTTTATCTTTGAATATGAGCACTCTCTCATAGTTTTCTTCATTGGTTGACATTACTGTGTTTTCTTTTATCATATGGTCTCCCTCATGGAAAAGGCCCTCAAGTGTAACCAATCCTTTAGGAAGTTTTTATACCTTAGTTGAACAAATTGATCATCATAATGATGCTAAAAATTACCTTGGTTCATTGAGGAAAACTTTGCTTCTTGTTGTAAGAAGCAAGCAATTTGTTTGTCATTTTCAAAAACTTGCCAATAGACTTTATTATCTGGCACTAATGGGCTCACCACCACCTTGACATATGGATAAACCTTGGCCTCTTTTATCTTACTTAGAATATCAAACTAGGCTCCCATAGTTGTCAATCTATCAGCATACTGATTTTGGTTCCTTGGTACAGCTTGGATGTTGAAGGCTTCAAAATCTTGAATTAGGTCCCACACTCTATTTTTGTAAGACCTCATCAAAAGATTCTTTATAATGTTCAAGCCTCTAACTTGGTTCACTATAAAATCACTATCTCTATATGCTTACAACATTTTGATTCCTGTTTTATTAGCCCATTGAAGACCACAAATTAAGCCTTCATATTCTACTGCATTAGAAGAGCAACTGAAATAGAACCTATAGGAAGAGAAATACTTATTACCTGAAGGGGAAACCAACATTGCCCTTGTACCTACTTTATTTTTGCTCCTTGAACCATCAAAGAACAACTTCCACATACCAATGAGGGAAGGCATGAGTTGATTTTCTTCATGTAGTAAACAGACACCCATGTCTCTTTATTCAACACCTTCCAAAGGGTTGAGAAATTGATTATCCCCCCATAGCTCATCCAAGACCAAGTCTAGAATCTCCTCAGGATAAATATTTAGTTTTTGACCAATTATAAATTCATCCTCATCAAGGATAATACAATTGATGTTTATGCTATCTGGTTGATGGGGTTTAATGTGAAATTGTGCTATGGTATCAGTTTTGATTGATACCTTAGTCCCATACCTTGTTCGTAATGCCATGTAGGACCAATCTGTTGCTAGACAATCCCCAATTTTTACTATGAATTCTCTAGATAGGCATAATGCAAAGTGAGGAATTACATCAAGGATCAACACATCTTGAGCCACTGAGACACTAAGACAAGCATGTAGGGTCATATTCAAATCCTTGATGATACTAGATGGCTTTGTGGAAGAATCATCAAGCTACAGAATTCCCTTGGTATGTAGCTCATATTTTAGGTTTAGCTGATCAGTTATGGACTTCGACATTACCAAAGTGCTAGCTCCATTGTCTACCAAGCAATTATGTACCAAAGAATCACCAATGATTAATGAAATGTAGAATGGGGAAGGTTTGACCACCTTGATCCTTCTCCCAAAAGACCTTGGGTTGCATTAGTGAGGACCTCAGTTTCTTTGTTTGGTTGTTTACTTGTAGTTGTAACACCTATCTTGGATAACCTTCTTAAAGGATGTCCACTTGATCAGGAATGTAAAGCATGTCCCACATCGACACACTCACATTATATTTCTTCATTTATTTAATAATGTTGATTGGTGTATTACTAACCTTTACTTATACATTAGGAGCCACTATTGCTATTTATTGAATCTATGAGCTTTGTGGAGGTGTCAAGACCTTTTGAGTGACAGCAAGATCATTAGGCTTAGACAATGAAGGAGTGGTGGCAAGAGGTGTCTTGAATGCTCCCTGGTTGTCACCTATATTCCTTATTTTGAATCTTGTATTTACTGCCACTGGGATGTGAGCTTGATTGGAGCTAGCCTACTGATTGGATGCATATCACTCTTCTGCTCATTGATGACCATTATAAAATTTGACTAGTTTGGTACCTGATCTGATCCTTGTTCTTGTGGAGACTGCTTTGGCTTTGTCATCATGGGGATCTCCATGTTTTGAGCCATAAGAGCTTGATTGTATCCATAAGCAATAGATTGTTGCCATTGGTCATTAAATTCCTGGTTAGAACCATTAGTTGGGATAATGGATTACCCAAAAGACTAATTCCAAGGCATTGTCCCTTTAGCCTCTTGAGCCATATTTTTTTGAACAAGAGCCAAGGAGTTGAAAGGGCCTGCACCATTTGGATTATAGTTATTTTGTCTAGCATAGTTAGGTTGCCCCTGTCCTTGACCTTGTCCTTGGAAATTTCCTTTATAGAGTGGCTTATTTGCTTGATAAGACTATTATTGAGGCTACTATGGAGCTTGATAAGGTTTATTGAATTGAGCTTGCCTTTTTACATTCACTACATCATTTGTCAAGGATTAGAGCATGCTTTTAAGTTCTAGGTAGTTTTGTTTCTCTTGGGAACCACTCAATCTGCTAGTGGAGGTCTTTTCTTGCTTAGGTGAAGGTATAACAACAATTGTTAGAGTTGGAATAATAACATCAAGTGGGGGAACAACTATAGGAGGTGGTTTGATCTTAGGGAAAAGAGGCATTGGGGGCCTAGGAGTAAGCTTGCCAACCCAAACTAGACAATTTTTAGCTTTGATAGCCACCTTGTAAGCGTCTAGTAATATATCTCCTCCCATATATTGGATAATTATTGCTATGTTGTTTTTTAGAGCCTTCAAATAATATAAAAATGCAAAGTTAGGGAATGGTCTAATAGCGACTGGAATTTTGTCCCAAGATTTTTGGAATCTTGTGTTGAAGTCTTGCATAACTTCATGAGGATCTCTCTTGATTGTGATCAACTATTCTACTAGTGACAAATGATCATTCTTGTATGCAAATATCTTACATAAAGTTGTTCCCAACTGATCCCATGATTGAATAGAGTTAGGAATTAAACCTCCATACTAATCTAAAGCCTTTCCCTTAAAGGATACAACCAATATTTTGATAGCTACATTTTCTACTATGACATTATGGATATTAGAAAAATTGGCTATATCCATAATGTGTTCAGTAGGAGTTATAGCTTATCTCCTATAAAATATGGGATGCTTTTGAGGGATACTACTGGCATAGGATCATATTATGGAAAATTCAAATGACTTTGGTCGCTAAAACCTATAAAAGCTCTTTGGGGAATCATGGTAGCAAGAGGGGCTAACAAGGATATTATTGCATAGGTATACCTCACAATAGGTTTAGAAAAATAGTTTCCTATGTATGGGTGAGTATGGGTGAACCTTAACCTTCTTGCTGAGTTTAAAGGTAATTCAACAAATTTAAAAGGAATACCTCTAGAAGCTGATCTTGTAGTCACCTTTGGCATGAAAGATAGCTACTATTTTGCCACCAGATTGTTGAGTGTTCTTTAGAGTTACTAGATACTAAAATATGAAAGCTAAAATCACTGCAAATTGATCAAACCAACATCAAACTTGACCAATCTTATTTAAAAGTGGTCCCACCAAGTGTGCCAAAAATTATTGTAGCATGGAATTGCACCCTTTGTGGGAGAGTTTCTCAGGCTCTCTCACTCCTAGCTACAAGCATTGGGATAACCTCAGGCTGTGGGTATCCTATAGTGAGGTTGAACCTCTAATATTTTTAATGAGGCTATCTCCTCAAATGCTTCACTTTATCTTGTTCCCACACACTAAAACCTATTTTTGACCAAGGAAAAGGGAGAGAAAGATAACATAAAAAAAATATGAGCTAAGGGAGGTGGTGCAACAACTAGAGAGTGATCCACATAATCATGAAACAAACACTAATTAAACATAAGATAATTCTTACTCATACAACCTCACAACCAGTTAATTTGCATAAGTGTTTCATAAACTAGGCTCACTAAACCATACATGAAGCAAAAAGGAATTTAAAAATCCACATCAAGCATCCATTAATGGTAGAAAGAGCTCAAGTTCAGACCTACAAATAACTTGAAAACACCTAAAAATAGGCAAGAAAGAAGGACAATGGACATGAAAGAACACTTATTCACAAGGCCATCATGCACAAGCTTGCTAAACACAATTTTTAGGCAAGAAATAGGTAAAAATTGATCTTTATTGCTTCAAAATGTCTTTCTTACAAATTTTGATAGGGTTTTTCCTTGTCAAATGAGGATATCTTTTTTATGGGGGAGCCAATGGAGATATATAAAAAAAGGGAAGAAGAAAAAGAGAAGAGGAAAGCAAATACAATTCAATAAATGAGATCTAACCACCCTTTGTGAATCCTCACCCACATTTGGGTTAATTAGGACTAATCCTTCTTCGACAAATTAACCACCATTAGCTCCAATAGTATTTAATCCTTCTCATTGGTTGAGAAACACACTAGAAGATAAGAACTTGTTAAGGATGATGATGTCATGATCCACTAAAAAAGAAAAGTCCAAGAACGTCTTTAATGCTTGAGTTACCTTCTCTAATCCCCTGATCTTCATATTTCACTTCCACACCATCCTTCACTTGTATTACATGTATAAGGACAAAATCCCCATAACTTTGAATCGAGACTGAGTCATGCTTCTTTTGAATTGAGTAGTTATTTGTCAAAGATGATGGCCATGTCAAAGGATGAGAGCCTCTCCATTAATTTGCACCTACTAGCTCCTGTCAGTCATTTGGGATTTCCTTTATTTTGATTGGTCGTTATAAATTGACTCAGATCCTTGATTCACACCATTGATCTGCTTGACATGGATGTCTATGAGTCATCAATCTCCTACCAGTTCAATGCATCCTTGACACTTATCAAATACACTTTTTCCCTTGAGATTTGTTGACTCTTTTTGACCTCTTTTGAATGCAAATGACTACTTGATGAGACCTATATTTGATGTCTATGGGAACATCTCAGGATTTTAAATTCAAATGACTATTTTTTTGGACCTTTTGCTTTGAACAATTCCTTCAAACAATTTATTTGAAGGAATTCATGTCTTCAAAATTTATTAAAATGCCCCTTTCTAAAAGGGAGGTGCCCTTCAGCTCTCTTGAAAGTGACCCCTTTTTTAATCCTTCAAAATTTTGAAAAACCCCTTCGAAAGAATTGAAAATCACCCTTTGGCTTATCTATTTGGACCTTTTAGAAAGAATACCCCTTCATAAATTTGAAAAGACCCCTCCAACATTTTGAAAATGATCTTTCAGAAAAAAAGTTTTGGCCCTTTGTGAAGGAAAAATACCTTTCAGAAAAATTGAAAAAGTCCATTGCGAAGGAAAGGTACCTTTTAGATTCCTATAAATGGACCATTGGAATTTTAAAATGCCTTTTTCCTCTTTGAAATAGTCCTTTGAAAAAATACAAGAGTAGGGGTATGTGGGCTAAAAATGGCCAACAGGTCCCATCAAATGCTATGACTGATCTAGTAGAGAGATGTAAATCATGATGAGTATAACCCAAATGCGTAAGTAATGTCATGGTGAAAACATTTTCACTTGGACCATTATCAATAATAACACTACATATGGTGTGTTTGTTAAGTTATTCTTTAATGAATAGAGAATTAATATCATAGTCATCATTATTAATTTCCCTATCATCAAATGACATGGCAAGGTTTTGAACCGTAGGAGGTATATGTCACGTGTAAGTACCAATGACCCTATCTAGTTCATGTACATAATATGATGGAAGAAGATGTTCATTATATGCCATTTGAACTTCTGGTTCCTTATTAGAATGGTATTGCAAAGGATTATTAAATATTTTCTATTTATGGTGACCACTAGGTTATGAACCAAATTGCTTTAGAGGGTCATCAAATGTAACTTCTTGGTCATTGATGACATACTAGATTTTATGATTTAAATTAAAAAATATGTTCGTAGAATGCCTAGGGATCTGGTGATAGTCATAATAAGAATTTGCATCACATCCTTTAGGTAGAGGTCTATCTACACTAACCTCTATAGGAAGAGGGAGAGATATAAGATGACATTAAAGCAGGAGGCTCAGGTAAATGTGTAAAATGTCTCCTTGGTGCATTAGATAGGATAAGATGATTAGATTGTTGTGTGACTATGTTAACTGTGGTGGTTTTATCCTTTTTAGGAATAAGAGGTTTTACTTTATAACTTGGTTTAAATTTTTATTTTTATACTAGATGTATATGCAGCTAGTGTGTTTGTTACATACTTGAGCTTATTCAATGACATAATCTTCATTTCATGGTCTCGTACAACATGGAATAAGTCATCAAAATATTGAAACTTTTTGAAAACAATGGATTCATATAAAGGATCAAGAAAAAATTTCTTGAATGTGTCTTGTAACTTTGTCTGCCATAAGATTGATCATTTTGGCTAGCATTATCTTATATATTAAGACATATTCATTGACTAGTTACATATTCATTGACTAGTTCATTGGTTCCTTATTTTATCTTTACAATTTGGGTATAGGAAAACTTTTCGATAATCTTAATAGAAAAGTGTTCCAAAAATTGACCAATAAGAGGTTTGAATGCTTTCACAGATTGGAGAGGTATGTCATAAAACAACCTCAAAGCATAGTCATTAAGGCTCCTTGGAAATAATTTAGTCAAAAGTTTATCATTTGAAACATAATCAAGGCATGCCTCATATAAGGTTTGAAGATGTTGTTTAGGATCACCCTTGCCATCATAAAATGTGAACTTGGGTGAAATAAATATAATTGGCAAAGGGTGCAAAGAGATCTCTAGTGAAAGAGGGTTATGCAACACATCTTGTGAATCTATAACATTTGAATCCTTTTGTTCAATGTTTGTAACCTTATCCTGCAAGGTCTTTATGAATTGAAGGAGTGATTGAACTATAGGTCTAGTGGGATTTTGATTATCAATTAAAGTAGTCACCAAAGGAACTGGAAACATGTTTTGAGTAGTAATAGGCATTAAAACTGGTATTTATGTTGAAACAATGGGTAAGTTCATAATAGATGTATCCATAGTAGTTTTAGGGAATAAAGGTTGGAACACATAATCTATGCCACCATTAGATGTAGGTGGATTGATAAGTGTGGGATGAGTTATAGTACCTTCTATGGATTCACCATTACTAGGTGAGGCAGCCTTGGTTTTATCTTGTTTGCTAATTTCATCTTTTGTAACATATAAAAATGCATATATTAAGTCCTTGTTACTGTTGAGATGAGTAATCAATGCTTCTTCATCCTCCATTTAGAATCAATTTTTTTCGCTAACATTTTCCATTGCTTCACAAATGAGAAGTTTAAAATTTGAAACATAGTACAACAATTAGAAACATCAAAAAACCCTAATTGGCATAGAGTTTGATGTTCAAATATTGGGTTCACCAAAATGTTTAACTCTAATTTGGATTATGGAATCCCACTTTGGTAGATAGGGTTAAGGACATAGAAATGACAAAGGACTAGGGTGAATACTAGATCTACAATAGACCAATTAATATGCTAAACTCAAATTTACCATATTCTGAATATATCAAATTGAGATAGGTTATTTATGGAAAGTACAACTCTACTATATATATATATATATATGACATAAAATATAGTACTTATATGGTTTTGATGCTAATGTGGGTCTGGATCTAGTATAGGTAGAAAGTAGGTAGGAAGATAATTATGGATTAGTTGTTAGATTCTAGATCTGGTGTGTCTGGCTCTCTAGATAGTTACATTAGTATGGGATAGTTACATCAATGCTAGTGTCTGAGTTCAACACTAGTGTCTTATATTGAATATTTTCTCAAACAAGATGTGACCACCTAGATTCTTATGGGTTTGGCTTCACATTCACTTTGGTGCATCCAAATCTAGGTCATGGATTGTCACTCCTAGTGAAATAATAAAAACCTATCTTTCTATCTTCAATGTGACCTTGGGGGAGAATGGGTTAGTAGTCACATGATGTCAAGCTAAACTGCAATGACCCTACTATCAAAGGGCACTATCTACATATCTAATACTCCATAAGAGGGCCTCAAACTCATGTATTTCTCCCCTATGTGTTGGCTTGTGTGTGAATCATTCAATGTGTGTAAAAGTAAGTACAATAGTGACCTATCAAATATGGCCTTATGACTATTCCTTTAGTATTTCAAACATGAATCTAGGTTGTTCCTTTGAATAAAGAAATGATATTAAAATAGGACAAAACAGGAAAGCTTTTGGTAACTTGAGTGCTTCTTGAGTGTTCTTTTAGCTTGATTGCTAGGTGAGGTATGAATGAGGGTTGATATTATATTTATACCAATCCTATCAAAAAATAACTCACATTAAATCACTTAGGATGACCATTGTAATACATTTAATTTTCAAATTGGATGACTTTAGGGCACTAAGAACTTACATTGGGTTAGGACAGTAACGTCGATGCTACTATCCATCCTAAACATTAGTGTCCAAGGAGAAGGAGAGAAAGCATAGGCTCAAAAATTATAGAGGTATAAGATAAGTATATTTTAATAATTTTTGGCAAGATGGGATCTGTCTGTCATCAATATAAGGCTAGTCAGAATAAGAGATAGGCCAAGGGGCATAAAATAGAGTAGATGTGAGGCTTGTAGAAGCAAGGCATGTGTAGAACTAATAAGTATAACCAGGGTCTGAGTTTTCCAAGTGTAAAAGATTGAGGTGATACATAATCATAAAATATCATCTACATATGGTTGCAATGTAGTTGAAGGCATGAAAAGGAAATATAAAATAATAATTTCAATATAAAGCCTCTCAAACCAATCCATCATTTCCTTTCAAGTTATGATTTAGACATCCATTTTCCCATTTTGAGAGCATAAGTCTTATACCCATATTAACATGGCATTTTATTCATTCTTTTTACTTAATATTAAATAATAAATAATATTTTTTTAAAAATACTTTGGGTATAGATCATTGTAGAAGTAAAATTTCTAGCAAAATGTTGGAAAAAATTTAACATCTCTTGAAAGAATAGAGATAAATATATTTGATCCTCGTAAACCATGAAAGTTTGGAGAGACTTATAAGAGTCTATAAAAAATCAAAATGATCATCTCATGATCTCATAGTAAGGAAAACATCTATATACAAAATTATCCTTAGATTCAGGGTCCAAAGTTTAAATCTAACAAATACTATGTACTTAAAGAATATGGTGATCTATCTCATTACATAGGTTGTGTGAACAAATTATAATTAGATCAAAGTGTATCTTATAGTTTTTATTAACCCATAATCAAAGTGAAGATATATATTATAGTTATGTTGAAGCTTTGAGGAAAGAGGCTCATAAAGATCTAGGCATTTGGACCAAAGATAGGCACTATATATCTCATATTTTATGACCCTATTTATCTCATTTTTGGATACATCCGATGCATCAATTATAAAATTATATGGAGAGAGTCTATCAGTGTCAATATTGATAAGGTGTAGTATAGTAGAATCCCTAGCATACCAACCAAATTTGATCCACATTGTGTCAGCTACATATAGGATTTGAATGATTGATATGGGTACTTGAAGAAATCAACCAATGAGTTGGTCATCCATCTAAGCTTATGTATCATAGTTAGCATTTGAAAGATCACAACATTAATGAGTGGGGTTGTACCAAATTCAATGGGAATAATGCCTTGACGGACCGATCCTTTAGCATGCAGATGATTTCACAACATGGAGATAAGCCCTATCTCAATTCTCCTTTAATTGAATTTATTAAAGTAAGTCCCCCACATTTTAGTCCCATACAGAAGAGTGGGTGAAACAAATGAGTGGAAGAGATGAATCTTGGAACTAAAGTTGAAATCACTATTTCTCAAGAGTGGTGAGGGAAGCATATCATTTCTTAGTATGGGTTCAATAGATTATGAAAAATTGAAGTGAGGCCTAGAAAAAAATACTCCTATATATACATATGAAGAGACCATCCTAACTCATTGACCTTTATATGTAAAAAAAAATTGTTTGTAATTATGCTTTGAAGTCCTAAAACCCATACCTTTTTTCTTTCTCACAATTTCTTTGAAGAACATGTGTATTACAAAAGGATGGTAAGATATATAGATGTATTTGGAAACCTTCTTCTGGGTGGGACATCAAAATTATGTTGTCTAAAAATAAAAGAATAAAAATACAAATTTTGTATAAAAAACAACCCTATGTGGGTAGATAACTCAATATGATATCATCAAGCTCATCTATGTATTAACCAAAAAGTGTAGGGGAGAGTTAACAACATTTCTTAACCCCAATTATGATTTGTACCCCCTTTATACCAATGCTTAATGCAATCTATGAAGAATGGACTCATAGAGTGTCATAACCACTAATATCACCAATTCAGGAAGACTCAAAACCTCGAGTCTTCAATGAGTCATGCCTCCTTGTATCTTGGTGAATTGAGGCAAATTCTATAATAATTATACTTGTATAATTAATAATCATCAAGGCATGATGGAGAAGATAAGAGATAAAAATAGAGCATGAGATAAAGATATAATGTATTAAATCAAATGTAAAGGTTGATATATATAAACAATAATTTATGATTTTTTAATAAATTTTAAGTTATTGTGCATCTTCTCATGTTTTTTTATGACAATATTCATATATACATAATCACACACCCACTTAAAAACTTTTGAAGTAACAATTACTATTTAATGGATAACCTTGTGTCTTTCCCAACTAGAGTTGAGCCCTATTAGTTGCAATAAATGTTTTTATTCAATTTTATCTCAATATTGTATATGCATATGTGTTAAGCCTAAGTATATATTTCTTAAGATGGCAAACTTTATAAAGTGCACTTTGTACATCTCTCTTACATTCTAATATGTTTTATTTCAATATATTGATTGTGTCATTGGACATTACATTATAAAGTATATTCATAGATTGTCCCATATTTTCATTATATTAAAGAGGGTTTAGTTTAGCTCAATATGGTATATACATCTATTTTTTTTAAATTATTCATATGGGCAATGGATCCCATTCTAAGACCTTGCTCGACTCCTTCCAATTAAACTGACCCCAAAGGAAATGCCAAGTTTTCTTTAGTGAAAACCTATTACCCTTTATTAGATACTTGGTTTTTCTTCTAATTTTTATATGTGCAATGGATCCATTTTAGATACTTTCATGGATTATTCCAATTTAACTGACCTTAATGTAGTTTTCCAATTTTATTAGGAAAAAACTATTCCCTTCTATCATATTTGTAACCCTCATCATTATTAATTAGGATCTAGAGGGCTATTTAGGGCCTTTATAGTTATATAAATTTCTAGGATAATATTATTTGTATGTTTCCCATTTTCTGGTTCATGAGAGACTACCATCATGGAATTGTATATAATGTACAATATACCACCAATCTCTACTTCGAGATAAATTTTTCATTTTCCATTCATTACCTCTTCATCCTTAATTTATTCTAGTTTTTTTTCTCTATGAAGGTGTTTCTAAGTTTCCTCAACAATATCATGATTAATTATCTCCCTCCAAACACTCCTTACAAAGGTGTATGATTTTATACAACCAAAATCACCTAAGCAAAAGACATTCATAATATATCTTGAGAGAAGCATCCTAATACATATTTAAGAGTTATTGATTTTATTAGAGGTTGTTGGAATGATATAGGTTAGTACATACTTAGGTATATAATTCATATTATATTATTATGTGTGAGTAATGAGTTTTAATAACAACTAATTATATAGATAGGCTTGAGAGAGATTTATGGTTTTAATGATAAGCTCCACTCTTAGTTTATAGGAATTCATAGGCTATATGTAAGATTAATAATTATGAATAATGTGAAATGTAGCTTTCTTTGTGTTAATATTTGACCATTTCAAACATTGGTATCACAACTTATTTGATAAAGTGTGTGAAAACTATGAATCTCTGAAATTAGTCAAGGGGTAGATCCATTACACATTTTCCACAATTTATGAGGATATTCCTTGATAACTAACTTTAAGTGTAGTCATTTATTTTCTCAATTAGTAAGTGAAATATTAGTGGAGGTGTCATTATATATGTGAGTATTTAAGTATTTAAACGACATGTAGTTTTGTTAGGCTGAAATTATGACTCACTCAAACATAATTATGAATTAACTATGTGAATGAACAAAAATAGTCAACAAATCATGGGACAAAAAATTACCCTTATTTTTTAGATCTACTGGTGATCTAAGGGACAAGAAATTTCGATAATATTATAGCATGGGTAGGCTATGATTATTTCCACCAAGGTTCAAATGATTTCTTCTATATATTCAAGATCTCACCATTTGTTCCTCTATCAATGGGCTATTTACAATGTAAATGGCTAAATCATTTCTCATTAAAAAATATAAAAGAGAGGGAAGAGTAGGATATAAAAGAGATAAACCCTTAATTGAGACAACTTTTCTAATACTTAGAAATTAGATTATTATGGTTTGTAGCTAATCATTACACATCAAATCTAGCTATTGCACAAATTGAAAACATCACAATGAGCAAGACTCTAATGAATAATATGTGAACATGAAATCTATAACTCTTATTCAAATTTACACCAGTCTATAGCTATTTTCACACCATTACCAATGTAATCTTCAAGATAACTATAATGAGATCTAAAATACAATTAAACTAGTTGTTGCTCAATCTAATTGTATATCCACTTGCACACTAACAATATCAAAACTTCCATCAAGAAAAACCTAGTAGGAATGGCAGGTAAAATCTTGGCTCAATCTCAATAGAGTTTTGATACTCAAATGTGTCCACCTTGGTAAATAATTAAAATCCAAAAGTATGAGAAAAAAATTAGGTGTAATACTGACATTATTCTAACAACATTTTGGGATCAAATTTACCAACCCTTTATAATAACAAACAATGTTGCTCTTGTAGACAATGCTAGTCCATCATAGTTATGGTGCACAACCATAAATTAAATGCTCTTGATACAAACATTAAATGGAATAACTAATTATAAATATATATTTTATGGTAACACATCATGGAAGGATAAGTATCCAATCATGGCAAACTTCCCAAGTATAACTCCTAGTATGGAAGTGGATTCAATATCCAACACACTTCAATACTCAATAAACAATAAGGACTCTTTAGTATTCCATTTATTTCACTAATTTCTCATTGATCCGAAAAAATAGAGACACCTCATTGGGAACCAATCCCAATGATAAATCTATTGGATCCTTACTCTAGTTTTATCCATTCCACATGTTTATGCTTATTCCCAAGCCCCTTCCATAGGTGTCATTTCCTATTAAATATTGATGCCTAGGAAATATTGAAAAATGGATTGCTATCATCTATAAATAGATGCATTCAGTTCTCTATGAGCCTAATGATATCCCTATCCTTTGGGTTGAATCTACCTTGGAGCTGAAAACAACCTTCTCAATTTTGGCCTCTTCCTTTACCTAGATCTTTGCCAATGCTCTAGGCATTGTTATCCCCATTTTCATTTTGCCTTTTTGTGATTAGCTTATGATACCAATCATTCAAGTTATTTTCAACTTATTTTATGTTTTAAATGATCTAAAATGTTGGGTTTATATCTTGTAGTCGACTGCTCTCCTCTGCTTATTATCTTTGATTTCAATCAAACACAAGATGCCATTATACTATCAATTAATCTTTTTCCTGGTTGTTAAGTTTAAACTCATTGTATGCTGAGGGGATGATTATGTGTCTACTTTTCTACCAATTTTCAAATTTTTGACTTTCCACAACTTCTCCTTCGCTATATTCATGGCTTTCCCAAGGCCACATGGTTTTGGGTTCAATACTACCATCGTTTTAGGGCTCTAAGCTTTCAAGATTGTGAAAAGTGGCATAGTATTGGGGAGATTGAGGGCACAAAGCTTTAAATAAATGTTATACTCCTAAGTTAGTGATATTTAGACACCTAGACAACTCTCACTAATCCTCTCACTAAAAAATGCCCATACAAGGAACTCTATTGATGTCACCTTTGAGTTAGTGAGATTTTGAAATGTGGATGGCTCTCGCTACTTTGCTTGCTTAGAAATAAACATAAAAGTAAATCTACTGACATCACCTTTAGATTAGTGGGATTTTTACATGTGGATGGTTTTCACTGATTTAACCTATCTTCATGTCGGGCCCATAGGATGGAGATAAGTGGTGCAATCTTGGTACTCAAAATATTAAAATTACTTAGCCATTTGCAAATATTCGATTGTAGAGGATTTATATTTCTACAAACAAAGCTAGAGCCAAAGTAGACTTGAGAACTAATCAATACGTTAGTTGAATACAAAAATCCATTAAAGTGTGAATAACACCAGAACAAAGCATATAACAAAACAGACTTAAACATGATAAGTATAAAACCAATTTCAATTCAAAATGAAATTTGCTACAAGCAAAGCACAAAATGCAAATAAAACTTAATTTTTGATGGAGACTTAGAGAAAATAAACATCATTCTGAATGAAATAAAAAATGCTTCAATGACTAAATAAGCATTTCAAATTAATAACATGATCATCTAGATTAGAATCTGAACTGAATATGCATGAATCATGACCATCATATAGCTAAAAATCTCAATAGTGTAGCACAAGGTAAATGATTATAGATAAGTTAATGAGGGATAATTCAATCAAACAAGAGATTGCATTAGATCTAACCTTTGAAATTACATGATTTATATAACTCTGGTATGTATACATATGCAAGAATAAGAAAAGAAAACTACTGTGCTAAAGTAAGATTGTCCCCATGTGAAATTTTAAATATGGGGAATTTGGACCCAATAAGTTCAAATTCAAGGAAAAAATAAATTATGCCAAATAGACTAAACCCGAGGGTGATTTCTAATGGTAGTAGTGTTCATCTATGTTATTCATATTCAAGTGGTAGGGAATATGAATAGTGGTTACAAACGTGATAGTGAGGACCTAGTCCTCAATTTATATATTGTACTTTTTGTGTTTTTATGTAATCAATGTCAATGTATTTCCCTATTGGTAATTTAAAGTGGAGGAGGGACAT
The DNA here is from genome assembly GCA_037957365.1 of Torreya grandis. Taxonomy (NCBI): domain Eukaryota; kingdom Viridiplantae; phylum Streptophyta; class Pinopsida; order Cupressales; family Taxaceae; genus Torreya; species Torreya grandis. The sequence goes on along the minus strand of JARHVA010000019.1, from coordinate 11,311,928 downwards.
ACAATAATTACTATAAGAAACATGTGTTCTTGATAAAGGGTTGTAGGAGGATCATTCTCACTAATTTTGATTGGTTTAATTAATATTTTCATGAAATGGTTGATGGGTCCTAATTCATGGTGGATGTGTTCTCACAATTAGTGTGTGTTGAGAACATTTTCATTTCAATTATTGAGTGGTGTTTCTTCTCCCTATGTCTGTACTTAATGAGGGAATGCTGTAATAATCTAGGTTACTATGTACCATAGACACATCAATATGGTCACACATACTTGAAAATTCTGATTCTTAACACATCCTAAACCACATAATTTGTGCCCAACTAGATGCCTCTTATTCTCCATTCATTTAATCCTTTTATCAATATACAGGCTCGAACCTCTATTTTTCATCATTACTATACAAATATTTTAATGTCAAATGCTCAAGTTTATTAAAATCATCCTTAGAATATATCCAATTCAAGATAGGTGTCCTTGATATTTTAGGACAAATATGCCCTAGGTGAATAGGATAAATTTCATGTTCCTATCCACTTAGGTCGGTCACATCCCACACTAAATTACTAGTTTCTAAAATTCAAAACATTATTTTGGGTCTTCTCACATGTTTGATAAGGTTGGATAAATAAAAACACCAAATTTTTTGCCTATAGATACAAATCAAAGGTCATTAATTATCCCTTCACACTTTTTCACATTGATAAAATATTGTCTATTCTTTCTAAATTCAAGATCACTCATAAAGAGCAACCGTAAGCTAAGTCAAAATAATTCCAAAGCAAAGCAAGAGCTAGCACTGTCAAATATCAAAACCATATTTTTATTTGCATACACATAATCAAGGATCACAATTTCACAATCACTATAGGTAAGATAATTATGTGATCTTGATTTCCCTCCTTGAATTATTGGATACGTAGGCAATGATCAATCATTAAGGGGTGATTGAGATCAACTCGACCCATTACACTTCCCTATTTTTTGAGAATTTTCAAGTTGTCAAAGTGTCATTAAGGTTTAAAAAAAAAAGAATAGAAACAATTAATTCTCTATGGCATAATCCAAATCATAATATCTCAACCTACTTAACAGGCATAGGCGTAGAAGGTGTAGCATTTAAATTTTTAGTATATTCAACAAAATCAAGTCTGTGGTCAATAGACTCAAGCAACTTACACTCCAATACTCATATAGAAGTCCTAGCTAAAGTATTTTATGATTATATTGTTGAATTGTCATTATTATAATTTTCCTTCTTTTTATATTTTCTTGTCAGTCATTAAGCATAATCAACTAGGAAAAGACTATGGTTAATAGATACAAATGGCCTATGTTTCCATCCACTTAGAATAGACCTGTCTAGATGCAGTTTATAATCTTGTTCCTAATCCTAAGCATGCACAAACACATTTTCTTACTGATTTCCACTTTCATATATCTGAAATAATTTAAAAAAATCTTGGTTCGAGAAAAATTATTTATTTTCTAGTATTTTACAAAAATATCAATTTTCCATATTTAACAAATTGTTAAAATCAGAATTGTTAGACTATTGTACATCTTTAGCATTTTGATATACTATAGTTTTACGTCTGTTATATAAAATTACATTTTTTATTATTATAAAAAGCAAGTAAAACATATTAGTGAACTCAAATAGTTGTTTTCAAATCCTTGAATTTTTTATTCAGTTTTTAAATTGTATTTTTTTCTCTTTTTCCCCTAAAAACTATGTTTTGAAAGTTTTAAAACTTATAGGACCTACCATTTCTGGGCAAAGTGGTCTTCAATTTTACCTGAGTAATGGTGTGAGGGGTATTACCCTAATACTCACTCCTTCAGATATTACTATATAAAGATTTTAGTTTTCACATACCTCATGGTATATCAAAAAATACCAGGGTTTTTTTTTCAACCATAGGAAGACTTTAACTATATGTTATTATAATGCATCAATAATCAAATAACCTTAAGAATTTACACATAACATGCCCTAGAGATGGGATAGTTTAACTATGGGACATTAAAATTCTTTGTAGTTAGTGACTTTTGGATTGATTTCACTATTTTATGAATGGGATCAATATATATGTGTGCCTAAAAAGTAAACATACCTTGAAAATTTACACCATTAATCCTTGTTGCAAAATTTCAAAGTTTAAAATTTTGGTGATAATGAACGCATTTTTCTTACATATTTTCAAATTTAACATTACATTATGTCTTACTTTGCAAGTTATTATATGTGTATTAATCATAACAAGGAAGTAATGAATAATGTACAATATCAAACCTTCCTTAACAACCATTTTTCAAACATTTAATTTGAGTCATTACCTATCACAACTAGGTGCCAAAGGGTATGCATGACTCAGTTTGTTCCTCCTACTCCTAGGCCCCAAGGTTTTCTTAAACATCATCTTGTTCCTATGTTTCACCCAAAACTCATATTATATTCCAATGCCCATGTTGTTAACACTAGATACGAACAAAGACTTCATCTTCCATGGGATAATGAAGGTGGTCAACATGTTCCTCATCAACCCTCTCTACATCCCACAAGGCAAGAAAATCAATCTAAGGGTTATGATATTATTGATCAACTCAGGCATACCCTTTCTAAAATTTCTATTTTGGAGCTATTAAAAAATTCAATAGTTTACAAAGACATCTAATGTGATGCTTTGCACAATATAACTCTCCCTTGTGATACACAACCAACATCATTTGATTTTAACATGAATTATATCATGAATACAATTAAGGATGTCAATAATGTAACCTAATTCAAATAATTAAAACTTACCTCCTAAACAAATCATAGATGAAGATCTTCCACTATTCATTTAAGGTTAGATATATGGGAAAAAAATCAATGTGTTGGTTAACATTGGTTCAAGAGTGAATATATGCAGCTGTAATGTCTTATAATGATTAGGTATCAATATGAATAACATTAAAAAAACAAAACATAATATCAGGATCTTTGATAACACTCCTTGTCAAACACTTGTAGTTATCACATTGGACTTACTAGTAGACCCCAAAATAGTGCCTATGGTTTTTCAAGTCATACACAAAAAATTACACTACAATATAATTTTGTGGAGATATTTGATTCATGTGATAGAGGTTGTAACCTCTACATTCCATAGATGTACCATATTTTTAGATGATAGATATGAATATACTCTTTTATCAGATGATACACCTTTCATATACTTTAAAATAACTCAATCGCAATTTGAGAATCATTTTATATCCCACCTACACAACCCATCACACTTGATTGATTACATACGTATGAGATAGGTGAATCAAGTATAAAACATGATAAACCACTAATAATAAACATTCAATAATATACATAGAAACTATATTCAACAAGAGGAAAAAGCACCACATGTCCCTATATTGGCCAATTTTAAAGATTATAATTCTATAATTATAAATTGGTACAATAGTGATAATGATGATATGCAAGATCCAATAGATGATAATTTGCATAAGATAAATTATAATACTGATGATTTATGAAAATATTTAGCTCATAGTCTATTCACGACTTTGGGAGGTTTAAAATATAGAGATGATTCATATATAATAAAAAGAGATAAATAAAACACTATTATAGTGACACAATATTCCAAGGATAAAGGAAAAGCTATAACTTAAGATAACCAACATAATCATAGTGTCAACACTAGTTATAATATTAATTCTAATAATAGAAAGAACAAATCCATGCTTTATTTCTAAGGATTGCATCACTTGAAGATAAGATCAAAAATTATCCCAAGATTCATAATGTTAAAGTTAATGTCACATATCCTTAGTAATAAGTACAAATTGAACAAATGACATAATCCAAATAAGACAAATTATTAGATGAGCAAAGCAAAATGGATCAATTACAAGAAAAAAATAAGAACAACAAAGGTCACAAAGAGAATATGATGACTAAGAAAAATATAAAATACAGAAGGAATAAATTAAAAAAGAGCAGTCATTACGAGATCAAGTACAAAAATACAAGTTATAAAAACAAACTCAAACTGAGCAAGAAAATATATTCAAAAAGGGTTTCTTATAAAGAACAATCACAAGTAAAATACACCAAATAAGGCTAATATGGTGTAAAAATAGGAAGTTAAGAATCACTCATCATATCTATAGCCTTTGATTCCCAGTCTCCACATTAATAGAAATAAATTTAAAAAGGTCAAGATTTTCGCTTTTCATGAGGCCAATATATGTAGGATGACACTTCTATAATATATAGGATCATTTAGGAAATATTATTAGGCATAAATGTTGCATTAAATTAATTGTTCTACCAACAACACTTAGGTCAAAAGAATAATTTGTTACATTTCACATTAACCCTACTTTAGATCAATGCCATGAAAAATTATAAAAATTGTGGATGAGAATAATGGGCAAAAAATATGACTATCACATTTAATAATGAATTTACAATGGTTAAAATCTTAAGAGAATATGAGTACATCAACCAAAATTAGACAAAATAAAATACTTATTTAGTTATCATTCCACCAGAAGCACATGTCAAAATGCAAAAGACATTGGAAAATTAACTAACACATTATGGTGCAATTGGATTCACTTATACATACACAAACAATGATCAAAGAATAATTTTGAAATTATAAGACCATGAAGATGATTATGATCATGATTATTATTATGTAAAATATTGGTATAACACCCCTAATAAAATAAGACCTACACAATGATAACCTCTCTCAATTGGTATTTCAACACAGAATTCAAATGGTCATTACATTTGTTATGCAATAATTCCATGGTAATGTCCTATGGACAAAGTCATTAGTAAATCCATAGTACTTCCACTGTACATAGATTCTTCATATATACTCATCCTTTTTATTCTTATAGACCTTGGATTTGTTTTATTTATCCCTTTTCTTTAGATTTTATATTTTGATATCAAACATCCTTGACATTTACAATGCACCTCTTTCACGGAAGGATACTTGAGCATTCTTGAGTATCAACTATTCACACATACTTTGAGATTACATGACTACATCCTATTACATACTACATGAGCATACATTGATTATTTACCACTACGAGCACACTGATATTTTTCTCCACATATGATATTGAGCTAAACTATTATGACACATATATACAGTGGAGGCACATTTATTACTTTCACTTTCTCCATACTGCCATGTTATCACATCAAGTGCACACTATGCCTTGACACATGTTGTGAATAGTTAAATCCCTCCCTTTCTTCTATTTTCAAATCCTTACTACCTATATTATATATATATATATATATATATATATATATATCAAAAATAAAAAATCAAATATTTAAAGAATACAAAAACATTCAAAATATTCTTAAAAAATAAAAAAAATGAGATTTGAGCATGGAATGAGATGCTAGGTTACTTATTTACATATTTTATTTATCACATATTTGGTAGATATAATATTATTTTTTATACACACATGTATTTCATGAGGTATATGAGTGTGATACATGACATACATTATACTTGGAATTTTAGATGTTAGATTCCCTTCTACTAGTGACCATGCATATGTTGATGACATCTAACTCTGTATATCACATTGTAACAAGTTATAACTTTATATGACATTTCTACCATGTCGAGTTACATATATTACAAATTTATTTCCATTTTCTCATATTTTACATTACGCTACGTGGATATGCTACTTTACTATACTATGAAATTCACATATATGGATGGAATAGACTAGTTTTCACTTGTTTTATGTTCCTTTAATATTATATACTTTCTTATATGAAAGGGTAGACATTTTTTACTTGTTATGTGTATCCCTTATCCCTTTTGTGAAAATTAATTAAATATTTCTATGATATTTGTGCAAAATTTGAACATGTTCATTATTTGTGGCCCTTGGCCCTATGTTTTGTATGATATTTAAACATGTCCCTTGTTTGTACCATTCTTAATGTTTTATTGCATGTTGATGTTAGCCTTGTTTATAGCGATATATTCATGTCCTTTGTATGTGCACTTGGCATTATTGTGTGACATTACTTGATATTGTGCTTGTTGATCTTGATTATTGGTGTCATGATACATATCATGCACTTATACTATAAATATGGTTATTTTACTACAGTGTTCATTGTTAAATCTATCTATACGTGACACTTGTATGCATCAAATTAAATATGTTACATACAAGATTTAAATATAACTACATTACTATTATGACATACACTCCACATATTGACAACACACTACATGATTATATCTTTATCACATGATACAATTAGTTATTCTTTTAAGATGAGTGACTTGCAAGCTAAATCTCTCATCTCAAAAAAGAGGCATCATAGTGGGATTGTCTTAGATATCCAAACCTCCATGAACAAATCAAAATCAAATTTAAAACAAAGCATAAGTTTTAAAAGATCCCAAGTAACTCAGATTTCAAACATATGATAGATATTGGCATATTGATATAGGTTTTGGGGGAAAATGACATGCATGTGCACTTATTTTTAAAATACTTGAAGTATATATTTACATACACTTGAATGTATATATGCAAGGGAATATGTAAAAGAGATATACAAATTACAAATATAATTAAAATTGAGTAATAGATGCATAGAATTCTATATAACTTGATAAAAGTTCAAAACGGCATGATTCAAATTTTAAAGGCACAATTTCAAAGTTCAAAAGACATGATATTTATTCATGCACTTGTTTCAAAGTTCAAAGTTACAATCTCAAAGGTAAAACATCCATTTTAGTTTAAAATATATGAGAAATACGACCATGATGGGGGTATAAACATTCTTCACTCTCTTTCAATCATGAAAATAGAGTATAGATCTATCTGTAGTGGTGTGATTCAAATATTTTGCATGTAATATATGTTGAGGTTTGGAGATGCTCAACAACCATGAAATTACTTCTGGTGAACCCTTTGTGTGGTTCAATATTCTATTGTGGGTGATATACGTTTGAGTCCAGTGACACTCAATGACCTTGGAATTACTTATAGCAAACCCATCATGGTTCCACCTTTTTGGATTAGTACATTGGTACTATTCCCTATTCATGAGAGTTGGAATAATGCATCTTTATATCTCAATATCTTGATTAATTATTCAAAATTTAGACTTGATCACTTTCAATTTTATATTGGTTCAAAAAATATAAGTGTTTTAACAAGGGGGCGCAATTATCCATCATTAGTTACAAGTTACATGGAAATTTAGTTTCACCTACATACAAGTGTACTCCTTCCTTTCTCTCTTTTTAATTATTCAATTTTCAAAGTTTATCTTTTTCAAAACTTAAAATGGAAAAATGATTACTTCGTGTGCTATTGTAGGGTTCAATAAATTTGAGTGCCCTGTATAATTAAAGTATCTACTCAAAGAAAAAATTTATCGTACACACTAAAGTTCAATTCCTTAACCTTTACTCTAACAATTTCATTTATAGAATAAAGGGGGATAAAATGTAGACACATAAATTTGGTCATAGGTACTTGACAATGTTAATTCTTCACACATCCTAAATCACATGAATTTTGCCTAAATACATGACTCTTATTGGACATTCATCTAATTATTTTATTAATATGCAAGTTTGATCCTTTGTTTGACATTAGAGTAGATGTGGTATAATGGGGGACAAAATGGGGCTTAAAGTGTCATTATTTTTCTTTTTTTTTTCTTTTTTTTTTGAAAATAAAATAGTTGAACTTGGAGAGAATTTTAGAGATATTTGAAAAAATATTTGACAGTAACGTAAGAATATGAATTATGAAATTCTAATTGTATTTTCTAAATATATACAAAAATTTAATACCAAGATGATAAAAATGCATGAACTTGATGCATTTATGGCAATGGCTTGGTACTTTTTTGTGAAAATATAAAAAGGAATGCATGTGTATGAACAAAGTTTTTTTGAGTAACCGAATTAATTTTTATATGATGGATAGAAGAAATGTTGAATATTGTTGATAATATTTTTTAATAATATGTGTGTGTGTGTGTGTGTGTGTGTGTGTTAAATAATTTTACAAGTCGACAATGAGATGTATAAGGGTTGGTTAAGTGGGTTGGTTGTGCCCAACCCCACCCAAGGTCAAATCTCATAGGGTGTTATAGGCCGGATGTGGCCATTTGAGTTGTCTTAGTGGTTTCAGTGGTGGTTGTTTGTGTTGGTATAATGGTTCTCGAGGATTTTGCCCCCTGATTGTGCCCCATATTTAGTTCATAGCTCCAATCAAAAGCAATCTGGGTAGGGTCTAGTTAACCCTGATATATATCAAAAAAAAATTACAAGTCAAGATAGATGGAAAATTAAAAATGCAAGTGTACAAACACAACTTTTTGACCTTAACTTCATAAATTTTTTTTTTTTTAAAGCATAATGAACAATGTGTAGATTGTTGAGATATAAGTTTTATATACTTTTGATTAACGATAAAAAAAAGTTATAAATGTATTTATAATGATATGTATATAGACCATAATGAGGTGTATTTTGTAGAAACTAAGTAATAATTGAAATTAATAGTTTAACATTAAAAACTTATATACTCAAAAACTAAGTTTTCCCTCTACAAACCCTTTTTTTTAAATAAAAAAATCTACCTAATCAGATGTGTCAACAAAGATGGAAAAGACATAAAAAATTTAAAAATCATGTGGGCTGCTCCATGATAGGTTTTAAACTAGGTTCGGACCCCTCCAAGCCTAAACCTGAACCAGTTTTAGAGGGAAAGTAAAAAAGTCAAAACATATATTTTTTGAAAGGGTGTATACCTTTTTTAGAAGGGTATACACCCTTTGAAAATGTGTTCACCCTTATACAAATGGCATATGAACTTTAGAATACCCTTTTAGTGTAATAAATGTATTTGGCCATTTGGAACTACCTCCAAACAAGGCATGCATTGTTTTTTAAAGGGCAAACACCTTTTGTAGTTCATGAATTTTACTTGTTTGTCCATGAAATTCACTCATTCATTTTGAATTTTACAAAGTTATAACTAGTTTTTATTGCTAACACTATAATTTTTGTAAATTCTCCATTTGCTTTGTCTCAATTACTATTAACTCTTCATTTTTTATTCTAGATTCGGACATATAAATGCATAAATATAAATAATAGGGTCGGGTATTCACTACAAAAAACCAATTAAGGAACTAACAAATAAGGAAATTGAAGTCAAGAGAAAAACAAACAAAAAGACAAACAGACAGGAGAATATTCATAATATCTTCTAGATAAGGTGAAGGTACTTCATCCACACCAAAAAATATTTTAAATGAAAATAACATGTCCAATTCCTTGGAATTTAATTTTAGATATCTTAAACTGAGATAATTTAAGTTAATTAATCTTTAATGAATTGTGAAATTCAAAATGTAGAACATGTAACTAATGAATTTGCATTGAGTGAGGAAACACATGGAGAAACACAATATAATGAAACATTCATTCATTTTTTTTAATCTTGATGATAATCTGCATCACGTAATGACCTAAATTCATCTCTCTCCTGATAAAGAGGAATTCACTTTTTCTATAGGGTCTAATGTTAATGAACACTCTAATATCCCTTCTATGGTTGAAGTGTTAATACCATTAATTTAATAAAAATATAGCTCCTAGACCCACAGCTCCAAGGATAATGCAACAAATACCAAGGTATTTGATTGAAATAGATGAAAAAATAATAAAACCTATAGAAGGTAAAATGTCAACAATACTAGATCAATGTCATGCTCAATGTGTATGGGACTATGCATTTGAGAAGAAAATTCATACAAAACAATGTCAACTATTTGTTCTAATAATGAAAATGCAAAAATGTACCCTATGATGAATAATTTAGGGTTAATAACATGAAATATATAGGAAATACAAAATGAAATAATAAAGAATCTATTTAATGCTATAGGTAATAAAATTCTAAAAAAATATATTAATGTGGCAAGATGAACAATAAAAAAATCTATAGTGTGTAGGTTAACATGTAGAGCTCAATTTCTTAGTCAAATATGTACATCCCTAAACTTGAATAGGAAAATTCTAACAAATACCATAAAAATAATAACAAGGCTCGATGTCCCTTTACTCTCTGATTGATGGTCATTTAGTGGTATACTCTCATGGAAATACAAGGAATTAGTTGAAGGAAAACTTGACATTTGATTGAATTTTTTTGGCATTACAAGACAAGGGTCTTATATAATGTAAAATATGTTATTTAAATAATAATGGTTATGAAAACTATGAGCCACATGCAAAGCATTTCTTAGACATGACAACTTTTTTTATAAATTTTTTATTTCAAAATATAATGGGTAATTGATAATTAGCCAAAAGTCATTTGAGACATGCAAGCCTTTTTATGTTAAAATCAGTCAAAAACACATCACATGTTATGTTAGGATCCATGTTGAATTTTCTATGCATTTTGATATTTTTCATCACACACATTGTACTTTATATATTGTCGAGATTATGCAAAAATGTATGGTGGCTTTTTGACCTAAAACGTCAAGAGAGTTAATCCAAGTCTTCTATGTGAAAGACCCGAGGGACAATTTTTTTTACTAAAGAATGTTTAGATGGAATATGTAACACTTGTGATTGTTTGTCACATTTTACTAGATTTATACATGAATAAATTTCGCATGAATCTGGAAAGCAATTAGTTGATTTTAAGAAGTAAAAATCTGTAAAGTATGTATTCAAATATAGAAAAGAGTCATCAAGATGTTGGTTAGTTATGACCCAAGTGATGTATCTAAGTTTATGTTTGAATTCAATAAAAATATTATCTACCAATATGTAAGACACACACACAAGGAAAAATAGGTAAATAATCAATTCAAGTTCTACAAGGATAACTTCCAAATTGGGACCATTGTTTTGGTTTTGGACTTAGTTGAAAACTACACATACAATAACATAATGATACTATAAATAAATTCAAGTTGAAAATTTTCAGCATATTACATTTAGACATGCACATGATAGAATAAAAGACAACAAAAAGATTTTGAGGGAGTACCACTTTTATATGAGAGATAATAGATCAAATTCTCAGAGTTTGCCCAAGTTTTTTTTAGAAATATATCATATAAATATGAATGCAATATAAATCATGTTTAATACACATGACATTTGGTCAGATAATTATGCAAGATAGTTTAATAATTTTTGAATATTTTACTGGTTTAACAAGATACATAAGAAGAACAAGGTTAAACATTTTTGGAGTTTATTTGAGGGTGGACATGGCAAAGAGAAAGATGATGGTGCATGTGCATGTATAAAAAGATCCATTAAAAAAGAACAGGGAAAATACAAGGATCATGTTGATTTGATCAATGCTGCAAGTATTGTGACTTGGTATAATGATTTTTTTCTCGTAGATCAGATAAATATTCTCATGTGTGAAGATTATTTTAGTTAATGGAGGAAGAAGATAAGGAAATGCATGAATATTCAGTATAATACATGAATCAAGTGTTTTCCACTCCATTCTAAGCTCAAATTTTAGTTTATGAACTATTTATACTAGGATACGACTGTGAGGATGTATGGATTTTAAATTGGAATGAATGTGAGTCAAAATAATGGGTCGATGAATGATGATGTAGACCCATGATGCATATGGAGATTAGCAATTCATTCCAACCACTAAGAGATCATGAAATGAAATCATCAATTGACTTAGACCATATCTCAAATCTTGTGCAACCATGTATAATTTATTTATAATTTAAATGTAGCCTTAACTATTAGTGATATCTTATATTTTTCTACATGTCCATAAAAATTGATTATACTTTAAATGCAGGGCAATTTTTTGTAGTAATTGCACATGAGGATAATGATGAGTGAACAAACTACTACTTATCTCATTGTGTAGAGGCAAAAAAATTAACCATAAATGTCACAGAAGGAGAATACTTACTTTATCCCACTAAATCTATGATGGTTACAAGAACTTGGATTTGTAGATATTTTCATAAAAAAGTAAAGCAATGATTATTTGAGGACTTTGAAACACATAGGGTTGCTCTTCATTACTAAAATTTGGTTATCATTAAAAATATTCAAATGATCAAATTTCATGGAAAAGATTACAACAAAAGTTTATGAAAAGTTCATGAATTTAAGTATGAAGTGATTCTTAAAACACTTAAAATTAGAGTTGATCTAAAGGTATATTGAGTGACTTGGTAAGGTTAGTATTCAATGCGTCCAACATTTCAAATTACGAAAGTTATCTTATTTGATTTAGTGTATTTTAATTTTGAATTATTTTGTCATTATTTGTTTATTTTTATTTGAATTTTTTCCTAACAAACTTAATGTATGTTAGTGGTACCAGATGAGCTTCAACCTTCATGTGGTTGGTGTTGTGAGTAGAGAAGATTATATTCTTGAAATAAAGAGAAGCCTAAAAAATAATACATGCTAAGTAGATACTTTTATTTCTCATCATAAGTGGTATAGAATCATCCAAGGGATGCTAAGAGGAATTTTCCATGCAACTGTAGGAGCTGATGGTTCATCTCTACCCCTCATGATTCTCTTGTAGTGTCACCAAAATTTCACTTAGTTTCTACACTTAGCGAAAAGAAGCTTATTTTTAGGAATGCATTTAACCACCTACAAATTTCAACCTTAGGGATTTATGGAGAGTTTGATAAGGTTATTAAAACATTTATACACCCATTTAGATGCATCTACTTAGACAATTGATCAATTGGGATATCAAATCGAAAGATACAATACCCACTGACCAAATTTTCATTCCTAAATTGATATTTTGTTGTGTGAGAAAACACACCATCATGTATTACTAATCTTAAGTGGTATAGGATCCTATAGGGGGTGATTAGAGGACTTACACATACAAATCTAGGAAATGACAACTCATCTCTACCCATCATGATTATTTTACATCATTCGAAGTTCATTCGATTTCTACACTCAAGGATGAGAAGATTACTTAAGGGATGCATCTGACCACCTAAAAATTTAAACATCAGGGACTAAAAAAGAGTGGAGGATACCATTCCACTATTTATATACTCATTTATATGTATCTGCAAAGATGGTTTTTTTATTAGGTTAGTGAGTCAAAAGTTACACTTCCCATTGACCAAAGTTTGGTCCCTTAAGAGACATTTGGCTGCGAGAAAAAAACACATTGTCATATATCCCCCATCCTAAATGAGATATAATAATCTAGGGGGTTCTCAAAGGATTTGTATATGCAATTATAGTATCTGATGATTCATCTCTACCATTCATAGTTATCCTATAATGATCACTCAAAGTTTGCTCAGTTTCTACATTCAGGGATGGGAAGCTTCTCTTAATGGATGCATCTGACCACCTATAAATTTTAACTTTAGGGCACAAAAAAGAGTGGAGATAGACTCTTATAGTGTTTATACACATATATAAATATTTTCAATAATATGGTTCATCGATTGGGTTATCAAGTTAAAAGATACATCTCCCACCGACTAACAAGATAGTACACCATTTAACTTTCAAACTTTCATATCAGGCAACTAGATCGACCCTATTGACATAGTTCACTTTTAAACTTCCAGATCAATCTACTAGGTTGACCCTATTGACATAGTACATTTTTAGACTTCTAAAAAATATACTAGGTCAACCCTATTGACATAGTACATTTTAAAAGTTTTAGTAAATAAGGAATTACAAAACTAGGTCAACCCAGTTGGCAAAATTTACAAGTATAAATCAGGGTACTTTAATAATAATATCATTTTCCTCTGTATCCTCCAAGCCACCAAGGTTCCTTTCTCTCCTTTTTTTTCATTTCTATCATTCATTACAATTCTATTTTTTATAGTTTATAGTCTTTAAAACTACCCCTGTACAACAAACTAGGTTGACCCTATCAATGTAGTTATGTATTATATCTTCTATCTAAAAAACTAAGTTGACACTGTTAATGTAGTTTTTTTTTTAGACCCTTGATTTAGTAGTATAGTAGCGACATTGTCGACTTTGTTTTATAATCTCTACATACACTGTCGTCTGAAATGATATTTTACTATGTTTCAAAGTTGGAATTAACACTTACATGTTAGTAATTAGCTCACACTTTTATTTCTTGTTGTTTGCATGATTATAATAGATCACATAGTCTAATTAGGTGGTTTTTTAATATAATATTTAGTTGCACTATTTATATTTTCTTGTACACACTAACAAATCACATAATATTAATATATTTAAATAATTATCTAACCAAGGCCCTACTTGGTTTTTATCACTAAGGGGGAAGTCGACTTGATTTTATAGCCAAGTATAAACATGTGGTTAATGGTATATATTGTCTAATAACCTGATACCCTTATCACTATGGTGTGTGAAGTGAGGGGGTAGGCCCCAATACCAAGCTAGTAATATTGTTAATATAGACCCCTTTCAACCTAAACATCTTGAAACCATCCATAGAATGCTTTCTAGTTCTTTGCTTATAGCCAACTCCCTATCACACTTAAAATCATAATCTAATAATCTAAAAACATTTAGTATGACCACCGAGCATTTAATTTCCAAGTTGAATGCTTGTTCTTTGCTCAATTATATGTTATATTGTAAAAAATTACATTGGCCAACATTGGTGCAATGTTTTGTGTTGTGTGACTCAATTGGATCAACCTCAATGACCCAATTAATTATGTGTTTCCTTTCATATCTTAATTTCAAAATTAATTTCAAATTTTTTCCTATTTTAGTACACATTCATTCTTATTGACACAGTCTCTTATAGACTATTTGTTTTCCCTGCCTGCAATACTAGGTCGACCCTATCGACATAGTACTATTTTCTGCTTCCCAGGATACAAAACTAGGTTGACTCTATTGAATATGTATATTTTTTTGCATGTTTATTTCCCTGGATATAGAACTAGGTTGACCCAGTCGACCTTGTATTCTTAGCTTTAAGACCTTATTTTTATACTAAGTTGACCTAATTAAATATGTATAATTTTTTATTATTTCCTATTTTCTTGTTTTCACATCACTTTTGCCTTAGTTAGTCCTTCTCCTTAATCATGAACTTCCTATTTGAATATAACATTGAGTTGAATTCAATGGATATGATGAGTCTTACCAACCCTCATAGGGTCTCTCATAAGTAGTTTAGGGATCCTCTCCTAGATGAGAGTAATGTTCAATAGCCACTTGCAAAATGAATTAATGGACCCTTCCTCATTCCTCTTCACTTCATAATCCTTTCTTCTCACTTGAAGATCAACTTGAATTAGAGTATACCCTTGAAATGCTTTTTTTATCTCTGAATTTCCTCAACATCGAGGAAAGGATCCTTCTACCATTTACCATCTCATGATTAGTGGTCAAACCAAAGAGCCTCATTAGACTTCTTCCAAATTCTCACAAGGATTTGGGGATACTAATTTCTTTGATTCTCAGCCTCTTCCCTCTATTTTGAACCCTTCTCATAACATGACATTTTTATTTGACTTCTTCTACCTCCATGCCTAGTAGCTCCACTAACATGGTAGGATCTACATCTAGTGGGCCTCTCCTAAGACCCACTCTCCTCAACTCTTCCACTAGTGCATATTTTTCTATCCATGGTAGTCATTCTTATAGTGATTCCTCTTCTCATCCATTCACTAGTCCATGTTTTTCTACACAAGCAACTTTTTCCACTAGTGCCTCACATTCTAACAACTTTTCTCAAGTTCTTACCAACACTGATAGTGGTACCCAAGCCACTACTTCCAATTATAATGCTTCAAATAATGCCAACAATGTAACTCAAACCCATCAACTCTTATTACAAACCCTTAATCAAATAAATACTTTTCAAGATCACAATACAAATCAAATGTTGTAAATGTAAAACCACCTTATCCATCTTCAAACCCACCCTCAAAAAATGCCATGGGGCACACATAATCAAAATGTTACCCCACCTCCTCTTTTGGATTCCCATGGTAATCTTATCCCTCAACCTCCTCTTATCAAAAAGACAATTACAAATATTCAAAATGAACCTCTTATATATCAAATTGCTAATATCGATATAGCAGGTATCACCCCTACCATTTCTTACAATGGGTCAATTGATCTTACTCTTCATCTAAAAACATTTTAAAATCTATATAAAGACTAGGTCAAATTAAATACATTTGCCACTACCAAGCTACCAACCAAAACTCTCACGGGTGGTGCTTTAGATTGGTAAAACCAACTTAAAACTCATTCTATTACTAGTTTGGAAGATTTAGTAAATGCTCTAGTCCAATAATTTCAAACTAGTGATCAACCTGAAAATGCCTTGGCCTATTTTATCAATTGTAAACAACTTGAAAATGAAACTACCCAAGATTTTTTTTAAAGGTGGAAAACATTATCCAATAAGTATGAACATCACATGGTTGATGGTGGCCTTTTCTATATCTTTACCAATGATATTTTTCCTAAGTTAAAATATTGGGTCCAGAGTCTATCTCCACATACTTTGGAGGAGTCCATTGACCAAGACAAACATCAAGATTTCTTTATACATCAACTCAAGCCACCCCAACCTTCTTCAGGTACTCATATCTTACTTAAGAAAATTAATCATCTTGATACCAATGATGTTGTCATGGACTCTTATGACACCATTCACACTATTAAAGTTGTTGTTTCTAACCAATCTTTGAAACCAGCTCCCCCTTCTCAGCAATTTACCAATCCTCACTTATCCTCACCAAATAACATCAATGTTCACAAACCCTTATCCTCAGCCAAATCACTAAAACATCTACCTAGGCCTCTTCCACTATAACTTGATCCCACTCATCATATGAAATCTTGGTATGATCCCAATAAATTTTGTTGGTTTCATACTAGTTAGGGTCATTCTCATGAGACATGTAGGCAACTTCATAATTTATCTATGGATTTTCTTCTTGGTCCTAATTTTGACTGTGATTATATCATTCAGAAATGCCAACAAGCCTATGACGTTGCTTTCAAATCCCATGAAACTAATACTAAATCTTAAGCTTTAAATCAAGCTAATGCTCATTTGGCCATCTATAAAGATCCTATTATGAATCACTAAGATAACCAAGATAAGCCCACCCCTTCCACCAATAATGTAGATAGTATTATTAACCCAAATCATGAAGATAATATGGTTAATATGACTAATATGCAAAGGATGGTTGCTTTCATTGACCCTCAACCCATTTACACCCCTCCATTGTCTCGCATATTTTGTGTTATCCAACATTCTTCTCCAACTCACTTAAATGAGTTGGGCAAGATGACCTTATAAATTTTGATGAACCAATTCCAATTCCTCCCTTGGATAACATTTCCCATTCTATTTCTACCATTCCTCCATATTCTTTTCCTAACACCAATGATAATCAAGCTTCTCTCAACACTTCTTCTAACGATTCTCAAAAGCAACTTGCACCAACTACTTCAGCTTCTCAACATAATTTACAACTTTGTTCTAAACCTTTTACCTCTTATCAACATAAATTACAATTTATTTTAGCTCCTCCTTCCGAGGACCTCCTTCAACACTATGCACCTATTTCTAACAATCTTCTTATGGGTTATGATGAGTGGGATCCTATCATGGAACTCACTAATCTCCCATCCCAAATTATACTTATTGAGCTTATGATGACCTCTCTACATCATCAAAACTTTATTATGAAAATTTTATTCAAAATTAACATCCCTCTTCCTCCCCTAACAATATACAAAGCACCCTTATCTGGATCTGCAGATAGAATATTGCAACAACATGATGAGATGTCCATCCATGTTGACAAAACAATGGACACTTCTCTTTCCCTAAAGTTTCCCATTGCTTCCATGATTATCGATGAGATTATACTTCATGAAAATGATCCTCCTCTATTCATTAGTGTCTAAATTGGAGATATCCAAGTCAAGTGTGCCTTGATTGATGATGGTTCTAGCACTTGTGTTACCTCTCTCAATTTTATCAAAACCCTTGGATATTCTGAATGCAATCTCAAATCCACATGCATCATATGTGAAGGATATGATTAAAGGTAGATGCCTCCTTTAGGTTATGTGTGGCTTCCCATTACCATCCCACCTGTCACCATTCATGTGAAGGTGATGATATTTAACTTTCTTCTATCTTACAATATTTTGTTTGGTAGGTCATGGAGTCATCGTATGTGAGCAGTTTCTTCTTTTGTGTGCCCATGCATTAAATTCCCTCATAATGGATCTGTCTATAAGATTCAAGGTGATACTAAACCTTTTAAGTTTGAACAATTCCAAGACCGTGGGGTCTTCAAGATTCCTACTCTTTAACCTTTGCTCAGTTTTCCATTTTGTGAGTCTTAACGATTCAACTTTCCCATCAATTCCACTCAAGGTTAAAACGATCATCCTAAACTCATTAGGAATATTACCCCTAACCTCCTAGATTATGATGATGATGAGCCTAATGAGATTAATCTCAAGATTAAAACTTATAATTTCTCACCTCATCTCATCTCTTAGCTTCTTACTTCTTTGCAGCCTCATTCTCACAAACCACCTTGTGATGACATCCCCATTATCTTAACTATGACTTGACATTATATTCGTCACACCTCATTAGATGACAATGTAATCCCTACCTATGTCATTGATTTTCATACACCTAATTATGATGATGGTTATGCTTTAGACGATCCATTCTCAAGTGATCTTATTCAAACCCATGATGCTAAGATTATCCATTATCATTCCTCTCTGCTTTAGTATTTTAGTGTATCTTCTCATATTCCATCGTATCTAGTTCCTAATTTTAGCATTTTCATCTTTATCATAGGGTGGAGATGGTACAAACACCTCTAGTTTATGAAGAAACTCATAGAATTATGCTTATGAATCATGCTATGACTGGGCCCTATCACTTTGATAGGTATCATGACCCCTATAGCCTGTTTATCCCTGAGATGCCTATAACTCTCCTTCAACATTATATAAACCTTACCCTTCCCTTAGTAAAGCCAATTTTGGAGCCCATTCTTACTCCTACTTTAGTTGAGTCTATCCCTACTTCTGATCCCATCGCTCTTTCCATCGAGCCTAGTCCAGTCCCTTCACCACCACTACCTTCTCTCAGTGATGGTTTACTTCCTTTACCATAGATGGATCCATTTCCCACCAAATGGGTCGATGATCCTTCCCAATCTCCTTCCACTTATGTTACACCTCCTCCTATGTGTACCTCTACTAAGCCTACTCATAAGTGTATTTGTTGCTTTCATAGAACAAATAATCATTCCATGCATTATCACAAGCTACGATAATATATTAACACTTTGTGTCCTTCTACCCCTTAGTCCTTAGATAAGGCCATACCTCCTCCAAAATTACTACCTAAGTATATTAATAAGTATGGATAGGTGTATTATCTTTGACACCGTATGGCACCCATCACACCGATCATTGTCACATCCTTTAGTAACACCTTAAAGATCATATCTCAAGTATTCTTATACCTTCTACCATTCCTCCCATAGGTCATTCTTATAAGAAGGCTCCCCTTAATACCATGGTTCCACCTCCTATGGTTCTATCCCCTCCTGTGGTCCCTTCTTCATCTCTTGTTCTTCCACCTATGAATCCTTCACCCATGGACCTTCCTTCACTTGTGGATCCATCTCCACTTATGAGTCCCTCACTTATGGATCCTTCCCCACCGATGATCCCTTCATCTCCCATAGAGTCCAATCCCATGTATTCTTATGAGAATCCCTTGCCTGGTATCCCTTCTCAGCATGATCCATTAAGTATTCCTACTTTTTATGTCAAGGAGATTATATGTGAAGTATTTTCCCAGTTTTTACTAAAGATAGATGAGATATTAACTGTAGTTTACATCCAACTTCATAGAGACTTGTCAAATGTTTTGGATAATGTATGTGGGTAAATATATCATTACTTATGAGGACATGAATGGTGTTCTTATATTTTCATTTGGATTGTGCATGTGCCCCAATGATATCTTTATATATGTGTTATATCATTTTACATTGTGTCAAATTCTTATTTATTTTACATGGTGACTTTACTTTCGCACTTTTTATTGATTATAATGTCATTTATGTTTTCCTATGGATGTCTTCTTTATCATTGATTTACTTTTCTTCTTGAGTTTTCTCTCTTATAAACTCCCTTGTTGTCTTTTAATGCTTGTTTTCTTTCTTATCTCTATATACATGAATAATTGCCATTGTGACTTGGTTATACAAACCTTGTTCTATTTAATCATTCCTTCTTTACCATGTGACTAGTTAGAAAACAATTAATCTCATTATAACTTCCTTTTACTAGTCCACTTTGGATCTCTTTTATTTCCTTTTCACAAACTAAGCATATACATGGTTAAGACTTGAAATAGCATATTGGTTCATTGTTAAGCCTAAGTGTTCTAGTCAGTCTTGTCTTTAGTCACTTAGCCTCCTTTAGCCTAAGCCTAAATCTCATTCATATGTATCACTCTATCTTTCATGAATGGTTATTACAAGTTGTATGGAGGATAAATATTAAAAAAATCCTTAAAAACATTCAAAAGGCAATGATCCAAAAGGCAAAAACATTCAAAATTCTTAAAATTCAAATCAAACTAAAAGACGTGATTTAAAGCACATCTACTTCTTTTATTCGAAGCTCAAACTCCATAATTGGCCTCATAATAGAGTCGAGGTCCATTGGGGTGCAGTAGGCTAGTATATTAGAAAAGGGGAATAAAAAAATCTTTTAGTGCTACCTACTTTCTCATGTAAGTACCCAATCTTTTTAGTAGATTGATGGCTCTGTAAGGGGTCCTAAGGAATGAGGAATATGTCATGGGAAGCTAAGTCCATTTGAATTTTCTTATACCAATCTACCTTTATGAGTTGATCTTAGTAGAATGCTTATTTTCCTACACAACTTTGTGTCTATAGTGAACAGGTTTCTTTTGTATATTAATGGTCACTAGTCACTTAATGTCATATCATGTCTTTCATATGCCTCCTATCTCCTAAGGTCTTCTTATAAGATGCTTAAGTTATGATTTTAACATTCCCTACATTCCTCATATTTCCTCTTGAGAAATATTATTTTATTCATTGATCACTCCCCTAGGGATTCCATTTGTGAGTTATATTGTAAGACCATGGATAGGACTCAACCTTCCTCATAAATTACCAAAATTTCATCTTCCTATCACCAACATCATTGTTACCAGATTTTCATATTTATTCCAATTCATTGGTGTTCCCTTTGTGAGTTGCAGTGTAAGACCACAGATAGGACCTGCCTTCCTCACAAAATTCTTCAATAATTCAAGTCACAAAAAAATTGCATGTGTTAAATATGAGATAAAATTTGATTGATTATGAAGTTACACGTCATTGACATGCTTCTCAACTTGATTTAGTATGTTTTATGCTTACTTCGTAATTATTTCACTTTTATTTACGGATTTTCTAATTGCATGTAAAAATCCAACCATTTATTGAATTTTTCATACTTCCCAACTTGAATTAGTGTGATAAATTTAAGACCAATTTTGCCAATTTTTTTTTCTTTTATACTTCCCAACATGATTTAGTATGATTAACTACATTAATTGATTTGTTTTTACGCCATTTATTCTTTCACATGATTTCCATTTTATTACATTATTTTCATACTTCCTAACGTGACTTAGTGTGATTCTACTTGTTTTAATTTGGTGATAATTTTTCTCTTGCTTTAAAAACAATTTTTTTTGCCATCTTGTTTACCACCCTTTAGTTTCTTATACTTAGTCCTTTTCTTGTTATTACATATTTCCCAACATGAAATAGTGTGTAGTACATTTTTTATTGATTATATTTTACCAAACCCTTTTTGCCTATTTTTTTAACGATGCATGTGTCCTACATAATGCTAAACAAGAAACCACAATTCATATATTTCCTATAGCATATACAACAAAAGCTAAATACATGTGCTAAAAATAAATATATCCAAGCATCCACAACCACAACCATAATTCAAACACATAAAATCAACATCTAACTGCCACAATAAGAAATCTGTGTATATCATGTGTTTTTATAAAGTACAATAATATACATCATCCTAACTCTAAGGTTGGGCTCTAACCTATCTATCTTGTGTCCTAGCCACACTGCCAATAGATGCCTTAGATTGTCCCCTATGAATAGTATGCTATAAAGAGGTTGTCCAAGATCTCTGTCCTATCACCTGTCCCTATAGGTTGGCCATCTAGGCTTGTACTTGCACTAGTTGGGCATGTACTTGTGTTAGCTAGGCCATGGTAGCCATATGAGTGACTCTCTCCCAAACTAGGGCCTACCATGCCTGTGCCTCTCCCACTCCCACCCCTGGTGGTGGTTTTGGATCCTCCCTACTCACTCATACTCACCTTGCAACCTCTCTATCTAGTCTGAACCAACTACCTAGGGTAAACACTATTGTAAGATCCTCTAGTGTCATTAGGTCATAGGGTACTAGTGCCTCATCAAAGATCTCATGGAGTGATCCCATCACTCAAGATCCCCATCTAGTCTCCTCCTCTTTAGGATTTGTAAAAACCAAACCAAATAGGTATTAGATCATTGATATATCTCAAAATATATCTATTTATATTTTATCTCAAATAACTTAATCAAATTTTAAAACCATCTATTATTACTTGTCCCTGTCTATATGTCACCTACTACCATTTCACCATCTACACGACCACCGATCATGGTCTCCCCATTAGTACATCCTCTTAGTACCTCATCTATGGGTTACCACCTAAGGGAAAATTTTGGGGTGACCACTCATGCTCATCTCAATTTATACTTGATTGGTACCCCTATCGCCCAACTCTATCCTAGCCTGGTTGATGGGTTATCTAGGATGAACATTATCTCTACTCTCTCTTGTTGTTAATGTCTCTATCAATGGTGTGACCAAGGTGGTCATCACTCCTCCTGATGTGGTGCTAGTAGTGGTACCTCTCACACTCTTGCATTCACATCCATCTTGTCTCTATGCATTGCTTGTCATGCTCGCCCCGTCCACGACCTCTCACATCAAGGTCCAATCATTGGCTTAACAATTGGTGGCACCCAGTCCTCCTTCCCCCCTGGGATCTCTCATATGCCTAGCCCAAAATGTGGGTACCATTATCGATGCCACTAGGTGAGGGAGTCCCATCTATCCTAATACATGTTCAACCAGATGTGGCTCTCACTAGGTATAGTGGTCTATAATCTATGTCTATGCCAATGCTAGTGCCACTATCTCCCAACTCAACCATATCATAAAAATGTGCTCATAAGGTTGATACATAATTGTCTACTCACATAGAGGTGGCGGTGTTTAATTTATTCATCTTATATCAATTTGACCTATTTTTAGCCTACTCAACCATTTTAATACCCAATCAACCATTTTGGGCCTTCTTAGCACTCTTTTGGCCTATTTCATGTATTTCTATACTATTCTAATCACTTAGTCAAACACTAAGTTGACCAAATTTCTTTCATTTTGATCAAGTTGACTTAATAAACTAAGTCAACTCTTTACTTTCCCCCCTTAGTACTAAGTCATCACAATAGATTTTTCTAATAGGTCAGCAATCATGTACTAAGTTGGTAGTCTGGAAAACAAACTAAGTCGGCAATGTGGATTTAGCAAATTTTCAGCTTATTAGGTCAATTGGGCTGACTTAGTTGGTTATGCCTACTGACCCCTTTCATTTCCAGTAATATAAACCTTCTGACAGTTATTACTCTGATCCCTTTAAACCCATTTCCCTATTTGGTTTCTACTACCCTTAACAACTTTCTCAGGTTCATTTTGATTCCTATAATTGCTCTAAATTACAAATTTCTACAAAACACTTAATATCAATAAAATATTCAAAAATAAATTTGAAATTTTTAGTGGCCTACTTGTGTTTCACCCACTATGGCCGTTGGGAGTCCCTCTTGTCTCGATTGTTGTCTCCTCGCCATCCTTGCTCATTTGGTTGCTTAGATCTCTTTTTTCTCTCACCCACAAGTCAAAAATGACAAATGACTTTCCTTTCACCCTATTTAAACTTACTTTTCACAATTCATTACCTCTCGAATATTTTTTGTTAGATTATTTGTTTTGCTCATATCTTTGTTTTTACTCATCCATTTTTTAAACTATAAAATGCTCTAAAATCATGACATCATGGAGAATCTTTTCCACTACTATATGCATATATTCCAAAAATTCTAATTTTTGACTATTTTTTGTACTAATCTCTATAGGTTTGCCTAATGTTCTTCATATTTGGATACCTTCACTTCTTTTGCAATTTACTTCTTTATATAAAACACTAAGGTAAGTAAAGGTATGTGTTTTTCAATTTTGTCCTTTCATTTATCTTATTTTTTCCTTATTAAATTCTACTTAGCATTAGCATTATGTGTTATCATATTTTATTCTTGAAGTACCATCTTGTGTTGCACTCATGTGGCACGTGATGAGCTTCGAGTGGGGCATATGTATACATATAATAGTTTCAAACTTTTATCAATTAATGAAACTTTGTATCTTGTAGGAACCCATTAAGTCTCAATCTCTTTGAGTGCATGCCTTAAGGGGTGCATTGGGAAAGGGGTGGACAGACCATTGGTGCTTCGTAAAATTATTATCCCTTTTGCCACTTATTATCTACACACTTGTCTCTTAAAAATATTATCCCTAAGCTTGTTATTCTCTATTGCATACTATCCAGTTATTTCCTACCTTTTGTCCCCCTTTTCCTACCTTACCTCTTTTTTATTGTTTATTGTACTAAGTTGACTGGGTCAACCCTGTACACTTTTAGGTAAAATTCACTTAGGGTCTAGGTCAGCTGTTGTTTGACCTAGCCCGTGATTTAATGAATTCTTGTCCAAAACTATGTTAGGTTGACTAGATCGACCCTATCGGTTAAAACTTTCATAAGGGCTTAGGGTTAAATATGCCTATATATACAAGTTCATTTATCCATTATTTAGATAAGAGAAGAATAAGTAAGAGCTATTGTGCATCTACTTATCCACCATTCTACTTGAAGAGCAAGCTTAAGGTTTCATATTTTATTTACAGATATAGATCTTATCTTGTGGAGAAGTCTTTTGGATGCATTGATAGGTTGTGTAGATTAGAGCTGATTTGTCTTTGTCATCCTTACATACCACAACAACCTCTTGTGAAACACCTTGGCCAAGGGAGAGATTGAGGCTCAATGGCTTCATTTTCAAAGGTAAGCATTCCTAACTTTGTTCCTCCTTTATAATATTAGATAGATATGAATTTGCACTTCTCTTTCATGCATTATGATTTCGTATACATTGACGTGAGTATATGTCTTCTATGCATGTTTACTTTTATTATTTCGAACCCCCACTTTGTGCCACAAGCTTTGGTAAGCACTAGATTAGATTTTAATTTACTTGTTATTATTTTAGCGAGATATCAAACATAGGACCTAACTAGGGTTATTGAATAATTATGATTGATTGGAGGCTTTGGAACCCTCCCTAGCATTGTTTATTGTGATAAGAGATCTCCAAATTGGGTCTAGTAGATCCCCATATTGGTCATGTTCTCAATTTTCTAATGTATCCCCAATTGAAAGTGTATGGTATGATCTATCTTCTCCAAGTTAGGATTGATTTATAGACATGATGCATTTATAATTGCATACAAAATCCTCTGGGGGGTGTTCAAGGACTCACATGTATAATTATAGGAGCTAACAGATTGTTTCCATCCTTCATGATTCTTCTGTAATACCCACCATAAGTTCGTTCCTTTTATCACTTAGGGATGAGAAGATTATCTTTAGGAATACATCTAACCACTTGAAAATTTAAATCCTAGGGCCATAAGGAGAGTGGAAAGAGGCCATTCCAAAGTTTATATGCCCATCCAGATGCATCTACATAGATGGTTCATAGTTTGGGCTAGTGAATCAAAAGATATGCTACCGACTTACCAAATTTTCATCCCTAAAATGACATTTGGCTGTGAGACAAAATGTGCCAACATGTCTCCCTCATCTCAAGTGGCATAGAATCCTCCAAGGGGTACTCATACGACTTGCATGTGAAACTATAGTAGCTAAAGACTCATATCGACCCCTCACATTTCTCCTAAAATACCCAATAGAATTTCATTCCTTTTTCCCACTCAGGGATGAGATGATTCTCTTTAAGAATGCATTTAGCCACCTAAAAATTTCAACCCTAGGGCCTGACGAAGAGAGAAAGGAGGCCATTCTAACATTTATACACCAATCTAGACACATCCACACATATGGTTAACTAATTAGGCTAGTGAATCGAAAGATATGTTTTCCCCATTATTATTTGTATTAATTTATTTTCCACTTGTGTTAGTGATACACTATTTTATTTTGTCTTTGTAATTTATTATCAAAATTGTAGGCTGCCTAGAATTAATATATGGAAATTTTTGATAACTTGGTCCTAACCAAATTGGTAGTTTTCATATCGCTCCATTTTTTTAGAAAAAAATGTATGTGATCATAAGGTGTCTAAACATTTTTTAGGTCACAATAAATAATTTCCCTTCCAAATAATTATCGCTTATTGGATTTTTAGAAGTGTAATCTTGCACTTATCTATTTCAACTCTTGTCAAAGGTGGTGAATCTCTTTTATGAAGCCTTTAAAATGCATCCAATATCAAGCTACCTTCTTAAGTATTTTATTCATTTTTATAAGTTCATAGAGGACAAGGTAACAAATTTTTAGAGATTCATCAACCTTATATTTGATTTTCTTATTCATGAGTATCTATACATCATGACTACTCAATGTTTGACTTCTCGTATCAAAATGTTTCCCATTATACTTTAAAATTTTCTAAAAAGGGATTTTGGACAAGAACCAAACATTTTTGAAAGTAGTACAACATCATTGTAATATTTTTTATCATACAAAATATAGAGGATTTGTCATTACACACAACTTTAGTAAATTAGGTAGGGGAAGAGGTCATCAAGATATAGATAATTGCGCTAATGATTTTCCATCCATTCATTGTCCTCCCATCCTTACATAATAGAGAGAAGCTTGGGAATAAAAGCATGATATCATTATAGACTACCTAATGTTTAGTGATTCTAGTAGGAGCCTAAGTTGTCAAGCTAGAGTTAATTGGGATAAAAATGAGTTAGCCATTCATAGTCCTCCCATCCTTTCACAATAGATATTTTTTTTGGAAGAGAAGAGCTCTCCTTCAAACCTCCCCACCATTCAAATCCAAAATCAAATCTTAATGACATATCGTAATCAGACACAACTTCATCAAGTATAAATTTATTTATACTATAAATGATCGTGAGTCAATACAGGGCATGTTTCATACACCATATTCAATAACTCTCCAATGACTTCCAAGTTATAGATCCTTAAATGAAGAGACCTACTAGTGATCATGTAGCAGTGAATATTAATGAAGTAGGAAATAATTTGGCCCCTTTCAAGAATGAATTTAAAGAGGATATTTGTTGCACAAGTCAATGAATTATAGAGGATATTTACACATTTATAAGTGAATTTAATGGGCTTCATGGTTTGAAAACTTCATTGACACGATCATGCTTGAAAACTTCTTCATTTATGAATACTTTTGAGAAGAACAACACATATGTAACAATAATAACAATAAATAATAATGACATATATGATGTAAATATATACACACAAATTATAATAGTGTATGATTCACATAGATATGTCAAATAGTATGTATGTATATCCAAATTATGTCATGATGACATAAAAATAGGCCATATCAGGATACAATCTAGAACATAATATAGATATACAAAACGTGTCATATAAACATACAATGTGGTCCATATCGGCATACAAAATAGATTGTGCCTATAACTACCCCTAGCATAATAACTAGCTCTCCTAATACTCATTTCCTCAAAATAAATTTCACCTCATTGCCATATATGTATAACTAGCGGTATTGCATGACTCATTACGAGGAGAAGCTCTCCTCTTAGCATGAGAAGGACCAACTATCTCTGCCACAACCTAATAAATCTATGGAAAATGCACAACATATAAAATATAAAATTTAATGCATTAAAATGATATAATAAAAAAGACAGAGTTTCCAAGAATTTTTTTTTACATCAAGATGATTTTAGACTCACCGCATGCTACCTAAAAAACTTAGGTTGTGTAACCTTGAATATATCCATTATGAAAAATCCTATGGAGAATACATATATATATATATATATATATATATATATATATATATATATATATATATATATATATATATATATATATATATATATATATATATATGACGTAGAGTATCATTACTTGAATTTAATTTTTTTTTACTATGTTATCATGAGTCTCTGAATCAGGTGTTGTTGTGGAGATACTAGATCTTGGGATGAAACTACAACATTAGTCAAATGTTGTTATGATCTATACAGGGTATCGATATCATCTCTCATCATATATAAAACCAAACAATGAAAGAGTTCAATTATGAATCAAATAAAACTAACCCTATTTAAAGATGGATTAAAATTATTCTTTTTATACACATAAAGAGAGAGTGAGAGAGGGATAGAAAGAGAGAAAAATTATTGCTTTTATACTAAAACTATGGTGTATATAAAATATTTAAACAATATAGCAACTTGAAAATTTACTTTCCCAACTGAGTGTAAGGTACTACAATGTTAATTGTAGCCTCAACAACAGAATCTAAGCAAGTTGGGGTACTTAATATATCAATGATCATCTATACAAGAAACAAATGAAAAAAAGTCAAATATTAGTTGATTAAGTGAACATATACTAAACTTGATAAACTTAATATTCATTTACATATATTAAAAACTTTAATTAATTAAACATGTGTGTTAAATATATATGGTGAAGTAGATAAGCCTTGTATAACTAGCTATGTGTTGATGGGAGGTGGTGAAGCAACTATAGATGGCATATACTATGGCATACTAGAGTGTTGAGGTGTTGAAACAACTACAAACAACATACAATCTGGCATGTTAGTTTCTTGAGGTGATGAAGCAACTAAAAATGGCATATACTCTAGCATACTAGTGTCTTGAGGTGTTGAAGTAACTACAGATAGAATATACTCTGGTGTGATAGTGTCTTAAGGTGCTGAAGAAATTATAGATAGAATATACTCTTTTTTACTAGTGTGTAGAGATGTTGAAACAATTATATATGTAACCCACATATGTCTAACCTAAACAGGAGGTTCAATACACTTCCTCCCACATAATGTGTAATGATGTACAATAACTATAGGATGACTGCTAACTATGCCACTACTAGTAAAAATGACACTGGCACTAATAATAGGAGGTACACTACTAAATGTGCCACAACCTATAGTATGTTTATAACTCTTTAGTGTATGCATCTCATGGTCAATCATACCCTATGTGAGACTATTAAATACCTCAAAGGTGTCAATTTATGTACTACAATGCAAGATTTTAGGGATATAAGTATGTGTTATTGTCATTCTATTTCTTTGTTTTTGATTTTGGTCATGCTTAGTAGCAGGTCTATAAAATGAGGACCCACCTCCCCTACCTTGGGAGGCCTTCATGTCAAAATAATTTAGTATTTATTGTAAAATAAACTCTCAATAAATTTTTATCAATAAGTACAATGAAACTTCATTATTATTGCATGGAGGCTCATCAAATATCATCCACCACCTATCCCAAAAGTTATTTTTAATCTCCATGTAAACACACCAATTAATGCTAATGTGTTTTTGTTCCGTGGTTCTAAGCTTAATACATAAATCACACACTTCTTTCATTTATTTATTTTAATGTCCTCGTCTAATAATTTATCAGGATAATATACTTTTAAAACCTCTCTTTGATGTAACATTACATCGAGTTGGGAAGTGACATTTTCCACTTCCTTGAAAATAACATCTAATGGAGTGTTAAGTGAATTGTGTGCACTATGAATTAAATAGTCATGCAAATTATTGATAATAATTTGTAATTATTTCCATTTTGAATTATATTGCTTATATAATTGAGTTTTTTCTTTGTGAAGTCAATATAATGGAGGTTTTGAACATGGTTTTATTCAAAGTTTTGTTTAGGCAATGGATACATCGAATCAAGTATCTAAATTTAAAAAAATAAACATTTATATTTATGAGAGAAATGAAAATTTAATTTGAAAATGTTCTCTTACCTTGTGATTATTATTAAAAATGTATCAAAAAATATATATTGTAAACCTTAATCTACGGGGGGGAAAACTTGCCTAAGACCATGATACAAGATTGTAATTTTGTTGCATGGATGCAAGGAATCTTAAAACACGCATGCCATTTTATTTCCCTTTGAAAACATGATCTCTCCAAACTTGAAGCAAAAATAATGCGATTGTAGTTTTACAAGGTGACAAGTAAATAAAGGTTTTAAAAGGGCACACACCCTTTTTGATAAAGGGCATACACCCTTTTGGCCTACAAATAATGTACATCCTTTTTGGATTAAAGGATGTACAACCTTTTGTCTTGGTACCGTACCAAGGTATTTGAGGTATGTTTTTTTAAATAAAAGTGTATGCCTTTTTTAAAATGACATACACCCTTTGCAAAAGATTTTTTGTGTTTTTCATTTTATCATGTTTTTTTCCTCCAACTTTGTGCATCCACACATTATTACTACAAAAAAAATTATTTTCAAATGTTCAAGTTACTTAAAATCACCCTTAGACTATCTCTAATTAGGACAAGTGTCCCTGATATTTTGGGACAAGTTCGCCTTAGGCAGACAGGAGCATTGTTGCACTCCTATCCACTCAAGTTAGCCACCTCCCACACCAAATAATGGTTAGTTTCCTAAATTCAAAACATTCTTTTGGGTCTTCCTCCATGTATCATAAGGTTGACAAAAGGAAATCACCAAAAAATTCGCCTATAAATAAACATCAAAGGCCATTCATCATTCCCACTTTTTATTCACTAAGTTCAAGCTTTAACACTATTTCACATTAAGAAAATTTGCCCTATTATTTCCAAATTATAGATCACTCATAATGAATAGTCATAAGCCAAGTCAAGATCATTCCAAAACAAATAAAGAGTTATAATTATCAAGTATCATGTCATATTTATAGCTACATACACATAGTCAAGGATAAAAATTATACAATCACTCTAGGTGGGAGAACTACATGGGATTGATTTTCCACCCTTAAAGTATTGGATATGTAGGTAGTGATAAACAATAAATGGGGTGATTGAGGGTGGCTCATCCCATTACACTCTTATTTTTTGTAAGTTTTCAATATGTCAAAGTGCCCTTACGATTTCAGTGACAAAATAATAGAAAAAACTTTGTGTGGCATAGTCCAAATCGTAATATTTCAACCTACTTAGTAGACATAGGCACAAAAGGTGTAACATTCAGTATTTCATCACAATCAACTAGGATAAGTCTACAATAAATGGACATGAGTAGCATGTGCTGCTATCCTCTTAAAGTGGTCCTATCTAGAAGTATTTTATTATTTTATTGTTAATTTTTTTATTGTCATAATTTTCCTTCTTTATGTATTTTCCTATCAATCATTAAGCATAGTCAACTAGGAAAAGTCGATAGTCAATAGACATAAATGACTCAAGTTGTTGTCCACTTACAATACACCTTTATATAAGTACTTTCTAATCTTGTTCCTGATCTTGAGCATGAAAAGTCACATTTTTAAAACTAATTTACATTTTAAAATCTCAAAAAAGTCAACAAAAATCTTGATCTAAGGAGTTGTTTACTTTTTGATGTTTTCTAAAAATATAAATTTTCATATTTAACAAATTGTCAAAATCACAATTGTTGACTATTGTACATCTTTAACATTCTGGTATACTATATTTTCATGCCTATTATAACACATTACATTTTTTTAATAAAAAATGAGGTAAAACACATACTTAGGTATATAATTCATATTATATTATTATGTGTGTGAATAATGAGTTGATAATAACAACTCATTATAGATAGGCTTAAGAGAGAGATTTTAGGGATTTAGTGATAAGCCTCACTCCTAATTAATGGGAGTTCATTGGCTATATGTAAGCATAATCTCTTTGAATAATGTGAAACATCATTTTATTTGTGTTGATTTCTAACCATTTCAAGCATAGCCTTTGATAGATTCACAATCACACATGTACAATGGATTTAATCCCCTAAGGAATTATTTATGCTTATATTTTTTTAATATTATTTCCTATAACTTGCATTATTTTGTTCTTCAAAAGATCACGAGGTAGGATGAATAATATACAATTGATTTCCATCTTGAGATTCTTTTTTTCCACATTGAAATTATGGGTTCAAGCCCTAGGATATAATCTTGCATTATGGTAAGCTTATGTTATTCCATCAAGAACCTTATTTATTTTGAAAAATGGAAATCTTTCACTAAAAATCCTTTAACTAGGTTTCAGAATCAATTTGCATTCCTTTCCCCCAATTTTTATAGCATAAGGTTGTGTGACTACTGCTCCTTTTGTCTCTTTGACTTGTTCTTCTGCTATTTTTTTAGTGGTCTCTTTTTTATTATTGTCTTCATCAAGCTCTAATGTGTTATCTGGCTGGTATGGTTGAGCCTATTTTATCTTTGTAAAGTGTTGGGTCCCTACTTAAATCTCACTTTTAACATTAATAAAAAAAACTAACAACTAGACTCCCATGAAACTTCTAAAAAGTAATATTTTGAAACTTTTTTGGATCTCAGGAATGATTATTTCATCTTTGATTTTTATAATCAAGTATTCCTATTCAATTAACAAATAAAACTAACTCGCTCTTCGATTGATTAATTTATTCTTGGGAGGATGACTCCTTGTTCCTATTTCCTCACCTTATGCCTACTCATTTGGTGCATTAAATTATTTTTTCAATTATATCTTCTAAAATTTTGACTTGTAATACATATTTTTAATATGAAAATTTGCAAGCTTTTCTTATTTTTTTCTTTTTTACTTTAACTTTTTTTTTACCAACCAATCAAGAAAATGGGTCCTACCATTGCCTTGTAACCAATTATATATATATATATTATATATATATATATATATATATATATATATTTATATATATATATATATATATATATATATATATATATATATATATAAGAGATATATATCCTCTTTTATATATATATAAAAGAGGGTATATATATATATGTATATGTATATGTATATGTATATACATATACATATACATATATATATATATATACCCTCTTTTATATATATATATATATATATATATATATAAGAGGGTATGTATATATATATATATATACATATACATATACATATATATATATATATACCCTCTTTTATATATATATATATATATATATATATATATATATATATATATATATATATATATATATATATATATATATATATAAGAGGGTTTTACTTTAGGGGCCCTCACCTCACAAACAAATAACAAAAATCAAGCAAATTCATTATGGACTTGGTATTTAAGTACCAATCAGATAATAAGATTGAAGTAACATTCGGGGGCTTCTAATAATAAATGAACTATCTAAACTATATCTAGTAAACTATCATCTAAAATAAAACCTAAGCATGAAATATCATAAAGTAAAAATAAAGGAACCGTTATGACCAAGCTACCACATCATGTCCTCTTTCCTTAAGGTGATGACATTTCCTCGACCCTTCTTATACATCACCATATTATCATTGAGAAATGGCATTAACCAAGTCTATTGATCCTTGTTAGGTGTACTTATCCTAGTAACATACACTTATAAGACCTACTATAAGATAAGTTTTGAGCTTATTTGATGAGGAAGCTTAGGATATAATTTAGTATGTAGTTTGATTTCACCAAGTGAGGATTGTAACAAATGAGAATTATTATTTTTTCACTCTCACTTCTCTCCTAGTTGGTTATGATGAGAGAGGTAATCCCTCATTTCAAGGGATTTAGTTTGCTTTAGTAGTTAGGTTTGTTCTTTTCTACATTTGTGCATCTTGTTTGTTAGGAATAACATCCTAGTAATTATGAATATAATTATAGATTGGTTTTGATGGTTTCATTTATTATAGGATAAAGGGAGTCTTATAAAAAGACTTTTAATTGTTCTTGAAAATTAATGAAGTTTGGAGTATGATGTATTGAAGGAGAATTTACCTCATGCCAATTGTTTAGACCTTCATACTACATTATTTCATTCATAAGTGGATCCGATGTAGGATTCCACATCATTTTAGCACGGCCTTTTATCCCACAAACTATCACACCCCTTAGTTTCTCATATATTTATTGATTAACCATAGGGATTATTGTAGTAGGTCTAGTTGGTCCTACGTCACCCCAACTCAAACCTAAGAAGTGTTACATATGTAAAAGGGTTATACTTTCATGTATACCTTATCCAACCAACTAAACTTCAATCACCTTACCTCCCATAGGTCTCACTCCATGATCGACACCTTTTCATAATATATTTTCATGATTTTACCCCTAATGTTAGTTTTTAATTTATTTTTTGAAAACTAAAAGATATTTATTTTATTTTGTTTTGTTTAATGTGGCTATGAAAATGTGTATCGATATTTAATGCATGCTTTTGACTGTAAGTTGTTGACATGCCTTAGATCAAGGTAATGAAGCATTGAGGAAGTAGGTGGTTCATGGTTAAAATTCAAGAGAATTGATCCATTGCACACATCACTTAGCATAGCATGGTCTATATGCTCATATTTTATTTGATTACAAATGAGTAATTTTTTGATGTGCTTAACACGTTAGATTATTTGTGTATATTATTTTTTGAGTGTTGTACCAATATAGTTTCTTCACCTTTGTGATATTTTTAATGTTTATAAGGTCTTATTTTACCCTAATTTGAGTTTTAGAAACCATAATAGGATAGAAACTAGTAGAATAATTTAGATTGATAAATATGACATTCAAGCATAAATATGAATATAAAATATTAAAAATGATTGCAATGATTTAACAAGTAGAATATGCTAATTACATTAAATACAACAAAGAGATGAGTACTTAGGTTTTTTGACTATAATAATAGATCTCTGATTTTTTTGGTTCAAGAACTATGTTTCTATCTATGCAATGTCAGTTCCATCAGATCTAGGCCAATATCAATTGTTAATATTGGCCTATAGTGATTGGTAGTGACATGTGCCAAAATGTAGGTTTATGACTGTATGGTCACATGAACCTATCTCTAAAATATCTATGTGTGCAATGTCCAACCCTGATGATGCATACAACTATATAAATTGACCTCTTTCATCTTGAAATCTTAGGTTGTTTATGAGGGCTAGAAACCTACAAAACTTGAGAAAGTGTAATGGGCTAAGCCGATCCCAATCACGTCCATTGATGATTGACTACTACATATGTATCTAATTATCTAAGGAAGGAAATAAAGCCATGTTCCTTGCCTATATGAATGCAACTAATGATTTGGATTTGATACTGAATAATGTTTGCTTTGACTTGAATATGGTATGATTCATACTTGGTTTGATTTAAAATTTGGGAAGAATACAAGAGATTTTATCAATGTGAAATAGTGTATATATGTGTACTAGATAACTTGCAAGTCCACTATCAAGTGAGGCCTTAATTTGTATAAAAATGAGTCTGATTGGGTAATTTCTCACACCATTGACATACTAGGTAGATGAGCTGACCCTAAGAAAATATTTTATTTTAAAAGTATATGTTTTTGGATGAGGGTCGCTATTGACAAGCATAGGTTAGTATCGATTGGCAATATTGACCCATTATGACTTTAGTGACCTGTGCACAGGAGAACTGTACTAGATGTTTGGATAGGTCTATGCAATATAGTAAACATTTTTAAAATAGAAAGTGAGGTTCCTGCAAGTGTGTAATAGTAGAAAGAAAGGGTTGAAATCATAAGGTAACATGTACTGGTGAAAGAATCGTGCGTTAAGCATATTTATATGTTCAAGTCATGCATGGTAAATTTATGTCAAGTTTTTTCATTGTCAAGTAATTAATACTAGCTTGTAATGTCTACAAATGTCTCCCTTTTTTTTCTAGTAATAGAATTTATAGATTAAAAGGAAAAGATGTACCTAAATGTGTACAACACACTGTCTTTGGTAGGATCTCTAATTATGTTTTTCTCTCAATATCAAAACCTATAATGAACATGTAGTAGTCAATATCCATAGATTAACAATTTTAATCTGAACTTGAATTTTTGAAATTTAAAAAGCAAGGGGTACACTTGTGTGTTAGTGAAAACCATGTTTCCCTTGAAAATTATTGGGTATGATGCTTCCTTGTCGAAGCAATGAATAACTTGTGATTCCTTGATAAAGCACATGAAGAGTTGGGGTAACGATTCCCCAAGTTTGTGTGACTATGAAATACCTTGGGATAGGAAGACAATATGCCCTAACACTCATAATTTTGAGAAGTATGCAATGTACCAACCCAAATAACTACTCATAAAAGAAAGGGGAACCACATTATGGGTTAGCTAAAAGTAAAAATTGAATCAACCATTGTAAATGGATAATAGATTTAATTATATAGTTTCACTCAAGTTCACTTCATATAAAATAAATGCACGATCAAAAGAGATTGAATAGTGTTCATTTACCCATCATGACTACATATTTTATCACTCAAATTATCTCAAGTTTGCCCAATGTAAAATAAATGCATGATTGAAAGAGAATGAACATCATTCATGCACCCATCATGATCTTGGTTTCAACAAGTGTGAAGTGGAGATATGCACATGAACTAGTATCATGCCCCATGAATTTATACCAAATGATATAGAATATTATGCATCTATATGTTGAAATTGAAAAATTGTATTTCAAATGTATATGTATGTGGAATTCTATAATTCATGCTCCTATAAACTATGTACATATTCCCATGCATATGCACCAATGTTTGTATGAATATGTACTAAAGTATAAGTAAAATGAGTGCATAGGCCCCCATAATCCATACTGATGTGCTAATATTTGTCATGTAGTTGAACCATTTGATATTTGAACCATTCTAAATCTCTAAAATGTATACTTTGATCTTATTTTTTGTTCATGGAGACTTAAGTATCTATGGCAAGCACACTATAATTCCCCCTTTAATATGAGGGATGTGTCTTGAAAGTCGCTTATCTCAAAAGACTAGTTAATTATGTTGAATGTAATGTATAAAAATAACATCATATATAACCATGTGAACATGTGGAGAATATGTCATCATAGTAATGTATATGTCAATAAAAACATATATGTAACATATGTAATTTCAATCATATAAGTGTCATGTCTAGATAGATGTATAAATGAAACATGCAATAGTAACAATGATTGAAAATATTGTATGGGAGGTTTTGTAGGATGCTGATCCTGTCTGTTGGTGTTTCGTTCCGTGTATTATGAGCTGTTACATCTGGTCTTTTTTGCTGTTCTCAGGGCCCTGTTTAACTTGGTTTTGTTTTTTTTTGGTTTCAGGTTTATTTTAAGAAACCTGATTGTGCTTAAAGGTTTATCTCTCTTTTGATGTAAAGGGTTTCGGGGCCCCTTCAAAACCTGTTTTTACCTTAATCTAAAACAATGATTGAAAATATAAATAAATATGATTATGCAGTAAAGGTGCATGATATGGTTCATGGAACCACTCAATGTCAGCAAGCTTGAAAATTTAAAGAATGGATATCACACATAAAGCTAAAGGACACATACAAGGGACATGAATTTGCCACAAAAAACAAGGCCAATGGCCACACATAAAGGCCATAAATATGTTTCAAACAAGGGACATAAAGATGTTGCAAACAAGCAAGGCCAAAGGGCAAAACATAATAGACAAACACAAACTATCATATCATGTAAGAGAGTGACAACATCAATGAAACATAGAGCAAACAAGACTAGTGTACACCATCTATATGTATCAATGTCACATCATAGTATAATAACACATCCATGTAGCATTGTGTAAGGTATGAGTAACTAGCAAGACATGTAAGAAATATAGGTAGCCTAACATGGTATAAGGCTAAATAAAGATATAACATGTAATAGCGAAACTCATGGAATAAAATGCCCTTAATATTGGCATGACCACTAGGTAGAGGAAAGTTCCACATATGTCCATGTGTAACATGTATATCCTGCATCACACACATATACTATGAAATGCATGTGTGTATTTACATTTACCAAACATGTGATACATAACATATGTAAATAATGTAATCTAGAAATCATATCATGTTTGGGTTCTTTTTTTTATTTTTATTTTAAATTTGAAAAGTGTTAACTGATAATCTCATCAATGGCAGGACCATGGGTACTGCATGTATCAAATAGTGTAAGGGTCACATGTCATGATTGAAAGGTACCAAATGTAGGTGTATCAAAATATGATAATAAATCACATGTTGTGCAGTAACTATCATGATCATTGCTCATTAAATCCTACTTATGATGGGTAATTCTAGAAGGGTAAGGAATATATGGGATTTGTTATGTAGTAGGAGAATATCTTACTACCTATGTTGACTATGGCACACGTTGAACTATTTAAGGTATTATCTTATTATGTCCTATAGGAGACCATGGACTTTATGACCCCTAACTAACTCTGATGTGATGGGAATTGAATAACTATCTATCTAGTAGATCCAACTATTTTTCTCTGAACTGGGTGTATATAAATATATCTCGTATGTGTAGCCACTATCTCTATATACTGATCTTGTATGGGTGTAACAACCAACTTTGGTGGTGGTGGGGGTGGAGGAGACACCACTAGATTTAGAGGATACTCATATCATACACCTATAACTATGACTACTTTGTTTCAATGTATGTACTTGAGACATTGAGGCACTATATATAGTATTACACAAAGCTTTTGCATCCAAGGGTGTCTTATCAACATGTCTAAGACATTGTTACTCTGTAGAACCAAGAATGGTGTGGCTAGAATGGCAGAACCCACCTAAAGAGGTAGCACTATATGTCCAAGGCTATTTTTTTTTCTATTTTGATAAAATACCTTAACTATTCTTGATGTATCTTGTATACCATGTTGTGTTTATCCAAGAGAGTGAATAAGTTTCATCGTGCACACATTCTCACTTGACCCATTGTTGATCATGACATTATGTATGGTTTGTTCATTGATATAGACTCATATGAATAGTGCATGCAATTTTGAATCATCATCAACATTTTCATTGTCATCAAATGTGAACACATAATGCTGTGAAGTGTTGATAAGTGTACTAATAATCACATCTATTGGGTGATATATGTCACAAGTGAAGGATGCATATTATATGCATAATGTAGTTATGAAATATCCTTAGTATTTGTTATCTCGTGCTTGGTAAATGGGGCATTGAATATTTTCAATTGATGATTTATATTATGGTCTATAGATTCCTCTATAGGGATGCTCAACTTGATAGTTTTGTTATAAATAAAATCTTGTATATTATCTCTAAATTTGAAACATTTAGTCATAGAATGCCCCACAATCTAATGATTATCATAATATGCATTGCTATCATAACTACTTGGTGTGGACCTATTTATATCAAGCTATTATTTTGAAAGCAAAGTAATATGGTTGTGCTCAAATATTTTATGTAATAATATATGAGGTGATGGTGATCTCGAAAATTGCCTCTTTAGTGGAGCTATCAATTATAGTCGATTTGTAGGTTATGACACTCCACTAAATGTAATATTTGCCTCATTATTATTTTTAGTTACTTTGGCCTTATAACTTCATTTTCTATTAAAAAAAAATTGTTGAGGTACTTGTAGAAGTAGTTGTATAGTTGAGTTTTTTCCAAGCTACAAGCTTGACTTTTTTTGTCTCTTACTTTGTGGCATAGTTCATCAAAATTTCTGAGTTTATTAAAGATAACTGATTCATGGAATGGTTCAAGTAAGCTTTGGTTTAACATTTAGTGTAACTCATTGTCACCCATAACATTAGTCATCTTAGCTATCATAGTCTTGCATCTAAGTACATAATCATTGATTGGCTCATTGGACCTATTATCACTCTAAATTGCACCATTGAGGAGGTTGTTCAAGCCTTCCTCATTAAGGTTATAGCATGAAGAGACCTCTAGACTGTGGGTGACCTAATTAATGAAGTTGATCTCTAGATAGGGTTATCTTCCTTGATGTATCACCTGAAACTACTAATAAATCTATTACTTGTTAGGGAAAGTGAGAGAAATGACTGAAAAAAAGTAAATGAGAGGTGATGCACCAATCTAGTACCCTCCACTTGCCTATACTGCACTAAGGGCATGAATTAAAAATAAAACATATTACAGTAACTCAATATGAGTCTCCAAGCATTAGTATTTCAATATGAAGGTTGTGATCAAGACACTAACCAAGAGGGGATGATCAAGAGGTCTCATATGAGACACTAGTAAAGTAATCTCCACACTTAGACATTGTAGGATCACATAACACTCTTCATATGACCTGCTAGGATGACTAACAACTTATAAACAAGGTAAGAAAATAGGAAAAATGTAAGGAAGTTGAAAATTATCACTAACATTCATCAAACTACCATGAGTATATATTAGTTGAAGTATTAATAAGGTTAGAAATCAACTTGTATTCATCTCAGAGGCAAAGTAGAAGTGTTATTTGAGTAGGGCTTCACCATACTTAGGTTGAGGATCCATACAATGCCAAACAAGCTAGTACATATAGGAGAAAATGAGAGATAAGGGAGAGAGACATTGAGAGAGCCATGACAAGTGTCATACAATCATTAGGCAATTACAATACAAAAACCTGAGAAAAAAAATAGTCATATAACTCTTTTTCCCAAGGTTTGCATATGGGGTGCAATCAAAAAAACTTGTTAACCATTAGCTAGTGCAACTAGGAATAGAAAACTTGAATCCAACATGCTTCCACATATATAGATTTGAAAATATGCAGAAGTGATATCTTGACTTCTAATAATGCATGGCAAAATGGTCAAACAAAGCTACCCATCTACAAGGTCATTCCACGTTCATATTTATGGGTAAATAAAATCATTTAAGTCTTGGAATTTACAAGTGGAACAAGCATATTTATGACAATATTTTGATCAATCCCAATAAGCTAAAACACTCCAGACACCCACTTTTATCTTGGTCCAAAATTACTTTACCAAAAAAAAAGGAGAGGGCTTAAATATAAAAAAATGATGTTTAACAAAGAAATGTCCATGAAAATGACTTGGTTAAAAATTCAAATACACCACAAAGAAAAAGTGTGTGCGCGTGCACATGTGTGTATGTGTTGTGTGTGTGTGTGTGTGTGTGTGTGTGAACAACAGATTGCATGGAGTGTCACCTTAACATCATGTTAATGGTCTAAAATGACTAGTTGAATGCAACTCACACTTCAATCACAAGATGAGAATTTCTACTTAGTGTGAGACAAATATATTTGTTTCTTATCCTACTACTAATCTGCGTAAATGAACAACTAATCTTGTAGGGGGAAAAGGAAGAGAGAAACAGGAAAATA
The DNA here is from genome assembly GCA_037957365.1 of Torreya grandis. Taxonomy (NCBI): domain Eukaryota; kingdom Viridiplantae; phylum Streptophyta; class Pinopsida; order Cupressales; family Taxaceae; genus Torreya; species Torreya grandis. Next base: position 11,270,117 of record JARHVA010000019.1, on the reverse strand, counting down.
GAAAGTTGGTGATGCACAAAAATGGAAATGGATAGCATTGGGCTCCTTTGCTTGAGTATAACACAATATCTGAATATGCAAAATAGATTGAAACATAATATATGAATAAATTTAGGGGTTAAAAAACAACTTGAATATGAACATAGAGTTGTTACAAAAACCAAAAACCCAAAGGGGACAAACAAGAACCACACAAGCTTTTATCAATTAAAGGGAAACTATACACAATTACAAATATGTCATAAAAGGGTGCATCTTCTTTACGAAATTCATAACAAGTCCCTGAAGACATAGAATAAAATGTGGCCCAAGCAAGTCCAAGAAAGAGCCAACAACCACCTTTACAATGAGGGAGCTTAGCCCTTTATAAAATGAAAATGAGAAAGAAGAGAGGAAGAAGAATTAAAAACTCAACTGCCAAATGCTAGAAGTAAAGGAAATTTTAATACAAAAGCATTTGATTTTGTCCCTGCTCTGTATATTTTGTTTGTAGAGGTTTCTTTTTCAAAATTTCCATACTAACCATGTTGCCTTGCCATAAAAGTTTCATCTTTGACTTTAGCTTGCATCTATATTATTTAAAAAAAAATTAATTAAATACTTAAATAAGAACTTTTGGTGGGCCTTTTAACTATTTGTGGCTTTCTTTTAAATTACCAAAACTTCTATTTCGATTTAAAAGTAAGCTAACGACTATATTTAATTTATTTCTTGTTTCTTTTGAAAACCTACCTATTCCCGTATCCCCCCTCAACCTCGTGATTTTTCGTTAATCACGATTCACTCCCACTTCCGTTTTCCACCACTAAGTTGCCCCGCTATCAACCATCAAGTTGGCATTTATAACGAGCAAAACTAGGTCAGTCCCCAACAACCCTCCACAAATTTTATTCACGCTAACACACATGCTTCCTCCTCAATGAATGTCTTCAATCAACTGAGATCACCAACATTAAGGTCACAAAGAACTCGAGTATGATTTGATCACAATTTCACCCAATTTTTGCAGGTAAGATTTTATTAACACTTACTTTAATGGCTCAACCAACATGTACATCAAACAAATACAATGAGCAGTCCAGCTAGGAACATGTTGATAAAAATAATAGTGATTTATTCATTCTAAAAAAGAAAATCAAGGATTTCAATGTCAATCAGTAGCAAGGAAAGAAGCACATAAAACAACATGATTTGAAGTTATTCATGCTATCAAACTATTTGCATAGCCCATCCCCTCTTGTTGGACTTAAACAAGCTCAAGACAGACTCAACTACCCGTATCAAAAGTGCAGTCTTTGTGGTCATTTCACCACAACTTTGTCTCCACAACACACCATCCTTGCAAACTATGTAAATTTGACTTTGTTCATGGCTCCTCGTATAAGGAGCCCAAGGCTCAAGGCCTTGGCTATAAATTCCACAAGACATTCTATAAATGCACCTTATCAGTAAATCCTTATCGAGTCAAGAGGCAACCTTATGTAAATCCTCAACTCCAAGCTATAAACCTTGCTCAAGTGATCTCCAACCAAAACAACCCACTAAAAATAGAAGATAGCCAAGAAAAATAGGTCAACACCCAAATGCACATCTTCAAGATCCAAGCATCAAGGTTAAACATGTATGTTCACGCATAGTAGCAAAAAGCGTTTGGGGAAAAAATAGTTTTTCAAAAGGGTAAATGTTTTTCAAAAAATCATAATTAACCAGAGAAAAAGAGGAAAAAGTCGAAAAAATGTGGAAAAAAGAATATATATTTTTAAAAACAATTTAAAGGCATAGAGATATATATTAGGTATTTCAATTGCATAGAAAATAGATACAAATTATAAGAGGAAGTTAAATGAGATTTTATGGCATCAAAATCAGCTAATTGTTTTCTTGCATTTTAATTGCATAGAGAATAGATATAAATTATAAGAGGAAGTTAAATGACATTTGATGCCATCAAAATCAACCAACTCTTTTCTTTCATTAATTTATAGACTATTTAATTTGCGTTACATTTGCATTTCAAAATGCATACTATTGTCGTTTACAAAGGAACAAAAAATAGGAGAGCCAATGGCAACAAAGTAGACTAAAGATCAATAGTTGTAGATGTTGAAGCTCTAGGGTTAGAACCTCTCTTAATTTGAGAGACAACCTCAATGTCATACCCAACCTTCTCCAACATGTCAAAATCAGCTCCATCATAAATAAGGTCATCATTATTTTTGAGCCATTCAAAATTTAAATTGATTTTGTCAAGTTCAATCCACTGATTTTCCTTGACAATACCTAACATTATCAAATAGAATGCATACGTTAGTGATTTGGAGGATAAAACTTTAGAAGAATATAAATCAACTTTCCATATGAATTGATAATTAGAAATGCAACATTTCTTAACCTTGAGCTTTCTTTATCTTCAGGAAATGATTGTGATGAACAAATACCAAATCATTTTTTCGTTCTTGAGTGCATCGATTGCATTTTTTGGAATATATATGATTGAACACACTCCAACTATGCTTTCAAGCAGGTGAACTGCATGGTTGGCTCAAAATATGCATTGTCATCCATAAAAAATGTTTGGTTTCTTTGCCAAAGGAATCTCCCCATTGTGCTGCAAAAACAGATTTTGACAACATTGTAGCATGCACAATTCAATCAAAATTTAACATTTTCACCATACAGATGTAAAAAAATTGTCTGTCTAGTTTGAAGGTTTTCCTCCTTGTGATTCCTGTCTTACTAGAGAAGAAACCCCTTGTCCACTTGTACATCAAAAACTCTCCCATAGTTGTCTCAAAATATCCTTAAAAAACATTCTCTCCATGCACTTAAATAGGCCATTGGTGACTTCTGCATTATCTCAAACTTAACCCCTAAAAAACAACATTGAATTCAATAAATATCCAGTTGCATGGAAGGGAGAATGCATCTATTGATCCCGTCTTTTATTAACTATCTCTCATAACAACATGTACTTGGCCCTGTTATTCTCCAGTTTGCTCCTAATAGCGTCTTTGGCCTTATCAATTGCCTAATATAGATACCTGTGGGGGTTTATCCCCACTGATGAGTCTCAAAATTTGAACTAGAGGCTTAGAGAATAACATAATTTTATCTACCTCTTCTCAAAAAAATAGTGATAAAACATAGTCAGCCACCATTTTGCCCTCCATATGTTTCACAAATAAAGATTCCATCCCCTCAATTGAAATTCATTTTTTGTTGGAAAAGAGTTTGTAAAACAAGGAAGTGGGTTGTAAACCTTGTCACACATCGCTAAGAAAATTTCTTGCCATCTATGAATGTATGCATTATATTAAGCACTCTTAAGTGGGATTTTTTTTGCAAAACCTCTTTCACCCATGGAATTTTTTCTGTCATCCAAAAGTTCAAATTAAGACAATGTGCCACATATAGAGTCCAAAACATAGTTCCATTTTTGTCCATAAAAAACCTCCCAGCAACCACGTAAACAACATTATTTGTAATGAATTGGAACACATTTTGTGGCTTCACCTCAATCACAACCTCATCAAATAAATGAAAGTGTCTTGCCCGATTTTATCATCTCAAATTCATCGACACTCTTAATAAAAATTGTGTCAATGTCACATGGGACAAGGAAGTTGATGAGTATGCAGCTTCATCTGTCCATCCATCTGACATTATAATGCATCCTAATTTTTTTAATTCCTTATGATGTTTTGCAAGAATATCGCTCACATCTTGTACAACATCCTTCAACAAATCAGTATGCACAGCCTCATATGATGTGGCAACGAACCCAAAACTTGCAATTGTAATTGCATCTCCCATACACTAGAGTTGTACCAAAATTTGAAAATTGCATTCTTTCCCTACTCGTGGACAATATTTTTCCAACCTATACTCTCTAGCGTGGTTTGCACTCTATGTGTACTACAAGAGCTAAAGAAGGCATGAATGTTTCCCCTACCTACATCTAGTCCACGAGGTACTAATCCAAGGGTAGATTATTACGGAGTTATAATGAAAAATATTTCCATCACATTTCACAGTTAAAAATATTAAATATGTTCAAATGAATGTCAAATATAACATCTACCACAGAGGAGGGTTAGGTTTTCTGGTTAGGGTTAGGTTTTTTTTTAATAAGTTTTGAGTGTATTTAAGTTTTTCAACTGTAGACCATTTCAAAGTGTGTCCCATCATACAAGGCTTTATAGATTGATTTGCTGAAAAAAAAGGTCAAAAAATCGGGTTGAAAAAAGCGTTTTGGGCCAAGTATAAGAATTAATCATGATTAATCGTGTTTAAATCACATGTTCTGCTACTATGTGAATCACATACTTCTGGATATATTTTGCTTCCATTTGCAAAGCCCTATTTATGGGCATGCCTTCGACCCAACCTTCATCCTCACATCCAAATTCAGACCCTTAGTGAACTTGGAAATCTGATTCTCGACATTCGTAGCCCTTTCCCCTATACCAACCACCAATCGCATGCTTACTTTTTTAGTGGCTCCTTTAGCCCATATTTTTAACATGAGACCCAACCACTCGACTTTAGTGCTTCTTACAACCCTACAACAAGAAGGCAACACCTCAACCTTTCAAAGAGCTTCGATTCACTTAGGTAAGGAAGTTGAGCCACCTATAGAATATCCCTCAATAGTTCGCTCAATAGATCAAAGTACAAAAACAATCATTAGTAAAATGGGGAACCATGAGACTCGACATACCAACCTTGGCGAACACCTTCAACCACCTAGTGATGAACAACCAGCAACAAGGTAGAGAATCAACTTAATAAAAGATCTCTTGTACATGGACATGGCGAACAAGCGAGTTGTAGAAACAACATGGGAACCAGGTGGCTTAACCCCTTCCCCCAAACATCAAAGCAACCCATAAGGAAGTTCTTGCAGAACTACCACATAGATGGGCTTGAGAGCAAGGAACTAGGTGGCTTAACCCCTTCCCCCAAACATCAAAGCAACCCATAAGGAAGTTCTTGCAAAACTACCACATAGATGGGCTTGAGAGCAAGCCCTATCTACCGCACAGTACCTCACCAATCCATCAACAACATTTGGCCTATTCAAGAAGAGACACCAAAGTCGAGTGCAAACCCCACACACAACTACTTGGGTCCCTCAAACTCTAAATGACTTGTTGGTTTGTCAAAATGCGTTTTTGTTAGATAACCGAAGGAACAAAAAAGGAATTGAATATCTTGGTAACCAAGTTTTTTAGACTTCTTGCTTCACCTCCACGATATATATCAATCAATAGTTGAATTAAGGTGGTCATAGATCAAGGTCTTCTTAGTCGTGTTGTGTATGCTTTTGCAATGCCCAAGTATCAGTGTATGTTTTGTATCATATAAGTCTGCTACAGTTCCCTCTACAATAAGCAAGGATCATAATGTAAATTCTCTTTCCATGTATATATAATATAATACCTTGACTTGTATAACAAAGTATGCATGTAGAAGAACTCTTACATGTCTTCTCTATACATATTTTAGTTTGATGACAGCACTCCACATTATTCCAACAAATGCTTATTTATCACAGTTATCGATTAATTATCCAAGAACATTGCTTCTTCAGTATCTCATTATTATACGAATAATCAGAGTTGCATTGGAGAAGTACCCATTTTCCTCTACCTTGTTGACCTTATTTATAAAAAAATACAATCTACACTAAGTTGGTGACCATTTTGTATTTTTATCTGCACATTTGTCCACATTACTATTCTAAACTAGATAATGTCACTAAAAAACAAAATGCATTTTTTACCCAGTAATGGGTTTTGTGGGAACAGGTTGAAAAAACTTAAAGGATGCACACAAAAAACTTCCTAGAGGTTAGGTTAAGCTCAAATTTGATGAAAGGTTCGAAAGGAAATCCATGATTAGTAATGTTAAGCACAAGCTTATACTGAGAGGGGGGGGCGGGGAGTAAATCAGTATAAGATTTTTTTTTTTGCCTTCGACTATTAATCTTAAATCCAAAACCTCAAATTACTCCACAATTAATATATTCGAAGCAATCAAAGAATACAATGCAAAACCACACAATGCAAATAGACACAGATTCGCATGAAAACCCTTTCGAGAGAAAATCACGGAGAAATTCTCTTAATATAATTTTCAAATATTTGTAGGCACCAACCTACAGGGGACACCAATCCCCAATTACAATTTGCGGGCACCAACCCACATGAGCACCAACCCCTTCCACCAAGCACCAACTCAGCTTTAATTTGTGAGCACTAACTCATAGGGGCACCAACCCCTTACAAAATTCTTCTTACCACTGTAGATCTGTTAACTCAAGGAATGATGGAACCCTTCTTTTCTCTCTTTCTTCTCTCAATGATTTTTAATGCATTTTCGGCTCTTCTCCCGCACTTCTCTTAGACTTGAATGATATAAAATATATTTCAAGTGCTTGTTTTTTCATCCACTCATCTATCCTTTTATAGTCTTTGCTACCTTTTCCCAAGAGGGGCATCCATTCCAAGAGACACCTCTTCACCAAAAGATGTGATCGTTGACATTTCCGTCAACAATTCCCTCGACATTTCTGTCGACAATTCTGTTAACATTTCCGTCAACATTTTCGTTCACTTCCGGCAAAAATTATGTTTGACATTTCCATTCATATCCGTTAAAATTCCTTTGACATCAATGACAATTATTTCAATAATCTCCCCCTTTGTCATTGATGGCAACCTTCCAAAAAGATCTTTTCTGCAACTCCCCATCTTCTTTTATGCAACTCCCCCTTGTTGTAACTCCCCGTACAACCATTCTCCCCCTTTGACATCAATGGCAAAGGGTCATTCAAGCAGCTGAAAACAAAAGTTTAGCTCCCCCTTAACCAATGCTTCTCTTGATTTTTAATGAAATGAAGCAAAGGATATTACTCCCAACTTCTGTCGTAAGTACTCGAATGTTTCCTTTGGAAGTGGCTTAGTGAAGATATCTGCCATCTGTTCGGATGTGAAAACATATTCCAATTTTACTTGTTCTGTCACCTGTTCTCTCAAAAAATGATACTGTATAGGGATATGCTTAGTTCTGGAATGCATAACTGGATTCTTCGAAATACTTATCGCACTAGTATTATCGCAGAATATGGAGATTGGATGATCATACTATACTTTGATAACTTTCAAAGTTTGTTTCATCCATAGAACTTGTGTACAACATAGCACTGTCGCTATGTACTATGCTTCTATTGTGGATAGAGATATAGAATTATGCTTTTTACTCAACCATGATACTAGGCTATCTCCAAGAAATAATGCTCCTCCACTTGTACTTTTTCTATCATCTACACAACCTACCCAATCTGAATCCGTGTACGCTACCAATGTGAAGTCTTTACCTCTTGGGTACCACAACCCATAATCCAAAGTTCTCTTTAAATCTCTAAATATACGTTTCACGGCTTGCACATGTGTTTATTTTGGAGCTGCTTGAAATCGTGCAACCATACCTACTGCTTGCATGATATCTAGCCTAGATGCTATCACATATAGTAAACTCCCAATCATTGATCTGTAAAGAGTTTGATCAGTATTCAAAGATTCATCATCTTTGCTCAACTTCGTACCTATAGCCATAGGGGTGCTAACAGGGGTACACTCCTCCATATGGAATTTCTTCAACATCTCCTTCACATACTTGCTTTGGGATATGAATATTCCTTTGTTGGATTAAGAGATTTGTAAACCAAAGAAAAATGACAACTCACCTAACATGGACATTTCAAATTCTTTTTGCATATCTTTGACAAATCTCTTAGACATTTCCTCATTGTCTCCTCCAAAGATTATATCATCTACATACACCACAACAATTAACTGGTGATCTCCTTCAATTTTGATGTAAAGATTACTATCAACATATCCTCTCGTGAATCCTTGGTCTTGTAAGTATTTATCAAGCCTAGCATACCATGCTCTAGGAGCTTGTTTCAATCCGTACAAAGCCTTCTTCAACTTACACACATAATCCTTATTTTCTGATAAGAGGAATCCTTCTTGCTGTTCTATGTAAACTTCCTCTTCTAGATTGCCATTTAGAAACGTTGATTTAATATCCATTTGATGGACTTGGAAATTTTTGAATATTGAAAATGCAAGAAATATTCGAATTGCTTCTAATCTAGCAACAAGGGCAAAAGTCTCTTCAAAATCTACACCTTCTACTTGAGCATACCCCTTACATACCAACCTTGCTTTGTTTCGAGTGACTTGGCCATTTTCATTCAATTTGTTTCAAAAAACCCACTTAGTGCCAATCACATTTTGATCCATCGACTTGGGCACAAGTTCCCAAGTTTCATTCTTCTCAATTTGATCTAACTCTTCTTCCATTGCTTTTACCCAATGTTTATCATGACTAGGTTTAGAAAAATTCTTAAGCTCTACCTTGGATAACAAAGAGAAATTTACATGCTCAGGTATACTTAAAATTCTTCTTCTGGTTTGCACCCCAACATCAATGTTGCCAATGATCTGACTTTCAGCATGATTCTTTTGAACAAAGCGAGATGGTGCTTTGGTGTCCTGCCTTTCAGATTCACTCAATTTTTCTACATTTTCTTCCTCCCCTTCTTCTACAAGATTGGATATTTCTAGAGGCTCTTTTGAAGGTTCTTTTGCCTTTTGATTCATGATCTCATCTATTCTAACACTAGCACTTTCTACGATAGTTTGTAGCCTTTTGTTATAACCTCTATAGGCTTTGCTTTTGATGGAGTAGCCAAGAAAAATTCCTTCATCAGCGCTTGAGTCAAATTTGCCCAAGTTTTCTTCATTCACGTTGATAAAACATTTACTTCCAAACACTTTGAAATGTTTGACTGAAGCTGGTCTTCCTTTCCACAATTCGTAAGGAGTTTTATCATTATTAACTCTGATTTGCCCTCTATTCAAGATATATATTGTTGTATTAACTGCTTCTCTCCAGAATCTATCTAATAGCTTTAGATTCATTCAACATAGTTCTAGTCATCTCTTGAACGGTTCGATTTTTCCTTTCCACCACTCCATTTTGTTGTGAAGTCTTTGTAGTGGAGTATTGTCTCTTAATTCCATGATCTTCGCAAAACTCAATGAATTCATTTGAAATAAACTCACCTCCTCGATCTAACCTTTGGCATTTTATTTTCAACTCGTTTTCATTTTCTACTAATGCCTTGAAAGCTTTACACTTTTCAAATGCTTCTGATTTTTCTTTTAGAAAGGCTACTCACGTCATTCTAGTATAATCATCAATGAGCAACATAAAGTAGCTCTCACCTAATATGCTTTCAGTTATGGTAGGACCACAAAGAGTCGTATGAATCAGCTCTAGTGGTTTGGTGGTCAAATATTGCTTCGTTCTGAACCTTGCTCTGGTTTGCTTCCCGTGTTGGCATTGCTTGCATAGAGTGCTTGAAGGTTTCGTTTTGTTCGGCATATCTCACACAGCGTATTTGTTGCTGATTTTTAAAAGATTATCAAAATTTATGCGCCCTAACCTTCTATGCCATAGCCAACTCTCTTCAACTTGACTCACAGAATATTTCTCTCCTCTCATTTCTCCAAGCATGTATAGGTTGCTTGTGGTTCTATGAGCATCTACAACTAATTCTCCCGTATCTGTCTTCCTTATTTCACATCCTTCAGTATAAAACTTAAGTGTGTGTCCTTGATCACACATTTGGCTTACATTCAAGAGATTATGTTTTAATCCTTCAACATATAAAACATTCTCTGTTTTTGTTTTACCATTATCAAGACTCAACGTACCTTTTCCGACGATTTTTGCTATAGCATTATCACCAAATTTCACCGTACCTTCATTCACTTTCTTCAATGAGATAAACTTGCTTTTATCTCCAGTCATATGTCTCGAACATCCGCTATCAATATACCACTGTTGCCCTTCATCTCGTGCATGAAATGTCGTTTGAACAAGCATGGATTTTTCTTTATCTTGTTTAGCTTCCTCTGACTTCTTTTTCCAGATCTTCATAGGTTCTTTTTTATTTTCCTTTATATTTGAAGATTTTTTTCTTTGATCTTGTTTGGAGAATTTAAACCCACTTCTACAAAACATGTTGTGCCCATAATTGTTGCAATTATAGCAAATAATAGCATCCTCATTATAGTATGACAGGGGAGCAAATGAATTATAGTTTCTATTAAAGACTTTATGAATGCCTTTGCTTGTATTCCTTGCTTCATTATCTCTTGCTCTCTTTTTGCAGTCTACCTTCTTATGACTGAAGTGATTACAATAAAAGCAATAACCATGAAAGGAACTTCCAAACATGGTCACATTCGTACCGCTGGGAACATATGGTCTCTTGATGGTGTTTTCTTCCTTCTCGCTTTCATTCTTCGTAGGTTCTTTGAGAATTTCTGCATAGCTTTTGGTCTTATTAGTACGTTCTTGTTCATCTCCATAGCCAAGACCTGACTTACTGAAAAATGATCTCTGATGGTCTGAGATCTCATCTAAAACCTCAGTGCTCTTTTCAAATTTTAGATTATTTGTATTTGCTCTCTCTAAGTCCTTTTTCAAAGCAACGATCTCGGTCTCACGCTCCTTATATTCTTCTTCTTTCATTTGTAGCTGACTTCTCAAATCTTCCTCAACTTGTTTAACTTTTTCGATTTGATTTTTTAGATCAACAATTACCTTGTTTGATTCCTCAAGGACTTGTGATGTCTTCGCTTTGAAGTCTCAATTCTCTTCATATTTTTGGAGCTGTAACTTCAGTTTCTGATTCTTCTTAAATGCTTTCATTTCTTCCAATGCGCAAATAAGTTCTTCAAGGTTCACTTCACCTTCTTCCATGTCTTCGTCTTCCTCCAAAAGATCTTTGCTAGTGGTGGCATTTTCTTCTGTAGTCATGAACAGAATCTCTTCATTATCACTCTCAACATCACTTTCTTTGTTTTCTTCGAATGCGCTGCTATACCTCTTGGAGTATAGGCTTTTCTTTTATTTCTCAAATCTTTGCTTGTCTTTGCTCAGCTTGAATCCCCTTTTGTACTTTGGTTTGTTTCCTTCATCATCGCTATTTCCTTTATTTGGACATTTGGCTGCAAAATGACCAATTTTACCACAATCAAAGATTTTAAATGGTAACCTTCCTTTATATTTGCCCGATCCTTTCTTTAGCTTCCGAATGAATAGAGATTCATTTTCATCTTCTTCACTACTTGAATTTTCACTTGATTCTGGTTCTTTGATCTTCTCTTTCTTCGAGACCTTGAATGATGCTTCTTTCTTCGACTGTCTCTCAAATTCGGTTCTCATTTCGTATGCGGTAGGAATTCCATGGAGCTCGTCCATTTTCATCGTGTCTAAATCCTTCATTTCTTCAATAATAGAGACCTTTGCATCAAATCTCAAAGGTAGGGATCTCGGGTCTTTCTGAACAATTACAGATTCTTCAATTTTCTCTTCGAGTCCTCGAATGACACTAACAATCTCATCGACATGAAGAAGATACCCAGCAATGTTTTCATCATTCTTCATTTTTAAACTTTCAAACTGTCTCCGGTGGGTTTGGAGTTTTGCTTTTCTCACCTTACTATCACCTTCATAAATAGTATTGAGTTTATCCCAAATCTCTTTTGCAGATTCACAATGCATAACCTTAACAAACTCATTTTCTGAAAGCCCGCATAAGATTGCATTCATAGCTTTCGCATTGTTTTCACTGGCCTTTTTTCCAGTGGCATCCGTTGGTGCAATTTGTGGCGTTGTGTATCATATTACCACTGCTTGCCAAATATTGAAACCTAGGGCCATCAAGTAAGTCTCCATACTTATGCTCCAAAATGCATAATTCGTTCCATCGAACAAAGGAGCTTTGTTAGTGGAGAAACCATCCAGCACTTGAGATCCTACCATATGTGCTTTCCAAGATCTACCTTCTAGAAGTTGTGCTATCACTGAAGGAACCAACTCTGATACCAATAATTAAGCACAAGCTTATACTGAGAGGGGGGTGAATCAGTATAAGATATATTTTTTCGCTTTCGACTATTAATCTTAAATCCAAAACCTCAAATTACTCCGCAATTAATATATTCAAAGCAATCAAACAATACAATGCAAAACCACACAATGCAAATAGACATAGATTTGCGTGGAAACCCTTTCGGGAGAAAACCATAGAGAAATTCTCTTAATATCATTTTCAAATGTTCATAGGCACAAACCTACAGGAGATACCAATCCCCAATTACAATTTGCGGGCACCAACCCACAGGGGCACCAACCCCTTCCACCAAGCACCAACTCAGCTTTAATTCGTGAGCACTAACTCACAGGGCACCAACCCCTTACAAAATTCTTACCACTATAGATCTATTGTTAACTCAACGAATGATGGAACCCTTCTTTTCTCTCTTTCTTCTCTCAATGATTTTTAATGCATTTTTGGTTCTTCCCCTGCACTTCTCTTAGACTTGAATGATATAAAATATATTTCAAGTGCTTGTTCTTTTTTTTTTCAAAATCAATAAGTAACTAGAAATATGAAACAACACAGGAATATGAGAGACAATACACAATATCACTCATATACAATATCATTTTATAGCCTTTGCTCACCTTTTCCCAAGAGGGGCGTCCATTCCAAGAGACACCTGCTCTCTGCTGCTACCTGCAAATCACTAGACTTTACTCACCATGTAGATATCTCTACACCCCTGAAGAACCCTTGTCCTTGCCTCACCAAGTCCTTATGATTCTTCAACCAGTTGGATCAGCGCCTAGACCTTGCAGACCTTGCAACTCTTCTTGATCATACACACTCAGCACCCCTTTGGAACTAGAAGGAGCTACACTAGCTCTCTCTAAAAGCTCTATGGCTTTCTAGCACCGTTTACATTTTCGTATATACATTTACAATAATTAGACTACAATTACAATAATTAGACACGCAACTCACTAAGACTAGCCTTCAACATGCAAACTAACAGTCCAAAAATAGACTCTCTGGAATTTCCGTTCACTTCCAGCAACACTTCCATTCACTTCCGGCAACAATTCCATTTGACATTTCCATTCATATCCGTTACAATTCCTTTGACACCAATGACAATTATTCCAACAAGTAAGAGGAGGGATATTTAGAGATGATGATAGACAACTTTGTTAGTGTTCTTAGTCCACTTAGGACTGGATACAAATAATAAAGCAAAACCAATTGCTTCCTTAAGAAGAAATAAGACTGGCTAAGGAAAAGGGATGGCAAAAACTTCACGTGGAAGGCAACTCCATGCTAATTATTGAAGCAGTCAAAAAGGGGCAATGCAATGACTAGAAAATAAACAATATCATTCAGGAAAGTAAGATGGAAACGAAGAATTTTAAGATCTCATACCAACATATTAGGACAAGAAATATGGTGTCAAATCTACATCCCAATGGGAGTGGAACAGTTGGGAAAAATGGTTTCTGCTCATCTTTTTCCCTCCATGGCAATAAGGCTAATCTCAGAAGACTGCACCAAAGTGGAAGAGCTTGCTTTTCATAAAAAATTATAAAACTTGGAATCAATAAGAGGAAAGAAGTGCATAAAAAAATGTTTTATATACACTGAGTAGTGCTTTATGATTGAATCAAACAAATGAGAATGAAAAGAAGAGTGTGGTGGATAAATGATAAAAGCCACTAGCTTTTATTTTTGACAACTTTATAGTAATAGGAATATGCTCGGAGCTGAAGAATGGAAACTGCCCAATGGACAGAAAAGTAGATGCTTAAGTTTGATTTTTGACATTCATGACATATCTTGTATTTTCCCAGTTTCATTTATTAACACAAAGTAGGAGTTGACATCTTTCCAACAATTTATCTAGGTTTAGGGTCCCTTAACACTAGGTACCTTTAGCAAAAAACAAAAGATGCAATCTAGTTATTGTAAGCTCGCAGATCCTGCAGAAGTTCCTTCATAGTCTTCTTCCGTTAATCTGTGCAGGAGAGGAATATAACCCCATAATTTTCTCAACAATGCAGATAAAGTGCTGCATAAAAATACAGTGAGATATGCCATCTTACTTACACAGGAGCACACATTATGCAAATAGAAGTTTCCATAAAGAGTAGAGGTGAAAGTATAACCAATAGTTGCATTTAAAACATTGACCACCAGTACCAACATAACAATTTTGTATTTGTGATAGAAATTAACAAAGTAAATCCCAGGTGTGCACCTTATGATAGTCATGGAAAATGCACTCATGTATAAACAAATACAGAACAACACAATTATTTTCAATGTAGAATAACAAGCGTGGCCTGTGCATTTGGTAGCATTTATGTGCCTGCTGGTAGCATAGTTTCATGCGCAGCATGGACATTTGTTAAATTGCTTTGTGCATATCTTAATTGTCACTAGTTATGCCATTCCTTACGGTCTTAAGTATTTTATGCACCATTCTATCCTATTATTAGACGTGACACATTGCTGTAACTTTTATTTGCTTACAATAAAGACAACTTTGATGCTCCATCAATATAGGCAATAGCATCACCTTCAGAAAGTCCTCTCCCGTCAACAAGACCTCGAAGAATAGCATTTGCATATCTTGAAGATGGGGGACAGGCTAGTAATTGGCCTTGTTTGAACTTTTCAATGTCAGAAACAGAGCACCTGTAAAAACAAGTAACAAATATGAAAATTTCCAGCTGGAAAATAAAGACAGATAATGACCATACAAGCCCACAAAATCAATACAAATCAATTATACAAATAATATAAGGAATAAAAAAAATAGTAAAAAGATGTACAAAAATTTGTGCGCGCACATGTGTGTATATATCAATGTCAGGAAGATGTCTGTAAATTGCATTTTTTTCTGATAGACTTAATAGACACAATTTTGGTTTTTGCATACTAGACAATGTATTATTAACCAGACCATAAAGTGGATAAGGTCAAACAGTTCATCCCTGACTAGACATCTGTCTACATGACTAGCAAAATGGAAAAGATGGAAACAAAAGCAGGTTAGCATAAAAAGCATACCTTGAAAGGATATTTGGAGATAGAAACTAGCAGCTTATCTACACCTTTTTAAACAGTGGTAATCGTTAAAATAGAAAGCAAAGATATACAGGACCACCTGTCAATAAAGTACTTGCATTATATTATTAGATATTTAATCCTGAAGCACTATGTTATTTATGCTTGTTTAACATTTTCTCAGTTATTTGTTGTTCCTTGTTAGCTAAGTACTTAAAATATGCCTTATTTTCTTTTTGTGTGCCATGATGGATCTGTTATAACTTGGAATGCACCCTTGTGAGAGAGTTCTTCAGGGTCTCTCACCTTCCAGCTACAAGCATGGGAACAACCTCAAGATGTGGGTGTCCTATGGTGAGGTTGAGCCTATAGGAACAACCTTCAAGATAGAAGCTAGTTCCTCTTAGTGGATCACTTAAACTACTATTGAAATAAAACTTTCACAGGGAAAAGGGTTAGAAGGGTGAAAAAGGGCTCTTAAGAAGGCTAACTAGGGGATGCACCAATTTAAAATAGGAAACTCCCATAAGCTTAAACCCACACTAATTCTGCGGAGGAAAATATTGGATTACACAACCTCAAGATCAAGCTAGTTGCATAAATATTTCATGGAGGAGGTTCAAGGAAGCGATGAATGCAAAGGAGAGGAGTTCTAAGACTCACTAGAAGTTCACATTAATGGCAGAAAGAACACTCAACCAGACCTGCAAACAGTATCGAAAAATCCTTAAACAAGGTCAGAAAGGACCATGGATGAGGAAGACTCTCCTTCACGCGATGCCATAGTACGCAGCTCAACAGACACAAGTCCAAGACAAGAGACAGGTAAAGAAAGATCTTTTATTGCATAAGAGGTGGTTCCTACAAATGCTTGGCAGGGTCGAGCCTAACCAGCTGAGCATATCTTGCAATATCTCTAAGAGCATCCCATCTCCGAGGAAGATTAAAAACATCTAAAAACCAGTAACCCTTTACAATGGCAAATCGTGAGATATATATAGAGAGAGAAAAAGGGTTGTGTGAGAAAAAGGGAAGAGGGAATAAGTCGTTGATGACTAGGACTGTTGTTGTCATCCTCCTTTGACCATGAGATGCGTCGCCCAAGATCACCACCAAATCTCCTCGAGCCATTACCACATTCAAGCCCCTTCCTTTTGAACTGACAGGGCCATATCGAAGGTAGTTGGACATTCCTCCCTAACGTGAATGAGTCAATCCCTGCATTAAGACTCGGCGTGCTCCTTTTACTTTCGCGTGTCCTCCCTGAAAAAGGACGAAATCTCTATAGATACCTGCAAGTTGTCGATCTCCCCACCAGTTGGATTCACTCATGCCACTTGTCACTCACTGATTAGCCCTCCGAATTTACGCTTGGAGAGGACTTGTCTTTTTGAGAACCCGAGAAGCACTTCTAAGACCAAATTGGGCTTTTGATGTCTCATTACTTATTTCGGGTTTCTAACTACTCACAACTTATGAAGTAATTAAGTGGTGCTCCTTAGAGAACCCAAAAGACACTGACCAGACCAAATCGGGCTTTCCAAGCCCCACTACTTACTTCGGATTTATCATTAGTTGCAACTTATAAAGTGAAATAAGTAGTGCACCCCCAGAAACCCGAAATACACTGCCCAGACCAAAACGGGCTTTCCAAGCCTTCTTACTTGCTTTGGGGTTTCGACTACTGATTACTTATAAGGTTTTTTTAATAGTGCTCCTTTCGAAACCCGAAGTCTGAATACTTTGCCATTTTTCTTCTTGAGTTATGTCTATTTTCTTTAAACTGGGAAAATTTTGGCATGTGGGCCAAAAATGGCCAACAGGGTCCCCTGTTCTTATCATTCAGGATCAATTTGGTAATAGGGCCCAAAAACTTTTTTCATTAGACATGAAAAATTGATTTACAAATAGAATGGTGGTACTAGAGATCGTGTACAGTTCTTTCAAAAGTAATTGAGAAGAAGCTAATAGTTTTATTCTTAGTTCTGCAACCATGGAATATCAAAGTCTTGAATAGCAACTTTCAGGTTCTGAAGCTGACGCATCTTATATAGATTTATTTCAAGAAAATGTTTTATTGCCAAAAAGCACTGTTCTATCAGAGAGACTAACAATATAGTACAAGGAAACAGGCACTGGATGGCATTACAATTTACTTTCCATTCTTATCTAGTAAAGAAGGCTAGCATCTATGACTGAGCCCCTATATCAATATAAACATTATACTTCCTAAGAAAATGAATTTGGCAGAAATTAGAATTTCCAGTCATCCAAGAAATTGAATCAATCCATTTTACAGAATTATTTCTTAAAGCCTTCAAAATTAACTTTGCAATTCTGATAATATTACAGCAGTAAGAAGGCCTTCACTTTATTAGAAGTTATGAACTCTAATTTCAAAATCATGGACAGAAGTTTACGTGTAAATACCCAAAGAAGTATCTGTGCAAGACAAAAGACCCTTTGAAGACTTTCTAACATCATCACCAACTCCTCATTTAAATTATGACATCATATTTGACATATTCGTGTCATCGTCATTTACATATATTGCAATAAAATCTAAATTTTTTGAATTGCTAATTATTTCCCATCACATGCTGGTCATCATACTGATTTTAGCCAACTAGAGAGCAAACATAATGAATAATAATAACCAGCAAGAGGACGAAATGTTTTGTTGGATTATGACACTGAGATGCTACTGATATCAGCAAGCAACATCAGCAGTCCAGATAGTGAGTTTTGAGCTTCTTCATTGCTGCAGGTACTGCTGATATCGATGGACTTGTAGTAGTTACAGACAGGAAAATTGACTAAAGTTGACTGTAATTTATGATCCTGTACATTCAAAATATATATTAATTACGGATGTAACATATTTCTTGGTTTTCCGTTTTGAGTTACAGTTAAAATCTTTACCAACTTCTCTTATCTTCCAAAAATGTATCTACCTCCGGGTTAGCCTTCAGGCACTTTGCTCATTTATATCTTTGGATAAGGGCTTCAGGTCATGCTTGGAGAATTCATTGAACTTTAGCTTTAGATAATGCATTCAAGTCATCATTCAAGAATTTGAAACATATTAGTGTTCCACGGAGATGCTGTTAAGACCCCTTCATCCTAACTCTTTGTGTATTAGGTGTTATTAATAAGAACTTGGACACATGCTTTGAAGTCACCCCATTTACTATTTGTAATTATTCCACATGTATGAGAAGTAGTAGTTATCTTGAGTAGATTAGTTTACATAGAGCTTATATAAAAGGAAGGATCATCTATTGAATATTTTGTATTCATCTGTGCTCAAAAGAGGTTGTCCCCTCAAAGAAACCCATGATACTTTGTAATATGCTTCTGTTATTTCAATATAATATTGCTGTTTTCTTTCAATTTAGTGCATTTTGTTATATTTATGTTGCTGGATTAATTTGTGTGCAAGCAAGTTCCTAACATCTGGTATCATGGCACTTTAACGGGCTGTGTTTCGCAACAACTTCAACAAATTAGAGCTATTAACAACTGTCCACCATATGCTCTCACTTCACTCAATCAGGATCTTGGTGATCAAAAAGTGGTAACAAAGGTGGCAACACTAAGCTTTTTGTCCTAAATATGCTAAGTTGACTCATTGTTATGGGTGAAGTGGAGGGTGTCCTGCAAACACCTAGCCCTCAGACAACGCTGTATATAGATTTTTAGCTTTCACGTACCTTTTAGTATATAGGGAGTGCCTAGGGTTTTTATTTCGCCATAAAAAGCCTTGTCATTTGTATTATGTGATGCACCAGTAAGTAGTTAGTCCTGGGAAGTTACTCAGATGGTACCTTGGAGATGGAATAGTGGGCTAGGGGACAGTTCAATCCTCCATAGCTAGAGCTATGAAATATTTGCTTACAATATTTACAAATGTGATAAGTATATTTGAGAGCTCATAGACCAAACACCTTATACTGACCTTCCATGTCATAACCCTAGCACCTTGGAGTCACAGATCTGAAGTATTTTTTTTTGGAAATGTAGTTACCACAATAGTCATAAAGATTCAAACTATTTCAACATCTTGCAGAAACAACAAAACCCAAAAAGGGTTAGAATATTTTTGACCAATTATCTAGACATTGTGTCATAAGCCCATCAGTCACTAATAAAAAAAAGTTTGTGATTTTTTTTTAAAGTTGCCCCCCCTACAATTGTCTCATTAAGACGATCATTTTAGCATCCAATACAACTTTTTGGAAAACCCAAACCCCCCTAATATAGTGGTTCAAACCTGATCAAGGGACATGGAGAAACAACTTGCTAACCTTCTAGCAGAAATACATGCCAATGGGATGACCTCCAATCCCAACTCTCCGGTGTCAATGGCCAATAGACAAACATGATAGACACTCTCCATGAACTACGTGGCTGCAATTCGTGGATTGGTTCGAGCAACACTTATGAATACAAATCCACTTCTAGGAGAAGATCCCAAATTGGATTTTCCTAAATTTGATAGTAGTGATCCCACTAGTTGGATCTACAAGGTAGAGCAATATTTGAGACAAGGTACCTATAGCCTCTTTCAACCTGGAGAAAGTTGTCGTCCAATGGTTCCATTGGTATGAAAAGCTAATGATATCCTGTCATGATCAAAATTTTGTGAAGACCTATGAATTTGCTTTGGCCCGAATGCAAATGAGGATTTCACAAGAGACCTAGCCAAATTGCAACAAATTGGTTATGTTTGGGAATATCAAACGGAGTTTGAAAAAATCACCAACAACATGGATGGGTTGACAGATGACTTCTTCAAAAGTTGTTTCGTCAATGGGTTAAAAGAAGATATTAGAACGGAGTTGAAAATGTTCAAACCTCATGATATGATGGCAGCCTCTGTTTCAAATCTCAGCAATTTCTCACCATTTCTCGCAATGCAGGACCTACAGAGAAACCGGGCCCTATCTCACGAGACAAGAAGCCTTGGTTTTCTTGAAGATTTTCGTCGAGAAATCTCAACAATTTCTCAATGAAAATCATCGAGAAAACCCTATTTCTTAGCTACTAGACAAACAAAAAAATGCATTAAAAATAAAAAGTAAACAACCGGACTTGCGGAATGTCTTATCACGATTTTGCATAGACGAGACAGTATTGCTAAGTGAAATCTGAAAAGGAAAAAACGTGCCCTCATCTCATCATTTCGCATGCATATTCAAATTGCAAGTTCGCCGCCAAACCCTACAATTGCACTTTGCAGTGTGCATAGCCACAATGTCCTCGATTTGTAATATTCAAGTGCCAGTTTGAAGCTGAAGTTTGTAGTTTGTAACTTTGTAACGTTATGTAAGATCCCCACATTGAGACCTAAGACCAAAATAGAGGACGTTCCACAAACTCAAACAAATCTAAAATAAACACTGAACATTACAGCCCTTTAACCCTTCAAAAAAAGTCTGTAATTCTGAGCAAACAATTACCAACTTTTACTCTTTTCAAATCTGCCCTCAATAATTAATTAATTTAACTCAAATAACTGAAACTTAGAAAATTCACAACTTCTGAAATACTTGGGATTTTAATATGAATGAGGACTCCAAACGATCACAAAAATAGCAGCTATCAAATAAAAATAGTTTCAAAATTTTCCACCCACAAGGGGTCCCTCAAATGATATCCCGAAGTTCTGAAAACCCAAGTTTTTCACCCAAAACTATGCAAATAATTTTTTGAATATCAAACCCTTGAAATAAACCCTCAACAATGCCTCCCAAGCCTTCAAACCAATTCGCCCTTCTTGAGAAAAAATATAGAAATAATTTTAAATATTTCCGAAGCATAAATCAGCGCAATAAACATGCAATCTCACCTCAAAGGCAATTTGCCCCACTAGGAAAAAAACATAAAAGTTACCTTAACCCTGGGCAAGGGTTTCCACCAATAACAAGGCCTTTCGAATATGATCCCAAGCTCCCAAGCAAGTCGCCCAAGAAGAGAAATCAAACAATCTTCCCCTCACAAGCAATTTGAAGCCCTTTAATGACCTCACCAACCCTCCAAGTAATTTGCCCAACTCCTCCAAGCAATCCATCCACCTTAGGAACCTGCAAATTCGCATATAGAAGCTTTCAAAGGTGTTCACACAATTTTTAAAAGGTCGTGTTGCAAAACACTGTTATAAAGTAACTAGTAGAACTTGAAAGGTAACATTCTTTAAGCATCTACCTTCAACAACCAAGCTTGATATACTTAATTATCAAATCCAAATATCCAAATTCACATAATCTTCAAATGAATCCTCCTTCTCCTTAAATAACCTCCTCCAAGTGTAGCACTCCAAAATAAGAAAAGAGGGTTAATTTAAAAATCAACTTAAGTCTTATAAGCCAAGACCTAAAACTCCCTCACTTAAGTGAAATATATATAAAGTATTTTTTTCTCAGAACATAATTCAAAATTAGAAATATAAAATACATTTTTCATTAGTAACTCTTCACAAGTGGTCCACCATGTCCCATAACCTTATTCTACCCTTAGCCATCGGAAACAAGAATGGCCTAAGGGTCCCACCAAAATCTCAATAAAAAAAGGGGGACATTACATATCATTTCATAACTCTATGAGCATTGTAGTTTGTAACTTTGTAGTTTGTAGTTTGCAACTTTGTAGTATTGTTACTATTGTACTCCTTTTTTATCTCACATTGATAGAAAATATACTTTTGGCCCTATGGCATTCTCTAAATTCATTTTTCATGTCATTTAACAATATTTTATATTTAATTTAAGTTTATTTTATGAATTTGTATGTTTTTTAAAGTAGCGATAAAGTTGTCGAGAAATTCTCGAGATCTGAGATCCAGTTCAAAATTTGCCTCTCGAGAAATCACCGAGAACGAGATTTCCAACTATGATGGCAGCCATTGGATTAGCTAAGTTGGCCAAAGAAAGTTTCACAGTCTAGCACAAGTCTTCCAAATACCACACATTCAGGGATTTCATGCCACCACGACTAACAACATTTCCAAACCCAAGAACTACACCCATCAAACGCCTAACAGACGCTGAGATGCTGGATAGATGGGAAAAATGATTATGTTATAACTATGATGATAAATGTTATAACTATGATGATAAATTCACACCGAGCCACCCATGTGTAGAGAAAAAACTACACCTACTTGATGTAGAGTCACCTCGGGAGTCCGATGAATGGGAAGATGCACCAAAAGCACCGGTGGAAGAAAACGAAGAACATGCTATCATGGAGGATTCCATGCAATAAATTTCGATGTACGCGTTGACGAGCTTCACCACTCCTCAAACAATAAAGATGGAGGGGTACTTTAAAAAACATCCCCTTTCAATCCTCATTGATTGTGGCAGCACAAATAACTTCATTGACCCTCCACTAGCCAAACAAGCCAATTGTTGTGTATACATGTTCAATTTTTGACATCATGATAGCCAATGGCAGAACCTTACCTTATAAGGAAAAATGCCGCAATGTATGAATTTTAGTGGGGGATTATAATTTGAAATCAAACATGTTTGTTCTATCCCTAGGAGGTTGCAACATAGTTTTGGGAGATTAGGGGCTTCAGACACTAGGTCCTATCCTATGGGACTTTTTTGAACTATAGATGCAATTCACTAATAAAGGTCACCAACACACCTTAAAAGGACTCACTTAGGGATCAACAAGTGGCATTAGCTCTCATCGGATTGAGGAGTTGCTAAAAAGGGCTTTCGTGGGATTGTCGCCCAGTTTTGCACCATATTGTTCAATGAATCAGTTGATCCCAACCCCCTGCCTAAATTACAGGAACTATTGTTTAAACATGCAATTATCTTTGAGGAACCTAAAAGGCTACCTCCACAATGGCCAAAAGATCATGCTATTCAACGTGTTCTAGGTAATGTACCTCCAAACATTTGTCCTTAACAGTACCTATTTTTATAGAAGAATGAAATCGAAAAAAATGGTGCAAGACTTGTTGAAAGCAAGTCATTAGACCCAACATCAATTCTTACTCTTCCCTTGTATTAGTAGTATGGAAAAAGATAAGTCTTGGTGCCTTTGTATTGACTTTTGAGCACTGAATAAGCTCACAACCAGGGACAAATTTCTCATTCCAATAATTGGTGAGCTATTAGACGAATTGCATGGAGCTTGCTTCTTCTCAAAGCTCGACTCAAGGTTAGGCTAACATCATATCCACATCAAGGAAGAAGATATTCCTAAGACAACCTTCTAAACTCATGATGGTCCATATGAGTTTCTCGTCATGCCCTTCAGCCTCACCAATGCTTCGTCGAAATTTTGAGGCTTAATAAACAAGACCTTCTGGCCATTTCTCCGCAAATTCATCTTGGTATTCTTTGATGACATCCTTGTTTATAGCCATACCTTGGAGGAGCATCTAGAACAAACCTTCCAAATCTTTTCTCATAACCAATCATGTGCCAAATGGTCAAAGTGTGCTTTTCGCCAAAAGGAAATTGAGTATCTAAGACACATCATCTCTGAGGAAGAAAGTCATGCCCTTTGGCCTCACCAATGCTTCTTCCAAAGTTTGAGGCTTAATAAACCAGACCTTCTGGCCATTTCTCTGCAGTATATGTTGGATTCCCCAAGAGTGGAAGTTGTTTAGCTTGGAGGAGTGAAGCAATAATAGGAACCTTGTCCTCAAAGGAAAACTTACATTTCCTTGCAAAATCAGATTTTGTAGAGTGTTGTTCATTGCCGTTTTTCATCTTGTTCCAAGCACACATTTTCATCTGAATTGGCCCATCTACCCCTCATTACTACCATCACCAAGTGTCCTCTTGGTTTCAAACCTTGAGGTGTTTTTAACCAGCTGAATTGACACCTTATTTGGCATGTTTCCAAACTGTATGCTAGGCTGGAATGACATAAAAGACTCAGAATTTTCTGAGTGTATTTGCAAATTTCTTCCCATGCCATTTTCAGATTTTTTAATTTTCCTCAAATATAGAATTTTACTTCCCCACAATACCAATTTTAAGCACAAATTTTCAGAAGTGGCAAGAGAAAAAGGAATTAAGTAATTCATTCCATACTTTGGGAACCAACTAGCATTGACTCCTCGCAACAAACCTTTCACTTTAGCAAGCCTTAGAAACCAGTTTATACAAAGAAGAATTTGATATTCCTTTTCATACCTTAGAGGCTGCCCTATGCCCCCAACATTGAGTTTGTTGTATGGGAAGCCTTTTCCCATTTTTTCTTCACCCCACATGCCATGTGTGTGACGCTTTCCCTTCATGAGAGTTGGTTGTTCAAACTCAGAAAAATCCATTTGCCTAGCTGCCCCTACATAAATTCCTTCATGCCTCATGCTCTCCATTCTTTTGGACATTGCCCTCTTGGGTGCCCTATCTTGCAAACCATGTAATATCACTTCCTTCCCATTGGCATCAAATTTGAGCTCCATTGTTTGGTAATTTTGGGTGTACTCTCCAAGAGAGTGCAACCATTGTATACCAAGCACAAAGTTTCCCCAATACCAACCACATAAAAATCATCTTCAATGAGATGTGTTCCCATCATTATGTTTAGCTTGGGAATTTTAGTGGTACAAGGGATGGTCAAGCCATCCGCCACAGTCACATGAAAACCACTAAATTCAATAGATCGTAATCCACATAAAGCCACTAATTTTTTATCAATGAAATTATGAGTGGCTCCACTATCAATAAGAATAGTGACACCCATACCTTTCAAACTACCCATCACACAAAAGTGGTAGTACTTAGGGGTTCCTGATAGGGAAGCAAAAGTGCCCTCCAAGTCTTCTTCACCAAAAATTTCCAAATGTTCCTCATCATAGGTGGCTGCCCCTTCCTCTATATCCTCATCTTCTCCATCCAAATGCACTTCAATGTAGTGCACTTGACCTTTTCCACGGCAATGGTGACTCGATGACCAAGGGTCTTTGCAATCAAAGCACAACTTCTTCCGTCTCAATTCATTTTTTCTCTCAAAACTCTCTCTGCTCTCTTTGCTGCCCCAAACCCTATTGGTTTGGCCTTCCAAACTGCCCTATACCATGTTGATTAGGCTTATCCAATTGCCCCAAGGGGGCTGATCTAGGTGGCCCAAAAGTGCTGCCCCTTGGCTGCCCCCATTTGTTGTCTTTTGGCTGTCCATAGGGCTTAAAAGAATTAGTTTTCTGAAAATTAAAGGGCAGAATTTTACCTTGTGTCGTTAAGGATTCAAGATCAAGATACTTTTGAATGGCCCCTTGGAGACTAGAAGGATCAAAAGCCTTGACCAAACCCCTAATAAAATCAGTCAAGCCTTCCATAAAAAGAACCACTAATCTTCTCTCCGAAACATCTGTCACCATGACTGAAAGCCTCTGATGTTCAGTCACATAATCTTACACTGTCTTTTTGTTTTAGTTATGGCAACTCCTTAAAATGCAATTCTGGATCAGCCCTATCAAATTGCTCAATAATTTTCTTACTAAATTCTTCATATGATGAAATGAGTTGGTGGCCTTGAGTAACCAAATCGTGATACCACCATTCATGGGCAGCTCCTTCCAAATGCAAAATAGCAAACTGAATGGCCTCTTTCTCCAACATAAGCCTTAGAGAAAAATATGTAACCACCTTTTGGATCCAAGCCCTAACTGAACTTTTGGGGAAACCATCAAAATTTGAAAGTGAAAGCTTACTCAAAGCTTGGTGGAGTCTTCCTTGGCTGCCCTTGTGCTTTTGGCTAGTCCTATTGCCTCCCATTTGGCCATGCTTCCAAGAAGTGAAAGCTGAAAAATCCATTTATTCCCTAGAAAGGGTTGGATATGTCATGTATTCATCATAATATTTCAATAAAGTGTCTCTCAATGAGGGTTGTGCTTCTCCCTCGGAAATGCCCACCTCATCCTGCAAGAAGTTACGCTGGTTAGGCCTACATGAAGCTCCTCCAATACCCTTAGAAGGTTAATCCATGAAGTTGACTTCCAGAAGCACTACCATCCCCATTGGATGGTTTGTCACCATTCATCTCCTTCATAGTTCGCACAAATTCTAACATCATGGCCATCATTTGTTTTTGGATTTGTGTGTACCTGTCAAGCCTTTATTCCTCTCTATGTTATGCCTCTTCCTTTGATTGATCCAGGTGAGACATGTCTTCTGTTTGCGAAATTTCCCTCTCTTTTTGCTCCTCAAGTAATATCTTATCTCTTCGTCACCTTCTTGCATGTATCACTGAGAATCCCACAACTAGCCAAGATTTGGCTCTAATACCACTGTAATGTCCTTTAAAAAGGATGATTAGCTGAATATTAGAAATAATTGCAAACCCTACCTTAAAATGGGAAATTTCTAATTTAACTTCAGCAAACCCTAGCTGCGAAATAACTTTAAAAAATTAGCATAAAATTATGCTAAACCCTAACAACAATTGGTTGATCCAAACAAGCAAATTTATCCTTCCAAAATCATGAAATAAGCCAAACCCTAGACACCTCCAAATTGAAACTTAATAGCAATTTGCAGCTGAATTAATCCAATGAAACCCTCATAAATTTGCATAAAAATTACATAATTTATGACGCAAATCTGAAGGCATTTTGGAGCCACAAGCCCCTCAAAACAATTCACCCAAGTTGGAAAATAGATATAATATTTATTGAATATTTTTAGGGCAAGATGACCCTCAAAATATACTGAAATACCTCACAAAACAAGTCGCCACACTGCAGAAATATTGGAATAAAAATCAAAATATGTTTTGACCTAAATAGGTCTCAAAACCCTCAAAATCCCCAAATCGGCTCTCAAGTCAATTCGCCCTAGCTGGAAATAATCAATTTCAGCACCTCAATCCACGCAACCCTCCAATGAAAGGTCTTTGTCACTGTCAAACAACTCCCAAGGTTCCAAACCCTAGTCGCCCCACTTCTAATGCAATATTTTTGTATTTTTTTAATATTAGGAGCAAGTACAACCTCAAGGTGAAGTTGCCCTAGTTAAGAAATGAGGGTTGGCATCCCCACTCCTTTGATTAAAATTTTTTGTCTTCAATGCAATAGCTCAAATGTTTTGTGCTTAATAACCAAATTTGAATATCAATCATAACATGCCCTCTCCAAATGATTCATCTCCATTTTTGTAGCCCTCCCAAGTGTGCCCAAAAAGAGGGAGGGTAACTTAAAATGTTTTTTTAAAAAACCTTTCCTTATGACCTATTCTTAAAATCACTTAAACCTTCTTGAGCCTTAAAGGTCTCCTCTTTAAGTGAAATAAGAAACATAAAATACTTTTCAAAGAAGTACTTTTACAAATATTCAAATAAAACATTCAATATTCTCTTCCCTTTATGCTTGTCCCTTAGCACCGGGGAATAAATTTAAGGCTAAAGGTCTTCCAAGATGTTCCTATCAAAAGAGGGACATGACAGAAAAATTCAAGTATCTTGAAAACACATCAATGTCAAGACTCATATAATGTAAAGGAGCCATATAGCCTCGACCTATCGCCATCAATAAAACAAAGAGATTGTTGAGCAAGTATTACAGACTATGGTTCCAATAACAGTCAGTAACTAGCACCAAAGCATCCGTAACTTGGAGGATGTCTTTAGCAACATAACCTTTTTGACGTAGAACACCTTAATGACAAGTGAGAAAGTGGTCGACCCTATGGTCTTAATGATCAAGAAAGGATAAAACATTGCGGTAATTCACATGGAGATATTGCAGAAGGCCTTAATTGAGGTGATTGTTGACAAAGGTTCAAGTGTGAATGTCCTCCTAGAGGACACTTGGAATAGGATTGGCAGGTACACCTTGTGGCCCCCAATATTCAAATGACTAGGATTGAATAAATATGGAATAGCAATATTGGGCATCTTGGTTGCTCAAAAGGTGGTAATCAACACCCAAATTTTCATTATTGATTTCCTCGTCCTTTCATTGCATAGGCCATCTTATGATGCCTTGCTTGGTCGAGGTTGGCTGGAAACTACCAAAGTGGACTACAATTGGAAGAAAAAAATCTTACCACTCATGAAATAAGGCAAAAAATGACATAGTTACCGAGTTTGATAATCCGATTTTTTCAGGAGGGCGAAAAACCCCAAAAAATCAGATTTCTTGATTTTTTTTGAAAAGTTTAGTTCAAAATATATGTATATAATTATAGCTAACATTAAATATGTAAAGAATACAAAATATATATAGTGATGGCTTTTAAGGTCTACTAAAATTTTAAAATAATACTATATATTACATATAATGATTATACTAATTTTAATGCTATATAGTATATTCTTTTTTATAAACTAAAAATACTATTTTGAATTATAATGCTATATAGTATATTCTTTTTTATAAACTGAAAATACTAAATTATTCAAAATAGTTATAATACTTTGTATTGGGACTCCATGAGTCTGAGAGAGGATTCACAAAATTATGTTCGAGACAAGCCTGGCAAGGCTATAGCCTCAAATCAAAGACTCGTGAGTCCCGAGGGAAAACTCTCTGAATCTGCATTTTTCCAAAATAAAATCATTTTTTCTTTTCAAGTCAAAAACGCAGAGATAAACATAGAAAGGCCACTTGCCTCCAATGATCCGCACCAAGGGTGCCAAGATGGCAGCATGGTGGACAACCCAATAACTTAGCTAGTAAATTATCGAGTTATAGAACATGCAATAAAAACAATACCAGCAGTAAACTATTACACATTTGAATGCCTGAGATTAGCATAATAACGCTACTAATATTCAATGAGAAACAATAGGGTATGGTATACATGTGTACAATGTGCAAAAATGCTGAGAATGGGGATTCTCATAATCAAAAAAAGGAAAGCACTTTCTCACTGATATGCCTAGATTGGAATGTGAACAAATGACCATTCGATTATTGCATACATGAATATTGTGCCCAAAAACAAGGTCATTGAGATTGTATTGTCAACATGTTGCGCTTATACGAGTAAATGGCCTCAAACACACTCCATTTGCATTCACACCCAAAAGAGTTACAGGGCTGGCACAAAATACAAATGGCTAGCATTTGAAGATTTGTTGTTTTTGCACCATAATCTTCCAACCACAAATATGAAATATGACATTTATATTTTTTTAAGTAAACTAGAATTACAATTTTTAAAGAAGTCTAGTATCTACAAGAATAGATCAAAGGGCTCATTTTTTACCTAGTTTTTGGGTCATTCTCCTTCGAAAGCATAAAGCAGAAGAAAAGGGCCTTCCCTCTACACCCTTGTAAATTTACAACTCGTCAAGAATTGTCTCTAAAGACTTCGTCAGGTATCATCCTCTAAATGCATGCGTTGTAATTGTCCATAACCTCCTTATCGACTTTAAAGGAATTGGCAAAGAAAATTTGGGGTTCTAGTAGGTTGTACATGTTTGTGTTCGTAGTGCTGCATATTTGATCTCTAATCAATTATGCACCAAAAGGGTTCACATTTTCATTTGTTTTTCCTATAATAATGCACTATGGCCCCATTAGCCTTGTCCATGGCCTCATACAAATTACCCATTGTAGTTTTTTCGTCATCCAACAAGCATAGAACCCTGAGCAAAGGCTTTATCACCCAACAAAAAGTATGAAATTTTAAAATTAAAATTAAGTTAAATTTGAACAAAAATAAAAATAAAAAACAAATGATCAGTAAGAAATCGAACTTTTATGAATGAAAAATTTATAAGTTACAAAAACTTACAAAGCAATGGATTTTATCACTTTTGAAGTTCGTAATTATTATGTTTAAAGTTACCTTAAGGATCTCATATGTGCTCTTTGCAAACACATCATCAAAAATGGTTTTCATGGCCCTTTCTCCTTCGACCTTCCTACAATATGTAGACATTGACCAACGAGTTCTCACAAACATCTACTTAAGAGGCATGTTAAGGCTGCAATATGATAAAGTTTGTGGCAAATCATGTGTTTCGCGATCATCCAAGCTCCTTTACAATGTGCTCTCTCATCAAGCTAAGCACCCAAGAGTGATTGTAGATGTATTTGGTAATATTTTTTTATTCTTCAACCACATTCTTCGCCCATCCAATTTTTTCTCTATCCTCAAGTAGGAGATCAATGCAATGGGTTGCAGAAGGGCTCCAAAATAAAGTAAGATGTCTCTCCTCAAGAAATCTTCCTACTGCTACGTATGTTGTTGTATTGCAACTCATAACTTGGATGACACTCTCTAAACCCACTTCCAAGACCACCTCCTACAACATATTACACGAAGTCTATGCATTCTTCACTTGGAAAAAGGTATCAAAAGACTTCAAGAAAACTGACTACCCACCCGAAGTGTAATGTCCCCATTTTTTATTGAGACCCTTGTGGGACCCTTAGCCCATTCTTTTTTCCAATGGCTAAGGGTAGAAGAAGGTTTTGGGACATGGTGGACCACTTGTGAAGAATTACTAATGCAAAAGGTACTTTATATTTCTAATTTTGAGTTATGTTTTGAGAAAAAGTATTTTATGAATATTTCACTTAAGTGGGGGAGTTTTGAGTCTTGGCTTATAAGACTTAAGTTGGATTTTAAATTTAACCCTCTCTTTCTATTTTGGAGAGCTACACTTGGAGGAGGGTATTTAAGGGGAAGGAGGATTCATTTGAAGATTATGTGAATTTGGATATTTGGATTTGATAATCAAGTATGTCAAGCTTGGTTGTTGAAGGTAGATGCTTGAAGAATATTACCCTTCAAGTTCTACTAGTTGTTCTATAAACGGTGTCTATCAACACCACTTTTCAATTGGAAATTGTACTACATCTTTTGAAGATTTATTTGAAGATTTTATCCAACAATTGCAGCTTCAAGGTAGGCGATTTGCTTAGAGAGCTTGGACGAATCACTTGAAGGGTTCATGAAATCATTGAAGAGTGTTGACTTGCTTATGAGGGAAGTTGTTGGTTTTCCTCCTAGGGCGGTTTTATCTGGAGCTTGGAATCATCTTTTAAGGGCCTTATTGCTAGTGGAAACCCTCTCTTACGATGAAGGTATTTTTTATGTATTTTTCTTAGAGGGGCAAATTGCTTTTGAGGCAAGATTGCATGTTTCTTGAGCTGATTTATGCTTCATAAGCATTTAAAAGTATTTCTATATTTTTCCCAAGAAGGGCAAATTGGTTTGAAGGCTTGGGAGGCATTTTTGAGAGTTTATTTCAAAGGTTTGATATTCAGCAAATTGTTTGCATAATTTTGGGTGAAAAACTAGGGTTTTCAAAACTTTGGGATATTATTTGGGGGAACCCTTTTAGATGAAAACTTCTGAAACTATTTTTGTTTGATAGTTATTTTTGTGATCGTTTTGAGTCCTCATTCATATTAAAATTCCAAGTATTTCAGAAGTTATGAATTTTTCAAGTTTCCGCTGTTTGAGGTAAAATAATAAATTATTAAGGGCAGATTAGAAAAGTATAAAGGTTGGTAATTGATTGTTCAGAATTGCAAAAATTTTGAAGGGTTTAAAACGCTGTAATTTTCAATGTTTATTTCATATTTGTTTGAGTTTGTAAAAAAACTTTTATTTTGGTCTTTGGTCCCAATTTTGGGACACTACAATGGTATCAGAGCCAATTTCTTGGCCATTTGTGAGATGAAAGGGTTATTCAGGAACATGTACAATGCTAGGTTTGAGAGGTTTGCTCAAACCCAAAAGCAGCTGACAGAAACTTTAGACACACTCCGTCAAACAATGAAGGGCATGAAAGGGGACCAACCCCTTGAAAGGGAGGAAGAACCCTTAATCAATTGGGAATTGAAGGAGGATTATGATGAATATTTGACACTTGCACCACAGTACAGGAAGGAAAGAAGTTTTGAGTATTGGCTAGGTTGGAGGTATGGCAAAGGACACCATGGGCACATAGTTATGCATGTGACTTAGGGAGAATTGTTCTCCCAACTTTTGATAGATACCCAGGTGCTTCAGTTAAAGCATGGGTAAACAAGGTTAATGAATACCTTGAACTGAGGCTCATAAGTGAGAAGCAAGCTCTAAAATTTGTCACACAACACTTGGTAGGGGCTGCCCATGATTGGTGGCAATTTGAGTTGAGGACACAAGCACATAACTTCATCAAGACTCATGAGGAATTAGGTGAGAAGCTCATCAAACAGTTTGATAAGGAGGAATGTCTAAAATTTGAGGTAGTGGAGCATGTAGAAGAACAAAAATTAGAATTGTTAGAGCAACCAAAAACTAATTTTCAGTTATACAAGGGGCAGCCATCATATGAGTATGTTGGACCTCCAAAATCTGAGTTTTTTGGGCAGCAAAGAAGGCTGCAAATTGATGATGCAAAGGAGGAAGAAATCAATGAGCATGAACTAAAGGAAGTACAAGGTAAAGATTTTTATTTGGTAGAGGATATCTATTTATGTTCTAATGATTGTATGCATGACAGTAAAGTCACAAAAGGTGAAAACAAGAAGCTTGAGCCAAAGAAGGATGAAATTGAAGCAAAAAGGGCATCGCTTGTTTATAAAGGGTTCAAGTTTGAAGATTTTGCACCAACCCTCGAATATTTATTGACTGATTTTCAGAACAACCATACAAAGAGTCGTGTGATTGAAAAAGATATCAGATATTTAGAAGATATAAGGATTGGAGATGTCTCCACTAATTCCATTTCATCAAGGGGAAACAAGTTTTCCATCACTCAAAGGAAGCATGCAAGAAAAGGTGATAAAATGAAGGCCGTGGTTTGCAAAAAAAGGCATGAGGATTCCTTGATTCAAGATCACAATTATTGGCACAAAGAGAAAGAATCAAAATCATTTGAGGCACGGAGGAATATAGGCATGCACAAGTTAAACTTGGAACTAGAGTTTAAGGTGGGAGTTAATGAAGTTATTATACATAGTTCGTGTAACATGGAGACTCCATCTTCGTCAAGTCACATGATGGGAGGATGTTTTATGAGCATGGGAAAGAAGGAAGAAAGGACCAATGATAGGGCTGTTTTAAAACATCATGGACAGCACTTGCTTGCAAAGGAGGACATGTGACAACACACTTGGTGAGTTTTCTTCATTATGATTTTTATCATTTTCATGTTGGAGGGGTGAGATTTCTTGTTTGCAAGGGCAGCCCCAAGGTTGCCATGGGCAGCATCCTATTCCTTGATGCAAGGGGAAGAAAGAGGTTGTTATGATGGCATGAGGTCCCTAGTAATATTGCAAAAGATCCAATTTGTGAACAGCAGTTCATGAAGTATGAATTTCAACAAAGGTGTGTCCTTTTCTTCACTAAGGACTTCTAAAATTAACTTAGCACAGTCACAAAAAAAAATTGGGCATGGAGGATTACTTATTTTGCTTGTTGCAGCCAAGTAAAAGAGTTGGAGAAATCAGTTCGAAGTCTGAATTTTATTATTCAGAAAATTCTCAGTCAACAATGCAATTCCGATCATCAAATATAGTTATGATTTTGCATCTTCAGAGCATATTTCAGTTTGCAATGGAAAGAATTTATGCTTGGGCGAATTCTGAAATTTTTGACTTCAAAGGTTCTAAAGTAACATGGCAGGTACAGCAGTGTATCAAGAGCAAGAAATCTGATTTTTTTGATAATGTATAGCCACTAATGAATTCTGGAAATATTAATAAATTGAGGTATCACTTGCACAACCATGGATGGAAAGGCCCACAAAGAACGCTACAATCTTTCATGGTTGAGGTGAAGTATTTGTTGGGTTTGTTTAGTTATGTGTGCATATGTGAAGAAGTTGACAAGGGGCAGCCAATGGAAGGATACACCTTTCATAGGAGTGGATCTCTACAAATTGGTTCACATAATTATGGCACGCACTTGCAAGGTATGTTCTCCAATTTAGATAAGCTTGTTCTCTCTCTACAAATGAAAGGATTACAATTTCAAGTTGAAGAAGGATTGACATGGTATAAAGGTTTTATCACACTTTGGAATGCTCACTATGGGAGCACACCTTTAATGATTGTCCATGAGAGGGAATTAATTATGGGCTGCATTGTTACGCATGTTATTTTGGTTCAGTTTTGCAGCCCTAATCTTTTTGATACAGTACATGAGTCTCCAATGGTTTGTTGGGGAAGCATGGAGTTCGAGAGCCCATTAAGGATCAGCTTGGTAAGGAGCAAGTTGAAATTTGTGAGTACAGACATAGCTATGTTTTACTATTGCAGCCAACATAATTGCATATTCAGTCTTTTTGATAAGATTTCAGCTCGTAAAGGGGGCATATAGATGAGTTCAAAGCATGATAATTATTATTTTGAGTTGCATGACCTTATGAGTTCTTTAAAGCAGCCTCCAAGGTACTGGTATGGCAAAGTAAGAAATTCTAATTTTTATGGCATCCCACGGATCATGGGAAGAAAAGAGAATGCAAGTATCAATTTTGAATCTTGTCATCATGAAAAATCAGAATTAGACATGTACTTACAGCAGTATCATGAAAGAGAAAAGACTGATTTTTGGAGTACATTTCAGCTTTTGCAAGGTTTTAAAAACATGCATGTTTGGATACCCTTCATAAGAAATAGAAGTAGCACATGCACAAAGAAGGTACAACTCTCCTTGATAAGTATTTGGGAACTATTGACGAGCTTATGGAGTGTTACATGCATACATGAGAATGTTGATAAGGGGCAGCCTTTGGAAGGCTATGAGGACACTTTTGGCACTTGGGGGCAGCCTCCAAAGTACAATTACAACAGTATGAAGAGGCCAATTGAGGGATCTTTTCCTTGGGATAAAATCACAAATAGACCTTGCATCATAAGGTATGTTGGGACACCTCTCTGAATATTGCAATTGCTTGAGGACAAGCAATTTTGGGTGGGGAGGATTGTAATGTCCCCATTTTTTATTGAGACCCTTGTGGGACTCTTAGCCCATTCTTGTTTCCGATGGCTAAAGGTAGAAGAAGGTTTCGAGACATGGTGAATCACTTGTGAAGAATTACTAATGAAAAAGGTACTTTATATTTCTAATT
Source organism: Torreya grandis (assembly GCA_037957365.1). Taxonomy (NCBI): domain Eukaryota; kingdom Viridiplantae; phylum Streptophyta; class Pinopsida; order Cupressales; family Taxaceae; genus Torreya; species Torreya grandis. The sequence goes on along the minus strand of JARHVA010000019.1, from coordinate 11,235,088 downwards.
TTGAATTATGTTTTGAGAAAAGGTACTTTATGAATATTTCACTTAAGTGGAAGAGTTTTGGGTCTTGGCTTATAAGACTTAAATTAATTTTTAAGTTAACCCTCTCTTTCTATGTTGGAGCGCTACACTTGAAGGAGGGTATTTAAGGGGATGGAGGATTCATTTGAAGATTATGTGAATTTGGATATTTGGATTTGATAATCAAGTATGTCAAGCTTGGTTGTTGAAGGTAGATGCTTGAAGAATGTCACCCTTCAAGTTCTACTAATTGTTCTATAAACGGTGTTTGTCAATGCCACTTTTCGATTGAAAATTGTACCACATCCTTTGCAGATTTATTTGAAGATTTTATCCAACAATTGCAACTTCAAGGTAGGCGATTTGCTTAGAGAGCTTGGACGAATCACTTGAAGGGTTCATGAGATCATTGAAGAGTGTTGACTTGCTTATGAGGGAAGTTGTTGGTTTTCCTCCTAGGGCGATTTGATTTGGAGCTTGAAATCATCTTTTAAGGGCCTTATTGTTAGTGGAAACCCTCTCTTACGGTGAAGGTAATTTTTATGTATTTTTCTTAGAGGGGCGAATTGCTTTTGAGGTAAGATTGCATGTTTATTGCGCTGATGTATGCTTCAGAAGCATTTAAAATTATTTCTATATTTTTTTTCAAGAAGGGCGAATTGGTTTGAAGGCTTGGGAGGCATTGTTGAGGGTTTATTTCAAGGGTTTGATATTCAAAAAATTATTTACATAATTTTGAGTGAAAAAACTAGGGTTTTCAAAGCTTTGGGATATCATTTGAGAGACTTCCCCTGGATGGAAAATTCTGAAACTATTTTTGTTTGATAGCTGTTATTTTTGTGATCGTTTTGAATCCTCATTCATATTAAAATTCCAAGTATTTCAGAAGTTATGAATTTTCTAAGTTTCAGCTGTTTGAGGTAAAATAATAAATTATTAAGGGCAAATTCGAAAAGAGTAAAGGTTGGTATTTGATTGTTTAGAATTGCAAAAATTTTGAAGGGTCTAAAAGGCTGTAATTTTCAGTGTTTATTTTAGATTTGTTTGAGTTTGTGGAAAAACCTCTATTTTGGTCTTTGGTCCCAATTTGGGCACACTACACAAAGCCACTAGAAGGTTTATCAAAGTGCAATTCCTTCCATTCTTCCACACATCAAACAAAATACTGCTGCCCTTTTTGTGCCAAATCTATTTTGATCCTCTATTATCACCAATGTATTTTTTACGGCTTCCTCCAGCAAGGGACCACTCAAATCATGAAAACTAGGTGCTTTGATCCCTTTCTGGAAAATAGTCAATGCAGTTACCAATGTCTCCCACTATGGGCTCGTTTCCACATTAAATGGTATGTTTTTATAATACCAAACAATTGCACATCTCAGCGAGGGATTTGTGCAAGGTGGTATTTGACGCAATTGATGCCTCCTCTCATTATAAAAGCACAATAGTTGCATATCGCAATTCTATACTCTAGACCCTTTGTCATCGAACTTTGGCATCCCACTATTGCTACATGAGGTTGAGGATGCTATTCCCATATATCACTGCAAGTGCAAGCTGCAAGCCCTCCCAAAACAAAACAAAAACAAGCGAAGATTAAACCCTATCTGCCTAACAAAGAAAGAAGAAACAAGAATAATAATAATAATAATAATAAATCTAAAATGAAAGAATAAGCTCAAAAACCAAATAAAAATGAATTCTTACCTCTTAAATTGAATTCCATGTCTAAAACCTTCAAATCCAATTGAAATCACTTCATGGCAACTGAAAAATGATCAAATGTGTTTTAGCATAAAAGAAGAGAGCACAAACAACATAAAATTGGAGGTAAAAGTGAAAAAGACATTTTTTTAGTGGTTGTTACTATGCAGCTATCGAGTTACTTGCTCAATGTTGTAACTTGCGAGTTTGGAAAGTTTTCGGCAATTTTCCTCGAGTTTTGTAGCTAAGTTGTGTACAACTAATGTGTGCCTTGACAGGTGTAAGTCTATGTAACTTCAACAATCTAATTCTTTGGTGTTGTCTACAAGTGGTCAAGATCCAAAGCTAAAGGATGATGTGTTATTGTTGGCTCAAGCAAAGGTAGAAAGTATGTGGAGCCAAGAATTGTGGCAAATCAAGGATGAAAAACAATATGGTGTAAGGACCACATTGTAGAGGCTTGATGTTCCTTTGCGGACACTTGAAGCATTCCTTAAGATGCAACTAAACTTTATCACCCACCTTGAACTCATGAGGTGTGTGATGTATGTCGGGGCACTTTTTGTACTCTTCTTATTGGCTCAAGAGTATCTACTGAAATTGTTGGTGAACATGTGGGATGGGAAGGAGAGTCATGATGCACTTGGCTTGGATCATGATGTGCTTGAGATACAAAGATACACGTTCAAGCGTTATCTCTAACATGTGTGACCACAACTTATGTGCTTTGTCCACTTCCTTTTATATGCATGACTCTATCCCTGATAGCACGTGATACGATATGTCTAGAGGTGTCACGAGCTAAAACCTAAGAAATGTCTGAAACGCACTATATCCCTAGTTTCATGTTCATGGGTATGGTAATGCAACAAGGAATGTAGGACTTGATGAGGCATTTGATGTCTATGCACATGCGAGGCCAATAAAAGTGTTGTTGTAGCGCTATAAATGTCTTTTGGCAATGCCAAAGTGTCATGTTGTCTAAGTGTAGTGCACCTCCTAGATAAGCCTTTGGCGAGGTGCACCAATAGAAACACTGAGATGTCCAAGCTTGTAGAGAATCTTATCAAACATATGGAAATCAACAATTTGTTCACCCTACGCAAGGGCAGCGTAGGCCTACGTGAAGTCATGATCAGCCAAGTAGAGAGATAGTCATAGAAGTTGTGGCCATGCATGCCAAGCACTAAAATAAGCACCTAGATAGGAGGGTGGTTGAGCACAACTAATGTCTACTTGTTTTTTTCCTTCTTGTGCTTGATCACCAAATGGAAGCTACATGTGTGTCATCCACTTATATGGTTCACATTCTTCAGCATGCTTTGTGTATGCAGGAACAAAAACAAGTTATGATATGAATGAATGCTTGTCTCTTTACCCAAGATGTAGTGGGCCGATTGCTTGACTACTTGAACGGTGGCTTACAACTCTCTTTCATGGGTGGAAACTGTGGAATAATACTAAAACGTGTTGATGAAGGTCTCTAAGTGATAAAGGATTGGATGTCCATGTTGACTGAACACTTCATAGAGTGCATAGTTGGATGCATCAGTCTCAATCTCAAATGGGTCGATAAAGTCAAGCACTTCTAGGAAGGGCACAACACAAAGGTGTTTCGTGAGCTCCTCGAATGCAAGTTGTTGCACAAATGTCTATTGGATTTTAGTGTTTGCATGCACAATCTAGTTGAGCGACTAGGATATATGCGAAAATCCAATGACAACCTACAATAGAAGTTAGCAAGTCCAAGAAAACACCTGAGCTCTATGAGATTGCACATAGTTGGCCAATCTTGGAGCACTCTGATCTTCTTTGGATCTACATGGATACCTTTGGTCAATGATGTAGCCTGGGCATCGAATTTTTGCGGTGTTGAATATATACTTGCTTGAGTTGGCTTGCAACTTGTGTTTGTAAAATGTGTCTAGGACGTGAGGGACATGTTCCTCCCAAGTCTTGTTGAAGATGAGTATGTCTCCAAGTAGACTATGACAAAGGAGTTGGTGAATGGCCTGACTATGTTGTTCATCAGCACATGAATGTTGTCGACGCATTGGTCAAGCCACAGGCACAACCAACCATTTGGACAATCCCTCGGGTTTTAAAATCATCTTCCAAAAGTCTTCAAGATGGACTAGCACCTGGTGGTAACATGACTTCAAGTCGATCTTGATGATGTATTGTGCACTTCGAAGTTGGTCTAGGATGTCATCATTTTGCTTGAATGGGTACTGATTCTTTAACATTATCTTGTTGAGTGAGTGATAGTCCATGCACAAGCACCATGAGCCATCTTTCTTTGGCATGAACTATCGGGTAGCCACCAAGAGAATAACTTGGCCTAATCTTGCTTTGATCAAGAAGCTCTTGGATCTGGAGCCGAACTTCATCATACTCCCAAATGGACCAGCAGTATAGTGGGTTGTTTGATAGATGGGACGCATGAACCCAATCAATCTAATGCTTTACCATATAATGTGCAGCAAGGCCTTTCGCTTCTAATACATCTCCATATTGTCGTGGTAACTTTTCAAGTTGTTGTAGCAACAACGATTATGCAGCAAGGCACACTGCCAATGTGTGGTTGCTCAATTGCACAGGTGTCTCAAGGGGACCATGACTAGCACAAACTTCTGACATGAGCTTACAACATTATTTGGTAGATACCAAATCGACTATGGTCTTTGGAGGTGACTCCAAGATGTTGAAGATGCGGTCTTTCAAATGGATGGTCCATCATTGTGGCTTAATTTGATAGGTACCATCACAATCGCACATGTATAGCTTGCCGAGAAGGATGCCACATGCTTCCAACGGTGTGACATCATAATTGATTGTGTCTCACATGGGTCAAACTCCATACTCGAAAGTGCATTTCGCCAAACCTAGATAGCTTTCCCTTATTGCAGCCATTCCAAAGTACGGTCGAGGGTGTGCTTCAGTAAAAAGACCTAGGTGTTGGATTGCATCTTGTGCTATAATGTTCTTTTGGCTCCCACTATAAATGATGACATAAAGGGGCTCACCCTAAACCAAGCACTTGGTGTGGAAGAGGCATTTTCATTTCTCCAAAGTGTTGATGGAAGAGGTACTAGCACTCAAACAAGTAGCATTTGGATCAATGTCTTCTACTTGCACAGGAGCTGATGTAAGCTGCATAATCAAGGTTTCTCATGCACAACATTCAAAAAATTTGTGTGCTTGTGAGGTGTGAGTGGCACCCCCTATCACCATATTTCTTCTTGCCTTTTCTTAAGCTAGAGGCTTTGGAGCCTTATGACATTGCACAAAGGATTTTTGTTTTTTTGCTTTGCACAATATGTTCTATCTTTAAGCAAGAGTTTGGTTAAGTGTTGGGCGCATGCTTGCTCTTGCGTGCAACACTAGATGAAAAGGAAAATATTTGGGTCATCTTTGCCTTGGCCTCAACCTTGGCAGTGATGCAGTATGTTTTTCCCAATGTGTCATAGGTCAATAACTCTATCTTGGCACATGTAGTATCATTTTTTTAAAGATTTTTCTCTATTCTGATTTTTTTTTGTAATTTTTTGAATTTAATTGAGCTGAAATAAATCCTAAACAACAACATGCAAACTGAAACTCCAAATCTGATAACATTCCAACTGTAATATTTATTCAAGGAGTTGATTATAAAATTCAATGCTGATTACAACAAACCCTTACTGCAAAAATCCCACAACAAATAAATAAACTCAATAAATACCAATCAATATCCATCAACTTGGAAACAAGGTATAAGAGTCTCTAATTGGTACGACAAGTTGGAACATGTTGTTGTAGACATATGGTAGTCCCTTTTTGAGTGTGATGCTGGTTGGAATGTCCATGGTGGGCACAAGGAGGCAACAAGGCAAATGCCCAATCAACAAAGGCAACAAGAAAGGCATAACTGTCCTCAATTCAAAATGATGCCACGCATAGATAATGAGGCAAACACCCTCCAAATAGCCATGCAAATGTACGGCAACTCAATCAAGGGAACATCGGGTAATGAGGGTTTCAAGAACAGCAAACATCCACCTAAACCCCAATGCAATAGTCTAGAAACTATCTCTATAATGTCCCCTTCCAGTTGAAATACCAAATTATAGGATTTATCAATAAACCCTTTTTAAGAATAAACCTGATATTCCAGATAACCCTAAATTCTGAAAATTAAGGATAAATCCCTTTTAACCTGAAATTTTATATAAATAATTAAAGTGGTTGAACGCCCATGAAGAACATAATTTTTATTGAAATTGGATTACAATGCAAAGTACAAAACATAATTTATTGGCTAAAACCCTAGCCAAAATTGTGCATGCAAATTCAGAATTGTAACCCTAGATTCTTATGCCCAATTGGCATTTACAAACAACAAACCCTAAGGGTAGAACTTGTACTTGTACGGTTGACCGTACAAATGAATTGGTTGGCTAGAAATAGTGCCCAAGTTAGCTGATGATGATGTCACACGCTGAAAATGACTGAATGAGAGGTACAATTGACTGGAGATGATGTATGGATGGCTGAAGAATGATGCCATATCTATCAACAATGTCCAAAATACTGAAACGATAGGTCTGAAACGCTAGTATGACTGTAGTGTCACTATAACAATCTTATTTAGGGTTGATCTCATTGTAGCGAATTGAATTAGGGCTGAAAATGATGACGCCAACAATGGAGGGATGTATGGTTGCTGCCCTAGCTGGTACAACTGGTCAAAAACCCTAGCACAAACCTTGGAAGGAGTAGGAAATATGATAAATTTGCTTGATCATTCTCCCAATGCTGAATTATGACAATATCCTAATTTGAAAACACAATTGTAATCCCTGAATGGAACCACCTTACAAGACCAAAGGGTTTTCGTCCTCAGAGGCTGAAAGCTAAAGCAGATGCTCAAACTTGCAAAAATGTAATTGATAATAGGCAAAAGATGATTTTGAAATGACCCTCCAATGCCTTTATATAAGTTCAATTGACACTTTTTCCAAGGAAAAGCCCCAAAAGTAACTTTCCATCTTCTAATTTGATGTTGACTTGTTTTATTTGGAAAGTCACCTTTAATTTTTTATTTATAATAAGAAAATAATAAAGTTGTCACTTTTTTATAAGTCACTTGACAACTTAAAAATATTAACTTTATTATTTTTACCTTATTTGAAGAAAGGGTCCTAACAATCTGCCCTTCCCAAAAAATTGTTTGTCCCAAGCAATCGCAAGTCCAATTGCTCAAACTTTCTCCAAATGGCTATATCTATAATGCTTGGATCCCAATTCATCCTAGGGCACCTACAATTCCAAATTCTAAATTCCTTGTGTGATGCAGTATGTTCCATTGGCTGCATAACTTTGATTGCCCTTGAAACCTTCTCCATACATCCATCTAGGAGATCAACAACATTATTGGTCAAGGATGAAGTAGCAATACAAACATTTGATTCATATTTGATAATGAATAATTTTAATGTATTGATAAGTGCATTTGTTTCTTTTACTAAATCCATGACATTTTTATCAAATAGGTGCTCTAGCAATCCATTGATAAATGTAAATTGCCCTAAATCTTGAATGTGATATATGCCTCTATCCAAAGATGCTTTGAGTTCAAACACTAAAGCATGAAATTCCACAAGCACTGTCACCGTTGTACCTCCTAAAATATGGTGCAAAGCAGACTATGCATAGGCTGGAAACAACTTACAACAATCACAAACAACTATGGTGGTTGTCGTGTTTGTTACCTTCAACTAAGACCTTTTGACTGCATCATCCAGTGATAAGACCCCCTTAAAATGTGAAAACTTACGGGTGCTCATGACTGATAATAGCAACTCACGATCTGAAATTATCGAAACCAACAACATGACACTGACACAACAGCTGCAAAACTGCACATCCACTTGTATGAGTGCAATTGAAATAGTGTGGTGGTTGATTATGGTGATGACAACAATATTAATGGTGGCAATTTGGTTCATAGCTTCCCTAGGTATCACTTGATGGTAGTATCCCATCACCACACATTCCCTTCATGTCTTGTTGGTGATCCTTTGCATGAATATCCAGTTTTGGAGTTACTTCACAATGTTTATGCTGCACTACTCTGGTATTCATGTGAACTTCCCCTTGAGATCTTCTTGTGGTAATTATAACTTCCTCAATAAGGAGATATATCCAACCTAATTCCTCAACTCTTGATGATACTTTTTTACTCAAGGGCTATCACAGAAGTGCAAAATCAAACACCATGCAAAGTTGATCCAAAGTAGACCAAATATCATCTTGAGAAGATATCTCACCTAAACCCATGTCATAAGAGTCATTGCACACCTCGTATCTACCCCAAGTGTTGACAAGTTTTGTGCCTTCATGATGCAAGGAATGGTGAAGTCATCTTGTAGTATATCATCCTTCGTGAATTCTCCTTCACACATCCAAAGGTGCCAAACATGTATGTAGCTTGATCCCAAAAACACCACACCATGCTTAGTCATAAAATCTTGAACATCAAAATGACACCCATTTTGCTTACCATCATCCAACATCAAACATCCCGTTGTGATTATCTCCATTAGGCCATCATCCATAAACTTGTATTCAAGTGTAGAACTTGGCTCGAAGGAGTTATCTATGAATCATGAGCATTGATCCTCCACAACTTCATTAGAATGCACAACATACTCTATATGATTCCTCATGAACTTCCTTTCTTTACAAATGCATAGGATGAAGAATTCACTTGAAATACTAGAATTGATCTCATCAAAGCCTTTATCCTTCTATCTCAAAAGATCACCCGAATCCCATATGTAAAAACAATTTTGAACTTGAATCAAAGAATCTATCTGCCCTATGCTACAAGTTGTATCCTTGACCCTATCACCATTTTTAGAATGTTTTCCATAATGACAAGAATCTTGTAATGACATAGTATGAAGCAACAAATATGAACTATGGCCATCCTTTACATATCTTGGGCTATAATCAAAGTGTTTGCCTTTGCCGAATTAGAAATTGTTGAGATATTCTCAACACCTCCATCATTGTGACTCAAAACTTCCAAGTTATGATCAACATTCTCCTCAATTGCATGCTTATCAACATGGCCATCTTGAAATCCAACCTCATAAACTTCTTGACTTGAAACATTCCTTTCATATTCTGAACTATCATAACAATGATCCAAAATCTTAACTTCTTATTTCAATGCCTTAGAAAAATTTGCATCAACTCTACCATATTGAAGACACAGAGATTTAACATTAACTAGAAAATCCTCTCCAAATTCTTGCAAATATGATTTTTCTTCATGCTCCACCATTACAATTAGAGATTTTTTTCCCTTTATTTTATGTAGGTGTTGTTTTACTTGAATGGCTATTAACTTAGCTTCCTTAGCTCTTCTTAGCCATTCATCATACCTTTTCTAAGTCTTCATTACATCCTCTACACTTATCTGCAATATGATTAGTTTCCTTTCAACCACATTCTCTAGTTCCTTTTTAGATAAGATCTCCTTACCTTTGGCTTGTATGCTGAATTCTTTTTGCTCCTCTATAGATTTTTGAGGCTCAGATTCTGACCTTTCCATCTTTATTTCTATCTATGCCTTTAGATCCTTTTGATTACCTTGCATAGCTTGCAACATCTCTAACACGGATTCTTGCACTGTCCTCATGATTCACAAGCTGGCTAAATCACAGCTCTGATTCACAGACTGGCTAGATCACACCAAATTATGGGATTTGCCAGCAAATTCTTTTAAGAATAAATCTGAGATTCTAAATAAACCATGAATTCTGGAAATTAAGGATAAATCCCTTTTAACTTGAAATTTTATAGAAATAATTAAAGCGGTTAAACGCCTACAGAAAGTAGAAATTTTATTGAAATCGGATTGCAATGCAAAGTACAAAACATAATATATTGGCTGAAACCCTAGCCGAAATTATGCAAGCAAAATTTAGAATTGTAACCCTAGATTTTTATGCCCACTTGGCATTTACAAATAGAAAACCCTAAGGGTAGAACCTATGCTTGTACGACTAACCGTACAAATGAATTGGCTGGTTGGAAATGGCATCCAAGTTGGCTGATGATGACGTCACAAGCTGAAAAATGACTAAATGGGAGGTATGGCTAACTAGAAATGATGTACGAATGGTTGAAGAATGATGCCTTAGCTGCCAGCAATGTTCAAAAGTATGAAACGATAGGCTTGAAACCCTAGTAGGGCTGTAGCGTCACTGTAGCAATCTTATTTAGAACTGATATCACTATAGCGAATTGAATTAAGGCTAAAAATGATAATGCCAACAATGGAGGGATGTATGGTTGTTGCCCTAGTCGGTATGGCTAGTCAAAAACCCTAGCACAAACCTTGGAAGAGGCTGAAAATATGATAAATCTGCATGATCATTCTCTCAATGTTGAATTCTAACAGTACCCTGATTTAAAAGCACAATTGTAGTTCTTGAATGGAACCACCTCACAAGATTGGAGGGTTTTCGTCATCAAGCCTCCTTGTCCACCAGAGGGTTTTCTTCCTTGAAGGCTGAAAGCTGAAACAAATGCTCAAACTTGCCAAAAGTGTAATTGATAATAAGCAAAAGATGATTTCCAAATGACCCTCCAATGCCTTTTTATAAGTTCACTTGACACTTTTTCCAAGGAAAAGTACCAAAATTAACTTTTCATCTTCTAATTTGATGTTGACTTGCTTTATTTAGAAAGCCACCTTTATTTTTTATTTATAATAGTCAAGTAATATTAAGTTGTCACTTTTTTATAAAAATTAAGTCACTTGACAACTTAAAAATATTAATTTTATTATTTTTACTTTATTTGAAAAAGGGGTCATGACAATTTCAAACTCTCACAAGGGCTAGGAAAAGATGGCAATCCTCAATCACACAAAAACTTAAATTTAACCCTAATTTGCAAGCACAATTATGATTCGTGAATGAAATCACCTCAATTGGCTAGAGGGTTTTCGTCCTCCACACTTGTATATCAAAGGGTTTTCATCCTCAGATGAAAATATTGAACACAATGGCTCAAGCTCTAGATTAGGGTTTGATTGTCAAAGATGAATAATTACTATTTTTATCCCAACTTTTCCTTTTATAATTTCACTTTTCTGATTTCACTCTAAAAGTATTTAAAAATATGTTTAATAACATATCACTTTCCATCCATTTAATGATAATTACTTTTGGCCCTCTTACTAAATAATAATAATACATAAGTGTCATTTTCATGTTATAAAATAAAAATGACTTAGAACAACCTAAAGCATTATCATTAAATTATTTCCCTAACTTTATCCCTTAGCCTAAAGGAAATAAGGAATAGGCTACAAGTCTTCTGATTCCTCTAATTCTGAAAAAGGGGCATGAAAACACATATAAGGTGAGAGTTTTCTAATATAATTCAGCACCTTATATTTTACTTAGTTGTGTTCTTGCACAAATGTGCAATGTAATCATGGAACTCTTTGGTATAGTCTTGAACCAACTGCTCCTTGAGTTGGTGCAACTATTTGAAATTTCATTTACTCATCATCATAGTGCTTGAGGGGGTAATATTCTTTTTGCATAGCACTCACAAACTAGCTCCAAGTTTCAATAGGTTTGAAGTCCTGCTCACATTACGCGTTGTAGGTTTCCCACCAATGTAAAACTGAAATGGGCATCTTCAACACTACAAAAGTGATCTTCTCTGAGTCACTAAAGCGGTTCACCAAGAAGTAGGCCTCCAATTGTTGAATCCAACTATCCAATTTTGTGGCATCAAGTTTATCTTTGAACATTGGAATGTTTATATTGACTTGGATTTCCAAAGGACTTTTATTCTGAGATGACGGATTGATAGGTTGTGTAAAAGAATGAGATGATGTTGGACCAGGCTACATCATGAGGTCACAAAATTGCTTGAAAAGTGTAGTGTGTTGTTCCTCAAGGGTTCCCGAATGAGTTGTCGGGCGTTTGCGGAAAGATCAAAAGGTTGCTTATGGGAATCAACCATCTTACTCTTGTTTCAACATTCTTCTAGATACTCTAAAACAAAACCGAGTGGATGTCCTTTTTGTTGATGTGTTCACATGTTTATAGGCATGTGAAAGATCTTGTTATGATACCAATGATCCGCACCACGGGACCCGGGATGGTAGCACAAATGACAACTATTAAATTACTAAGTTATAGAACATGTAATAGAAAACAAGAATAGTAGTAAACTATTATATCATACATATGTGTACAATGTGCAGCAAGGTTGAGAATGAGGACTCCCATGATAAGGAAGGGGAAAACACTTCCTATTGATTTGCCTAGATTCGAATGTGAACAAATGACCCTTCAATTATGCACACATCCATATTGTTTCCTTGGGATCAAATGGCTTAAATATATCAATGCAAGAAAGTGGTTGCAAAAGAGGATGGTTAGAAAAAGGTTCAACTTCAGCAACAGATGATGATTTTCCTTCTTGTAGGTTTGTTTGTTCACCTCACAGATGTGTGGTTCTAGACAAGTTTGATGCCATGGCACAAGCCCTGGAAGTGCCACTTAGCATGGCGTAGTGTGGTGTAGGGTGGCCATGTGGCCACTTTGCACAAAGTCTGAGTGTTATGTGGCATGTCTCTTAGTGTTGTGCAATCGTGCAAGGTTGCTCAAAGGTTGTGCAGATGATGCTAGTTGCCGCAAACGTGTGCAGGCTGTAGAGGACGTGCGAGTGTCCCTGAGGTGCAAAAGGCTCTTCGGAGAAGAGTGCGGATTGGCATGGCTGCTTTGGATCATTAAACCACCAAAATGTCATTTTCAACACTCATTTGACTTGTCTATCTCACCTTTTCATTCTCTCTCATTCTGAGTTTTCATTTTTTTCTTAAAATAGCCAATTATTTATGTGCAAAGGTTGAATATGCATTATTTACTTTGAATATCACATTATTTTCTTACTTCTTGGTACGTCAATGTGTATGGTAACTGATTAGTTTTAGGTGTATCTTAAGTTGATTTGCTACGAAATGCATATTAATATTTTTTCCCCCTAAAATTTACTATTTTTTTATGATTTTTTAAAGTTGCTGAGTTTTGACCAAGTTGTTTTCACAAAGTCCAGGTCAAAGTAAAGAATCAGCTTGCCAAGTTTTTACAGGGCCTGCGTTTCAACACTATGATAGTACTACATAGTCTATACTTATAATACTATATAATATATATACTATATAGTCTATACTTATAATACTATATAATATATACTATAAGTTATATGCTGAAATCATTTTATTATTTCAAAATGGGGGTTGAAAGGGGACCCCTTCCATAAAAATCAACAAAAAACAGAGAGAAAAAAGAAAGAGTGACAGATTTCAAATGCACCTTCATTGTATCTAAAAAGTTCTTCAATGATGCCATATATAAATTTTGGGTCAATCTAAGTTGTTCAACTCAATGTTTGTGGTGTTGGGTCCATATTCATATGTTTTCCTCTTCCCTTGTCAAAATTCAGCATGTCAACGTCTTCTATGTGATAATATGTTGTTAAGAAGATCAGGATTTTGTACACCTCGTGTACCTTCAAATTGGACATTGTTTTCCTATGCTCCCAAATTCCAATCAAAGAGCAAAATTGGCTGGAGCATGCGGCTAAAAATGAAGGCCTCCCGGGAAAAATATGAAGTGTAGGGAACATATGATATGAGGAAGCTTCAGAAAAATAATCATGGGATGTGTTTATACCCTTTACCAGTACTTCTCCAGTATTAAAAATGGGTTTTGTCTCAGAAAAAAGCTAACAGCTCATCATAGTTTTCTAAAAAATGTGGAATCTAATCACGAAAACTTGCCAGATGAACTGAAATGGCCTTTTCCTTCCCATTGAACAGATTCTTATTCCTACAAACTTTCCAGATCCGCACTGAACGTTCTATTCCTGAGCAAAGAATAAAGCTTCAAAAGGAAAGAAGTTCATACAGGGTGTCACTTGTGCATACGAAATCCATTCAAAGTGTGAAAATTACAGTAAGGAGGAAAGTTTCATAATAAGATATCCCACATTGGGGGGACAAGAAAAGTCTTGTGTTTATAAACACAATAACCCACCATACTAAATGTCTCGGTAATAATATTTCTTCTTCAGAACTAGCACAATCTCTCTCCTTTCCTCTGTGTTTGTGCCACTTCTGATTGACAGTGCCATGCATATGTATATATTCATGTTAGCCTTTCAAAAAGCATTTTCAAAAATTGGCCGAGTATAAAATCGGGATTATCAGAACTCTTGTACATGTAAGACAAGTCCCAACTCTCCTACAAGTCAAGGAAAAACGGGATTATCGGAACTCCTGGAAATGTAAGACATGAATGAAATCTCCAATTTACCAATATGAACAAAGCAGAAAAGCATATGTAAATTTGGCCAAAACTTTCACAACCTCTAGGCTGGTGCAATGGCAAATGGTCCAATGGCAGATGGTAATTTCTCGCTAGAGGGCTATTTCAATGGGAAATTTTATCAAATCATAATTATTCATCAGGATTCAAATTTTCTAGGCAATATGATCTTAACCTGGAAACACGTTCATTTCCCAGATGATTGGGATAGGAGAACTGGTTGTCAATTGGTAAGATCAAGATATGTCAACACCAATAGTACATCATTCACAGGTATGCAAAAAAATTAAATGAAAGGACTTGAACCAAAAATTATGACGTTCTTGTGCATTCAACCAAGGAATATGGGTCCCACTTGGCGATATTGGGACACATGGATGTCCCCTGCATCGTCAACACTTTTCCAAATTGGTTCACTTCTCGAATTTTGGTATAATCAAATGTCCCTCTATGGGACCCAATTTCAAATGTGAAAGTGTGACATATACATGGTGGGTTGAAGATATTTTTTGTTTATGAAACTTGTTTTGTTCTCCATAGATGTAGAAATACATTAAATTCTTACATATTTTTAGATTATATATAAACCCTCTAAATTTCATAAACATTCTTTTGTGAATTTCAAGGAGTAAATTTTATGTCTTATACATGCAATCAGATTTGAGAGAAGATTTTAAGCTTCCAAGTAATCTCTTTATTCTCATTGCATATATTATTATCCATAGTTTGCATAATCACCGAGTGCACGAGTACACGCACAAAAAAGTGCAGGGTGAATACTCGTTTTAACTCACATGGGTGTTTTCAATACTACTGAGTATTGGCAGAGTACTTGCAAATACTCGGCGAGTACTGTGCCAATACTCTCCCAAGCCTTCATACGCACAATATGCGTACATAGCGCTAGTTTACGTACTCGTCGAGTGGACGAGTACACGCACGAAAATGTGCAAGGTGAATACTCATCGTTTTAACTCACATGGGTTTTTTATTATACTAGCAAGTATTGGCATAGTACTTGAAAATACTCAACAAAGACTGTGCCAAAACTCGCCCATGCCTTCATATGTGCAATCTGCATACATAACGCATCCAGTTTGGTGAAAAATGCATCCAGTTTAGTCAAAACACGTCTAGAGCACTGCAAAAATGCAGCAAACATAGAAACTGCCCCCACACTCTCATCATACAACATTTTCATCATAACATGTATGGCTAGGGTTTGGAGTTGGATCGCCATACTTTGGAGGGATTTTGGGTGATAGATTTCATGTAATTGCATTCATATTTTTATATCAGACATCAGCAAATTCATATCAGACTGCAGATCGGAGCGTTTGAAGGCAATATTCGGCATTGTGATACATTATTCTCCATCAAGGAACTCATCGCTCCATCATAGGGCACGTCGTTGTCATTTTTGAGGAGTTTGGAGGCATGGAAGGGTGTATTTCAGTCACCGAGGGTTTGTATCAGACTGCTGTAGATATTTTCAGGTTGGTGGTAAAGGCAATTGCATCTTCTTTTGACATTTGTCATCATCCAAGTCTAGGCGGCTTCCCTAGGAATCCATCGCTTCATTTTGGAGGTACAACAGCAAGGTACAATCATTGTATACACTTAAAAATTAATATGATCATCTCAGAACATTACAACAGTAAGGTCAATCAAATCTGAGCCTTAATTCAAACCTCTAGACATCTCTATTTGACATCTAAATTGTAACCATGTGTGAACTCAATTGGGTATGTTGGTGCAACAATTGATTGATGTAATTATTTCAAATCTTTAATTTCAAATAAAATATCTTGCTATTCAGAGTGAAATCCGATCTCTGATATGTGTTTTCAATTCATTAGTTTGTTGATATTTCATTTCAAAATAGTTCTATATTGTTATCATTATATGGCAAATGCATCCTTTCATTGAAAACTCATAAAACCACTCAAAACAATCAAGAAACCCTAATAAGAAATTCAAATCAGCATTGAGAAAAACAGGGCAAAATTGGTAAGGGTTCTTACAGTGGTATCAGAGCTATGATCCTGCCAGCCTGAAGGGTTTAAAATCTTCATATACAGCCACCAGAAGTTGGTCCACATAGGTATTACACTAGAAGAAGAGTAGGCTAGCAAGATAATCAAGAAGAAGAGACTACAATTACAGGGACAAATCAGTTTGATATCGATAGGGGAAGAAGAGATGGGAGTCCACCATAAGATGACAGGGATGTTGGAGATTTTCTAAGGGAGATAGCAAGAGGACAGCAGGATATGGCAGGACAGCAACAAGCAAATAATGCTTTAGCTCAAATGATGGCTTCCCAACAGCAGATGATGCAGTATATGACTCAAGCCATGGGAAATATGAGAGTTAATGCAGCACCTACAGGTGAAGGTAGTGTAGTAGGCACACCTCGAGTTGGTAGAACTCATACTCACACAACGGATAGACCATTGCAGCCTACATTCCTTCCAATGGAAGAAGAAGATGCAGAAGGTGTTGAGGATGAGGTTGAGCAACCATTGGCGGATGAGTTGGTCACCATACATGATGAGTATAAAGCATTCCCTGATGAAGTTAAAGAGGATCTAAACTTCAATCAATACATGAATCAAAGCAAGGATAGAAGAAGATCAAGGGTAGATCGAAGACCTCGAAGGCAAGCAAGGCAACACAAGGAATTCAAGGAAGCTATGAACAAAGTACCTCTACCTAACTTTGATGGCAGCGGTACGACAAGTGCTAGAGCTTGGGTTCACAAGCTAGATACATTCCTCGCACTCAAACCAATGCGAGAAAACAAAGCTATACAGTTTGCAACCATGCATTTGGAGTGAGTAGCTTATGATTGGTGGCATCATGGACTTGTGACACAAAACCATGCTATGATCAATTCTTATGAGGAGTTTACATGCAAACTCATTGCTAGGTTTGACAGGAAGGATGTACAAGTCTATTATAGAGACTTCGCACAAATAAGACAAATTGAACATGTGGATTCCTACATCAATGAGTTCCAAAAGGTTATTGTTATGGTCCCTGATATGTCAGAAAAGAGAGTGACAATGTTGTTTGTAAAGGGTTTGAATGATAAGTTGAAGGGTTTGGTAAAGGCTCATAAGCCTAATACTTTAGATGATGCAATTCATTTAGCACTTGATCTTGAGACATCACCTCCTTCATTTCAGCCCCAAAAGAAGAGCTTCAAGCATGAAAAATCAGATCAGCATTTACTTGAGCAGCCCACACCTACAAAGTTTGAAGCACCACCAAAGATGGATATTGAGACAAAGAATGATCTTCACATAAAAAAGTTATGTTTTTCTTGCAAAGAACCATGGGAACCCGGTCATTGGTGTCTTGGAAAAGGTAAAGCACATTACATAGAGGTTATTGATGATGAGGATGATGACATTAGTTCGAAAAGTGAACATGGACAGCCAAAACCACATATTGAAAGTGATGGTAACAAAAGGACTAGGATCACTTATCTTTCAGTAGCTCCAAGGTATAACCCATTCCTATATGAAGGCATCTTGTTTGGGTGTAAGGTCATGGCACTTCTTGATAGTGGAGCTACTCATAACTACATTGATGAGAGTTTGGTGGTTAAGAGGGGATTACATAGTGATGATTTTGAGGGCTTTGATGTGACTATAGCAAGTGGTTTAACTATTCCATGCAAGAAGAAAATCAGCAAGCTTAGCATTCTAATTGGTGACTATACACTTTGTGATGACTTCTATGTGCTTGATTTGAAAGATAATGATATTGTTCTTGGGATGCAATGGCTACATTCACCTCATAGAGTCATTCAAGACTTGAAAACCATGGAGTTGAGTTTCCAACATGAAGGGAAACAAGTCACAATTAAAGCACTCAAGTACACGTTGCCACACCAAATTACCACTAAGAGTATGAGAGTTATGGACAAAGAAACATTTCATGAGGGCATCTATCAGGATTTTTCAATGTATATCAGCATGGCACAGCAAAAGATTGATGGAGAATTGCACACATTTGGGAAATTAGTTGGATATTTGACGAGGATTGTGGCACTTATAGCAAGAAGGTTGCATAAACTCTCTTTTGCAAACCTTGACCAGCATGGTATAGCACTTGCAGAACCACACCAAGGGCCTAGATTGATTTGGGATCCGGGAAATGGTTGGTATGTTTGAGTCTAATGCAGATTTGATACATGTGATTGCTTGAAGGCAAGCAATCTCAAGGTGAGAGGACTTGTAATGTCCCCTTTTTGAGACATTGTTGCAAAATGACCTAAATGACCTAGATATTTGGAAAATTGGAAAATAACTATTTTTTCGCTTGTAAAACGAAATTGGATTATGACTTGGAGTGGAGCAACCCACTTGGAAGATGGAAAGTGGGAAAAAAAGTGAAAATAAAATAAAATAAAATATTATTTTATTATGTAGGTGGACATGAAAGCAAAATAAATTATGGCAAATTTGGGAGCCCAACTTGTGGATTATAAAAGGGCATTTGGAGGTCATTTTATATCATTGTGAATTTGTCATTTGATATTGAAGATTTTCTCTTTAAGCTGCAACATTGTTTCAGCGTATTTTCTGAGGACGAAAACGCTTATAAAATTAGTGGTTTGAACGACAACCCACTCCCCATTGAGAGGTGAATCCATATGGGGTTTACCATTGGACATTTTTGTAGATCTGGGTGCATACAATCACAGGTTGCGGACTTCATGATTTAGATCTGAAGGTTATTTTGATATATTTTCATCATAACATGTATGGCTAGGGTTTGGAGTTGGATCGCCATACTTTGGAGGCATTTTTGGTGATAGATTTCATGTATTTGCATTCAGATTTTTATATCAGACATCAACAAATTCATATCCATCTACAAATCAGAGGGTTTGAAGGCGATATTTGGCATTGTCATGCATTATTCTCCATCAAGGAACTCATCGCTCCATCATAGCGCAAGTCACTATCATTTTTTAGGAGTTTGGAGGCATGGAAGGGTTTATTTCAATCACCTAGGTTCTGTATCAGACTGTTGCAGACATTTTCAGGTTGGTGGTAAAGCCAATTGCATCTTCTTGACATTTGTCATCACCCAAGTCTAAAAGGCTTCCTTGGAATTGATCGCTTCATTTTGGAGGTGGAATTTGGCACGTTTCATCATTGTATACACTCAGAAATTCATATCAGCAACTCAAAACTTTACAACAGCAAGGTACAATCAGATCTAGGCCTTAATTCAGACCTCTAGACATCTCTATTTGACATCTAAATTGTACCCATGTGTGAAGAACTCAATCGGGTATGTTGGTGCAACAATTTATTGATGCAATCATTTCAAATCTTTAATTTGAAATAAAATCTCTTGTTGTTCTGAGTGAAATCAGATCTCTGATATATGTTTTCAGTTTATTAGTTTGTTGATATTTCATTTCAAAATAGTTCTATATTGTTATCATTATATGGCAAATGCATCCTTTCATTGAAAACTCATAAAACCACTCAAAACAATCAAGAAACCCTAATTAGAAATTCAAATAAGCATTGCAAAAAACAGGGCAGATCAAAGTTATGATCCTGCCATCTTGAAGGGTTTAGAATCTTCAGATGCAGCAACCTGAAGTTGGTCCACATAGGTATTACACTAGAGGAAGAGCAGGCCAGCAAGATAATCAAGAAGAAGAGACTCCAATTGCAGGTACAAATCAGTTTGATATGGATAGGGGAAGAAGAGATGGGAGTCCACCAAGAGATTACAGGAATGTTGGTGATCTTCTTAGGGAGATAGCAAGAGGACAGCAAGATATGGCAGTAGGACAGCAACAAGCAAATAATCCTTTAGCTCAAATGATGGCTTCCCAACAGCAGATGATGTAGTATATGACTCAAGCCATGGGAAATATGAGAGTTAATGCAACACCTATAGGTGAAGGTAGTGTAGCAGGCACACCTCGAATTGGTAGAACTCGTACTCACACAACAAATAGACCATTGCAGCCTACATTCCTTCCAATGGAAGAAGAAGATGACGAAGTTGTTGAGGATGAGGTTGAGCAACCATTGGCGGATGAGTTGGTTACCATACATGATGAGTATAGAGCACTTCACGATGAAGTCAAAGAGGATCTAAACTTCAATCAATACATGAATCAAAGGACGGATAAAAGAAAATCAAGGGGAGAGCAAAGACCTAGAAGGCAAGCAAGGCAAAACAAGGAATTCAAGGAAGCTATGAACAAAGTACCTCTACCTAACTTTGATGGCAGTGGTAAGACAAGGGCTAGGGCTTGGGTTCACAAGCTAGATACATTCCTCGCACTCAAACCAATGTGAGAAGACAAAGCTATACAATTTGCAACCATCCATTTGGAGGGAGTAGCTTATGATTGGTGGCATCATGGACTTGTGACACAAAACCATGCTATGATCAATTTTTATGAGTTTACATGGAAACTCATTGCTAGGTTTGACAGGAAGGATGTACAAGTCTATTATAGAGACTTGGCACAAATAAGGCAAATTGGGCATGTGGATTCCTACATCAATGAGTTCCAAAAGGCTGCTATTATGGTTCCTGATATGTCAGAAAAGAGAATGACAATGTTGTTTGTAGAGGGTTTGAATGATAAGTTGAAAGGTTTGGTAAAGGCTCATAAGTCTAATACTCTAGATGATGCAATTCATCTAGCACTTGATCTTGAGACATCACCTCCTTCATTTCAGCCCCAAAAGAAGAGCTTCAAGCATGAAAAATCAGAGCAGCATTTACTTGAGCAGCCCACACCTACAAAGTTTGAAGCACCACCAAAGATGGATATTGAGACAAAGAATGATCTTCAAATAAAAAAGTTATGTTTTTCTTGCAAAGAACCATGGGAACCCGGTCATAGGTGTCTTGGAAAAGGTAAAGTACATTATATAGAGGTTATTGATGATGAGGATGATGACATTAGTTCAGAAAGTGAACATGGACAGCTAACACCACATATTGAAAGTGATGGTAACAAAGGGACTAGGATCACTTATCTTTCAGGAGCTCCAAGTTATAACCCATTCCTATTTGAAGGCATCTTGTTTGGGTGTAAGGTCATGGCACTTCTTGATAGTGGAGCTACTCATAACTACATTGATGAGAGTTTGGTGGTTAAGAGAGGATTACATAGTGATGATTTTGAGGGCTTTGATGTGACTATAGCAGATGGTTTAACTATACCATGCAAGAAGAAAATCAGCAAGCTTAGCATTTCATGAGGACATCTATGAGGATTTTTCATTGTATATCAGCATGGGACAGCAAATGCATGATGGAGAATTGCACACAATTGGAAAATTAGCTGGATATTTGAGGAGGATTGTGGCACTTCTAGCAAGAAGGTTGCATAAACTCTGTTTTGCAAACCTTGAGCAGCATGGTATAGCACATGGAAAACCACACCAAGGGCCTAGATTGATTTGGGATCCGGCAATTGGTTGGTATGTTTGAGTCTAATGCAAATTTGATACATGTGATTACTTGAGGGCAAGCAATGTCCATAATATTAGTATAGATAATATTTCGTACTTCTTAGGAGTAGTTGCTCTTTTATTGTCTTCTTGTGTGTAGCTCGAGAGTCTCGTAAGGATATGAATGGACTTCTTGGTAGGTGAAATGAACAGTCAAAATTTGGCTTTAAAATGTTTTGTTTTGCTTCTTTTCAACATGAATCATGAAATGGAATTTCATTGCCATTTCATATAATGTTATATGCCCTGTCATTGGTATCAAAGCTTGTTAAAAGCAATTTATTTTTCTTCTCCATTTTTATAGTTGTACAGACCTACAATTAAAAATTTTCATACTCCAGAAAAGGCGTTTCAATTGTTTTTTACTGTCTTGCTTGTATCAAATTGTTGGCGTGGTAGATACTCTATTGGCTATGTATTATTATGAGAGTAGAATTTTTTTTTTAAAAGGAAACTGCGTTGTCTTTTTACCAATAGCATTTAATTTCACCTGAGCCGCATTTCATTCCGAGTTTGGTTCTCACCTGTAGCGTTTGATTATGCATGTTGCATTGTCATTTCCTTGTTGCGTTGTCATCTGCCTACTGCGTTGTCATCTGCTTGTTGCATTGTCATCTGCCTGCTGCATTGTCACTTCCTTTGCTACGTTGTCACCTGGTTTGACAATGGCATGGACAGTAGGTTATATTGGTGTGGCTGCTAGGATATATCTGAACATTGGCTCTATAATCTGCATGGAAGGAGCTGACGTTTTCCTGCTAGCATTCATTGCATATTCAGACCTACATGGAAGGACACTCAGACCTGCGTGGACAGCAAGACATTTTAAATTCTTGTAACTGCTGGTAGCGCAGAAGTGTGAATTTTGTTTTCCAATAAATTGCTATGTGGAAGAAGCCATACATCTTTCTATTCCAATATTGGAATCTCAACGAATTAAATCAAAGGAGAAGATATGTTTTTTTATTAAAGAACAAAATTTCATTTTTAAATGTTTTCTTCAAATTTTGTCAATTTAAAATTTGAAAGCATTTAAAAAATTTGAGCAATTTTTTAACTGCCTTGAGAAAGCACTTTAAGCAAAATTGGCAAACAACAACTATTTTTTGCAAATTCAAAGAGAAATAAGGGGAGCTACTCTTTTTAACCATTCATGTATGTCGAAAAACGTAAATAAAAAAATCAAGAAAAACTAAGTATATTAATGTATTAGGTTTTCTTTTTAAGCCAGTGTTAATGACAAAGTGAATCCTTTTCAATACCTTTGCGTATATAGAAAAGGGGACCATTTTGGAGTGATAAGGAACCAATTGGGTTTAAACAAAAACTCAAAACCTCCAAAAACTCAAACAAAAACTCAAAACCATGCATTTCATCAAATCCATTGTTGGCACTACCTTGATTGGCAAAGACAGTTGGCTAGAATGGTCTCGACAAGTGGAGAACACACTCATCTTCAACAATCTATGGTTCGATATTTGTGATGGGACAACACAACCAACTAAACCAACAGGGAATGCAAAGGACATACAGGCATGGAAGCAAAAAAAATAGAAGGCTTTGGCCTTGATGAGGGCATCAGTGGACAAAGATGTGTTTCATCATATATATGGGTGCAATACACCATGGGAAGCATATCAAAAATCGAAGGACCTATATGACTCCCATTTAGAGTTGGAATCCATTCAGTTGCAGTTGAAAATGTTCAACCTAGAGTTGAAAGATGGTGATGTGATGAGATTGGCTTCAGAGATACATACTATCAAACATGATGTTGAAGCAACAGGTGTCAAAATCAACATATACATAACTGCATTCATAAAAGCCCTTCTTTCCAACTATTCAACCTATTTGGAGTCTCTACAAACAAGCAATCAGTTGAAGACTCACATTTGACCAGTTGGTTGAAAAGATGGCA
This sequence comes from Torreya grandis, assembly GCA_037957365.1. Taxonomy (NCBI): domain Eukaryota; kingdom Viridiplantae; phylum Streptophyta; class Pinopsida; order Cupressales; family Taxaceae; genus Torreya; species Torreya grandis. The sequence goes on along the minus strand of JARHVA010000019.1, from coordinate 11,211,524 downwards.
AAAAGAGAAAAGGCATTTGGAAGGAAAACAGAAACCACAAGAAGTGAAAGTGTGTGCTATGTCAAAACAAACTCTTCCAAAACATCAAACAAGGCCACGTCTTCCAAAAATGAAGGCAATAACAAGTACAAGAACAAATACAAGGAAAAAGATGGCAAAAATAAAAATCATGGTGATCAAAATCAAAAACAAAATGATAAACAGAACCTCTATTGTGAACGGTGTGACAGAAACGATAGCCATGAGACTCACGAATGCTGGACTCCATGGGAGAAAATTGAAGCATACCGTAAAAAAAAAAATGAAAATTCAAAGAAATAGTCAAAAGAGTCAAATATAGCTCAATTCACCAATGAATATGTGTTCTCCAGTATAAATGATGAAGCAAATAGTGTCTCGATGAGTTCCTCAAGGTTTGACTCTTGGGTTCCGTTATCACTCTGAAGTGCACCCTGCTTGAAGATGTGCAAAGTACAACTCTCCAACTGATACAATGGGAACTTCTCAAAGGGTGGGTGCCTTTGTGTTGAGAACCTCTAGAGAGGGTTGGTTCCCTTATGATTTTGCAATTAAACCTGAAACTGTGATTTTTGGGATGAAAAGAGTAAGGGAAAACTTTGAAAAAAATATAAGGGGGGTGATACACCTGAATTAATTAGATCCTCTGAAGTTACTGAAATCAATGCACACATATAACCAAAATGCAATTTATATTCTGTCTCTAAGCATAAATGTTTCAGAGGAAGGGTTGAAAACTTCTTCAAATGACCTGCAAAAAGGGTGAGATAGAGAGAGGTGAGGAAGGGACCTGCAAAAGGAAAAAAAATCTCTCTTATACACTGATGCACAATCAAATACACACTATGCTGCTGTCAAAAATCAAATTCAAAAAAATAAACTCCTTATTGATCACTGGTCCAGCTTACAATTTCTTTTTCAAACTTCAGGGCCCTTCTCTATGGCTCGATTCAGCGAATAAATAAGCTTTGAAAAATAGTCTAAACCAGTCTAAGTGTAGTCCAAAAAGGGAAAAGGTCAGTCTTGGTTAGTTAACTCAAGACCTCACCTCTTTTACAATGCTTTGAATATTCAATAAAATTATTCTCCTTTACAAACATCTGCATGCTTCTCCAAACTTTGGCGTAGAATATAAATAATGGAGCCAAGTTTGGGAAATGATTCTTAAAATAAACAAAACTCTCCAAAAAAACTCCAAACATGCATGACCAAGATGGCGTGGAAGTGGATGGAAGAACTCAGGTTTGACCAGTCAACTTCTCTTTTGAATGAAATGTTACGCAAAAAGCCAGTAGATGAACTCCACACAAACTGCTGGAACGTTTGAAACATTTGGACGCATGAGAGAAGCATGTGACACGGTGAAACAGTCAACAGTAGTTTTGATCAATCCAATAACACGTTTGCATAGATAAGAATCTATTTTTGACCTTTTCTATTTACAGCTTCTAATTCCTGTGCATGTATATTCTTTGTCTTGCTTGCTTGCCGAGCTTTATAATCTCGGACTTCTCTATTTATGACTTTCCCAACTGTGTTTGCTCTTTGCTTATCCAGACAAAAGTCTGTGCCTTTCCTTGTTCATTCTCTCGGATTTTCTTGTGTATTTCTTTGGCAATTTTTCCCTTGGTTTTATTTCTTTGATTTATCTTTTTGGGCTTTGTATGTCGTGCTCTGCAGACTTTATTCTGCAGATTTTATGACTGCCAACGTTTCCATTTACCTCCCTTAGTCTTCTATTTCCATTGGAATTCCGTCAAATTTCTTTCCTGCGGACTTTCTTCTGCTCGGACTTTCTCTCAGACAAAAAGTCCAAGGAAATTGTCCATTCAGGTTTCCACTTTCCCACGGAAGTCTGCGGGAATTGACTAAGACTTCCTTTTGATCTTGTATTTTATCTTTTCCGAAGGAATTCCTTCGAAGTCTTGTCAAGGCCAATTTTTTCAGAAAAATTGGCATGGCCCATTTCTTTCAGAAAAATTGGCATGGCCTATTTCTTTCGGAAAAATTGTAAGCCCATTTGTGTTGTCCAAGTCTCCCGAAAGAATCCTTCGAACAATTTGTCCGAAGGAATTCCTTCGAGTTTTCCTATCCATTCTTGTCTTTTCTACGGACTTTTTTATTTCAATTTTCCCGAAGGAATCCTTCGGACAAAGAGTCTGAAGGAATTCCTTCTTTATTTTCTTTCCTTTGCCTTGTTTATAATTTCTTCGGGCTTTTTGAAGGGCACCCAAGCTTTTTGAATGGACCTTGCCGAAGGGTTGTTGCCCTTCGGGCTTTTTGAAAGAGTCCTTTGTAATTTTCCCACCAAAGAACTACCCCTTTGAATTTTTTCGAATTTATTGTCGAGCACCTTGGTTTATGTAAACCCCGCGGCAACTTTTCCAAAGGTATTCCTTCGAACAAAATGTCCGAAGGAATCCTTCGGACCTTGTCTCTTTACATTTTCCCACAATGTTCCCGAAGGGCAAGTACCCTTCGGGCTTTTTGAAAGAGTCCTTTACCCGCTTGAAATGATCCTTCCAATTGTCCCGAAGTATATATTCCTAAAGGACAGGTGCCTTTCAAGGGTTTTGAAAATGTCCCTTCACTTTTTCCTTCAAACAAAAAGTCCGAAGAAACAACCTGTCTTAGTCTAGTCGCAAAGACTTCCATTTATGAAAAGACCCTTCCGAAGGGCAAGTGCCCTTCGAAAATCTTGTAAGTGACCCCTGTTCCTTAAGAAAAGCCCTTCGGACTTGTGCAATTGGTCCTTCGGATAGCCAAGTGACTTTTTCGAACTTTGAAGATGTCATTTTTCGAAAGTGTAGAGTGAACCTTCCCAAAGGGGTACATACCCTTCGGGATTCCTGGAATGTACCTTCCCGAAGGGTACCTTCCCTTTGGCCCTTTGAAAGACCTTTCCCTTTGTAATTTTCTCGGCTCTATTGCAAAGTACTCAAGGTTTTTGTAAATCCCTTGAAATCCTCTATCGCTTGACTGGAAAAAACCCGAGAAAATAAACATATGCATGATGTTGCCTTTAACTCCGTGCTTCCATTGAAAGTGAACAAGAGATGTGGCCTTTGAACTTGCTGTAGGTGTCTTTCCCTTGAACGGACTGCATGCTCTATATGGTGGTTGTAGGTCTTCACCCAACTTTTCTTAATACCTTTGTTGTAAGTACATTCATGCTTTTAGACCACCAATGACCAGCTGAAAAGGGGGTTAGACCGTTGTAGGAAAGTTTAAAATAATAGGGGTAATAACTTGGTTTTGACAAGCCAAATTACTAATAGGTTCTTGATATTGGCGACACTCAACATATGACTTTCCGAAAAGACTTTTTTGAGGAGTACATTGAAGAAAGTTGTGGCTCAGTATACCTCACAGATAGATCAAGTTTGCAACCACAAGAAAGAGGTACAATTCGACTCAAGTGTCCAGGACTTCTGGACTACAAACTTAAAAATGTTCTCTACTTTCCTCAATTGGAACGAAACTTGTCCCTAGTGCTCATAAAGCAATAAGGTCATTCCATTCTGTTGGATAATGGTGATGTCACAATCAGGAGAAAAAGTGACAATGCAGTCGTCTTGACAGGATATGAGGAAGGAAAACTACTCAAACTGACGAGTGAGCACTCAAATTCAAGGAATTATGCTCATCTTGTGGAAGACGGAATGTCTCCAAACATGTTGTGGCATGCTCGATTTGGGCACACTCACTATAACAACATTCATGTATTGCAAAAGAATGGTGTTGTTGGCATGCCTATATTGCCCGCAAAATCAGATGAGAAGTGTGAACCCTGCATCTTGGCTAAACACGCAAGAGAACCATTTCCAAAGTCACAGTGGAAAGCAGACATAAAATTGCAGCTTGTTCATTCATACTTGTGTTCTCTTCCAATCCTCTCCACTGGTGGTCATAAGTACTTCATGTTGTTCATTGATCACTACAGTAGGATGACATGGATATACTTTTTAAAAAAGAGATCAGAAGCCTTCGATACTTTCAAGAAGTTTCAAACATTGATTGAAAATGAAGCACAAACTTGCATCGAGACACTCAAGACAGATAATGGTGGTGAATTCACATCAAAGAAATTTGAATCATATCTTGATCAAAATGGGATCAAACACCATCTCACAGTTTCTCACACTCCACAACAAAATGGAGTAGTTGAAAAAATAAACAAAACTGTGATGAATATGGTCCGTGCAATGTTGTATTTCAAAGGGGTAAATCTGCACTTTTGGGTTGAAGTAGCTAAAACAACAGTATACCTTCGCAACAGATCACCATCAACAGCACTTGAATCAAAGACTCCGTATGAGATGTGGTGTGGTCACCTCCCTTCAATGCGACATCTTCGAATTTTTGGATCCACTTGTTATGCATTGATTACAAAGGAGAAGAGAAACAAATTGAACCACAGGGGTCGTAAATGCATCCATTTGGAATATTTTGATTCCTCCAAGGCATTCAAGCTATATGATGAGAAAGAGAAGAAGTTTCTTGTCACAAGAGAAGTATTTTGTGAGACTGCAAAGGACAAAGAGCATATTGATCGGCAATTGAGTCAACTAGACAAATATGCAAAGTTTGATGTCTACAAGGAGAGTGATTTGAATGTTCCAGACAATGAGTGGGGGACACAAAGTTGGTAATCTATTGATTTTTTATTGTCTCCCATACATGAGCTTGAAACTCCCCCTGAAGGAGAGAGTGAAACTTCATCAGATATTGAACAGGGGCCAGCAAAACAGACGGCAAACAGTGAAGGAACTTTAGAAGATGAACCCGAAGCACCTGAAGCATAGAAAAAGATGCCTAAGTGGGCCACTCAAACACTGAAAGATGTGAGCCCTGATGAAGTTGGGAAAATAGGCACTCAAAGTGCACATGCAACCTTATCTCAACCAAACAAATCCATTGATGAAATTTAGGACATGAATGGAAAACTCATATTGGATGATTCTCAAGAGGAACTCAATGTTGTGTTTGATTCAGAACCAACAACTTTCAAACACGCTGAAAAGCTTGACTCTTGGAGAAAAGCAATGAAATATGAGTATAATCCATTAGTGAAAAATGGGACTTGGAATCTGGTTGATCCACCATATGGTTGCACATTGATTAACTGCAAGTGGATCTATCACAACAAATACAAGGCAAACAACTCACTTAACAAGCACAAAGCAAGGCTTGTCGCAAAGAGATATGCTCAAAAGGAAGGAATTGACTACAATGAAACCTTTGCACCCACAGCAAAATGGACTACAATTTGGACCATGTTGGCTCTGGTAGCTCACAATAGATGGAAAGTTCACCAAATGAATGTCAAAACTGCATTTCTGAATGAAGACCTCAAGGAAACTTGTACATGACACAACTTGATGGTTTTGCAGTAAAGGAACAAGAGCACAAGGTGTACAAATTGAAAAAAAAATTGCATGGTTTGAAACAAGCCTCTTGAGCATGATATGAAAAACTGGCTGAGCACCTCATGAACATGAACTCCAAACGTTTTGAGTTTGAAGATGCAACTCTTTTTGTCAAAACAATTGACAAAATAATTGTGATTGTGGTGGTGTATGTTGATGATTTGCTCATCACAAGGAACAATGAACAGTACACTGCAAAATTCAAATCAGAATTGATGAAAAGCTTTGAAATGACTGATTTGAGTTATCTTCATTACTATTTGGGTATTGAAGTAATGTAGAAACCAAAGTATTTCTTCATCATTCAGCAGAAATACGTTGGTGACATTCTAAGCAAGTTCGGAATGGAAGATTGTAAGCCTTGCAACACGCCCATTGCACAGAATCTCAAATTGACATCTAAAGATTCAATAGATTTGGTTGATACCACTAAATACAAACAGCTCATTGGAAGTTTGATTTATGTGACTACCACTCAACCAGATATATCATATGTAGTTGGTGTCCTCTCAAGATTCATGCAACACTGGGAGAGTCATTGGGTAGCAGTAAAAAGGGTCCTCAGATATCTCAAAGGCACAATATTTTGGGCTCAAATACTCCAGGGCAGGAGACTTCAAACTGGTTGGGTATTCAGATTCCGATTATGCTGGTGATCATGAAGATGGAAAGTCCACCTCGGGTTTTCTAATGAATTTGGGAACAACAGTTGTTAGTTGGAAATCTAAGAAGCAATCAATGCCAACAATTTCTTCAGCAGAGGTAAAATATATGGCCGCTTCAGAGGCAATTAGAGAGATCTTGTGGCTTAGAAGGGTTCTTTCAAATTTGCAGGAGCAACAAGCTTCATCAACACCTCTCATGGTTGACAACACTTCTGCAATCCAAATGGCAAACAATCCAATCTTTCACCACTGAACCAAGCACATCAATACCAAATTTCATTTGATTGGGCACTATTTGAAAGATGGCAGTGTCAAGTTGCAACATTGCCCAACAACAAAGCAACCAACAAACATCCTAATAAAAGCGCTCGGATGAAAAAATTTTGAAAAGTTCAAAGGAATGCTTGGTCTGGCAACAACCCCTACGGATTAAGGGGGGATGTAATATTAGTATAGATAATATTTCTTGATTCCTAGGAGTAATTGCTCTTTTATTGTTTTCTTGTGTGTAACTCAAGAGTCCCATAGGAATATGAATGGACTTCTTGGTAGGTGAAGTGAACAGTCAAATTTTGGCTTTAAATTGTTTTGTTTTGCTTCCTTTTAACTTGAATCGTGAAATAGAATTTTATTGCCATTCCATATAATGTTATCTGGCCTGTCAATCTCGGGGTGGGAGGACTTCTAATGTCCCCTTTTTGAGCCATTATTAAAAAATGACCTAGATGACCTAGATATTTGCAAAATTGGAAAATAACTTTTTTTCTGTTGCCAAAATGAAGTTGGATTATGACTTGGAGTCGAGCGACCCACTTGGAGGATGGAAAGTGGGAAAAATAAAGAGAAAATAAAATAAAATAAAATATTATTTTATTATGGAGGTGGACATGAAAGCAAAATAAATTATGGCAAATTTGGGAGCCCAACTTGTGGATTATAAAAGGACATTTGGAGGTCATTTTATATCATTGTGAATTTGTCACTTGATATTGGAGATTTTCTCTTTACGTTGCAACTTTGTTTCAGCCTATTTTTTGAAGATGAAAACTCTTAGAAAATTAGTGGTTTGGACGAAAACCCACTCCACATTGAGGTGTGAATCCATACGGGGTTTACCATTGGACATTTTTGTAGATCTGGTGCATACAATTGCAGGTTGCGGACTTCATGATTCAGATCTAAAGGTTATTTTGATATATTTTCATCATAACATGTATGGCTAGGGTTTGGAGTTGGATCGCCATACTTTGGAGGTATTTTTGGTGATAGATTTCATGTATTTGCATTCAGATTTTTATATCAGACATCAACAAATTCATATTAATCTACAGATTAGAGGGTTTGAAGGCGATATTTGGCATTGTGATGCATTATTCTCCATCAAGGAATTCATCGCTCCATCATAGCGCAAGTCACTGTCATTTTTGAGGAGTTTGGAGGTATGGAAGGGTTTATTTCAATCACCTAGGTTTTGTATCAGACTGTTGCAGACATTTTCAGGTTGATGGTAAAGGCAATTGCATCTTCTTAAAATTTGTCATCATCCAAGTCTAAAAGGCTTCCTTGGAAATTGATCGCTTCATTTTGGAGGTGGAATTTGGTACGTTTCATTATTGTATACACTCAGAAATTCATATCAGCAACTCAGAACTTTACAACAGCAAGGGACAATCAGATCTGGGCCTTAATTCAGAGCTCTAGACATCTCTATTTGACATCTAAATTGTACCCATGTGTGGAGAACTCAATCGGGTATGTTGGTGCAACAATTGATTGATGTAATCATTTCAAATCTTTAATTTGAAATAAAATATCTTATTGTTCTGAGTGAAATCAGATCTCTGATATATGTTCTCAATTCATTAGTTTGTTGATATTTCATTTCAAAATAGTTCTATATTGTTATCATTATATGGCAAATGCATCCTTTCATTGAAAACTCATAAACTACTCAAAACAATCAAGAAACCCTAATCAGAAATTCAGATCAGCATTGAGAAAAACAGGGCAGAATTGGTAAGGGTTCTTACAATAACCACTGAGTACTCGCCAAGGGGCAATTTTGGGTACCTAGCAGTTATTCGACAGTGGTGGTCGAATAAATGGGAATAATCGACTAAGGCAAAAAATACTTAAATTTATTAAAAAAACATAATTTTTTTAAAAATTGTAGAAGCAAAATAGATCAGATGACTTTGTAAAATATTGAGAAAGTGTTTTCTATTGGATTTGAATACAAATAAAGTACAAAATCGCATAATCATGTGAATACAACTAACTACAATGATACTTATAATCTTATACAAGAATCTGCAAGTACAAATTACAATAATCTATAATTACAATAATATAAACTTATAGTTTATGCATACTACTTAGGTAAACCCTCTTGGGGGGCTATGCCCAAAGATGGCATTTTATGTAGAACACTTTTTGGAGCTAAGTGACGGACTTATCATTTGTCCATGGTATACATTCTGCCACTGGATGCACTCTCTTTGCATACCATTAGGACAGTTTCAAGTGGGTTCTCACAGGCTTAGGATTGAGACAGACCACCAGATTGATCAAGCAAACAAGATTTGTCAGTTATGCAGAATCTAGAAGACAGAGTCCGAGTAACACTTCATCTTTCGTTGTCCCATATACTATGAGATCAAAGGGAGATTTCATTGCCTATTTAAGAGGACACGGACTCTTTCTAACTTCTTCAGATATGAGGACTAGAGATGTTTGGCTTTATATATACAATAATCTCTTAAGCTTCGTGATCATTCTATTCAAAGACCCACTAGACCAGCGTCAACCCAGCAGATCACTTTCTTTTTCACAGTGCTACCTTCGAGGAGAGGCACTAAGCGACAGATTGACATTAGTGCAGCCTCACATTCCATATCAGTGCGACCCAAAGACACTATCCACAGTTCCCCGAGTTTTCATCAACATATCCATTTCAGGCCTGGCATCAAGAGACAAACTAGATCCGCTAGATCTTCGCAAAGGACTTTTCCCTCTAGGTAGAGGATTGGAGGACAGACCAGACATCCTACCTCCCCTTCTTCGGGTCATACTTCTATCTGAAGCTTCTTCTCGTCGGCCTTGGATGCAAGAGTTGGATCGAACTCGTGATGGACCCCCTCCTAGTTCTTCCTTCTCAGGGTTCATTCTCGCATTCCTGATGTTTAGACATTCTTGCGGGTTGCTCATTTCTTCTACTTCTTTCCTTGGCTCTGAGCATGGTTGGTCATGGTTCTTTGGCTCTTTGGTCTTTGGCTCTAAGCGTGGTTTCTCTTTGCTCTGTTTTGTACTATTCCTTTCAACATTGTTTTTCTCGTTTTTGGAGACCTTTTTGGTTTCCACATGTTCCTGACACACTTTTGTAATCTGCAATCCCTTTGAACTAACGTTGTGGTCATTAATTGGACATTAATATATTTCTTTATTTTATCTTCTCTGCACTATGGAAAACTAAGAGAGACTAAGAACTCTAGTCCTCCCACTCGGTTGTCCCGCCTCACTCTGTCTAGAACGCTACACCTGCATCTATGGCTCCACCTCTACCTCTACCTCATCTTCAAGGATGTCTTCCAATCCAATCTCTCCTCCTTCTGCTACAGCTACACCCTTCATAGCTTACCTCTCGAAATCAACAATCTAGTCCTTTGTGAACATGGGGGCCCCCTCCTCTTGTGCAATCTAATCATTGTAGGGAATGATCTCATCTAGAGTGACAGGCTCTTCTGATGCATTCTCCAACTTTTTTGTGTGAAGGCAAAGGTTGTATTGCGCAAAAACTAGGTCATTAAAGTGTTCTTGGTTCAACTTGTTGCGTTTCTTCATGTGAATGGCATCAAACAAACTTCAATTGCAAAGGGCTAGTCTTTAAAGATGTAGGGTATTCCCACCCCAATCTTCCCACCACGACAAGATATTCAAAACTTTGTAAGTAATTAATAATTATAAATATATAATTGGTAAAGTACAAGTAAAGACTTCATTTTCTATTACCCAGTGACTGCATAGCTCTCCCTCAAATAGCTAGTGCTAAAGAAAAAAGACTCCCCCTTGTCTGCTTGTAGTTCTGTAGCTCTACAATAATGAAGTCCCTCACCCCAATGTCAAGTGTCATGCTCTCAATGCATGTTGAGAGCCCATCCATAACCTCGCCACCAACATCTACGAAGCCATCAGAGTAGAAAAACCTAGGGTTAAGGCAGTACCCTGTTGCATGGATGGGTTGGTGGAGTTGATTGTTCCACCTCTAATCAATCAACTCCCAAATGGGATAAAATCTAGCATGATCCCCCTATAATAGTTTTGGATGACCTATTTGACACTATCCATCGCCTCATCAATTTGACCCATTGGGTTTTGCTCCCCATCCACCAATCGCAAACCCTCACCAAAGGCTCTAACACCTATAAAGTTACAAATAAATTAAATTTAGCGTTACAAACTTATAAATAAACTATCAAATAAATATTTTAAGTTTAAAAAATTGAAAACAAGGGAAACGACTTAAAATTTAAATTGAAATTTCAAGTTACCTTGATGATCTTTGTAGCTCTCATTTTGAAGGCCTCATTGAAAACTATCTTCACAACCTTGACTCCACCAGCTTTCTTGGAATATGATGAGTCCACCCATGCTTGAGACACAAACATTTGCTTCAAAGGAGTCAACAAACTACAAATACTTTGCAATATAAAAAAGTTCATTGCAAACCTAGTGACCCCTTTTCAAACAAGTTTTTTTCCTTTGGTGTGCTCTCATCAAATTGAGAACCCAAAAGTGATTGTATATATCTATTTTGTTATTTCTCTAGCCTCTTCTACAATCGGTTACACTCAATCAAGTTTGTTTATGTTCTCCAAAAGAATGTCAAGGCAATGGGTCGCGCAAAGGGTCCAAAAGAGCAATGGATGTCTCTTCCTGAGAAGTCTCCCAGCGGCCACATATGTTACTACATTGTCTGTGATAACTTGAACAACATTCTCGATGCCCACCTTTAAAACACCCTGCTCTAGCATCAATCTTAAAGTTTTTGCATTTTTATCTTTCTAGAAGCATTAATAGACTTCAAAAAAACTAGCTCACCATTTGAAGCCACAAAAAATTTGATGAGGGTGTGGTTCTTTGTATCTGTCCATCCATCGGAAAGAATGGTGCATCCAAACTTATGCCACAACCTCTTCTAATCTTCTATAATTACCTTTGTATCTTCAACTGCATTATGGAGCAACTTCCCACTTAAGTCTCTTAGAGAGGGTGCCTTGTACCCTTTCCCTACAACTGTTAATGATGTCACCAAATATTAGGTACGAGCTCCTCACCACGTTGAAAGAAAGGTTGTTGAAGTACCAAAAATTTGTGCATATTTTATCTATTTTTGCATGCGTCTCATTATTCCATCATGTACCTTGTAGTGAAGGTTGTGCCCTAAGTGTGTTTCTAGGCACAAAAAATGAGTGTATCTAACTCGAACTTGATGAAAATGTGCCATGGCACTTGCATAGACCGCAACTAGAGCCCACAATTTATGTCATCGTTGTCTATTCTTCATGTGTCGATGTAGGAGCAATTATCGTTGTTAGGGTTGCTTGCATCCTTGTCTTATCTAGTTTCTTTTCATCCAGCAATGCAAGCTTTGCAATCATCTCTAGTTTTACATATTTTGTGACACTAGGGGAAGGCATGACATCACAAAAAGGAATGCATAAAAGGTTGAATTTAAGGCGATTGATGTTCCCTGACATCCTCTTCAAGCAAAACGAACAAATTGAAACTGTCTGGGATGTTTCAAGCAACGGCGCAAGCATTAGGGGGAATCGATTGGCTACCATTGACTGAATCTGATCTCAATGCACTAGCAGATGCCATTGTTTACTAACAGATAACTTGCAAACATGTTCAAAACAACATTAAAAAAATAAAAGCATTTAACACATTAAAATATGATAAATTATAATGATAAGAAAACTAAAATACATTTAACGAACAAATTGAAAACATTGAGAATGATTTTCTACAATAAATAAAGTGTAATGATAAACGGAAACTATAATAGTTAAAAACATTTTTAATAAAAAATTATGCATTAATTGTAAATACTAAACACTAAAATTTAACAAAATGCATGAAATTTGAACGAAATGCATGAAATTTTAATATTAAAATTCAAAATATTTATCAAACTTGTTTATAATTAAATTACAATTTATTTACATGCTCGAAATTTTATTTTTATTTTTTTTAAATATACTAACCTAGAAATTGGTTTGCTGAATTCTATTTCCTATCCGCTCTTGAATACTCCAAATCTTGTGTGAATGAAATGAGAGGGGGTGTGTTTCAATTTATAAGAAACTTTTTTGCATCTTTACAATGTTTTCTCAACGTTTGGCATCCATTTCTACAATTTTCTGCAACTGCCTATGTATCCTGCTTTTTAGCAACATATAGGCAACCGATGAGTACTCGTAGGTTAACAAAAACTGGCAATTTTTTTATGGCAGTTTGAAATGGTAGTTATTGACGTGTTTTTCCCAACGAGTAATTGAGTAACCAGAGGTTACTCGTCAATCATGTAATCCATGTTTCTAACAAAGTAAAAATTGCAAAAACTTTAACCCTAATGCTCGAGAAGGTTGTCTTAGAGGTGGGCATCGAAAATGTTGTGCAAGTTATCACTATCAATGCAACAGCATATGTAACAGTTGGAATACTTCTTAAGGAAAGGCATTCATCAATCTTTTGGACCCCTTGTAGGGCCCATTGCCTTGACCTTCTTTTGGAGGACATAAGCAAAATTGTTTGGGTGAGATCGGTTGAAGAGGCCGGCAATATCGCCAAATATAGTTATAACTTATAATCACCCTTCGGTTCTCAACGTGATGAGAAATCACACCAAGGGGAAAGAGCTTATGCAAACAGAAGTCACAATGTTTGCAACTTCTAAGTAGGATACGGATACAAGTACTGATACGGGTATGAGAATCAAATACATAGATATGGAGATTTTTTTTGGCCTGAATAAAGTCGTACAAAAATATATAAAAAAAATTAAAAATATAAAAAATATAGTTGTATAAGCAACTTAACCACATAATATGCATAGAGGAAACAAAATAAGTTAAATAACTACAAAATATATTCATGATTCACTGACAAATGTCATAATATTCAATGGTCAAACTTTGATTAGTTTTATAAGTACATAGTGCAAATGTTACAGTGTATGAACAAAAATAAAGACAAATCAGCATATTCATTATTTACTATATGCATTTTCGTATTCAGTTGTGGTGTCTTCATCATCATGCATAGAGGAACCAAAATAAGTTAAATAACCACAAAATATATTCATAATTCAATGACAAATATCATAATATTCGATGGTCGAACTTTGATTAGTTTTATAAGTACATAGTGCAAATGTTACAATGTATGGACAAAAATAAAGACAAATCAGCATATTCATTATTTACTATATGCATTTTCGTATTCGATTGTGGTGTCTTCATCATCATGTAGTTCATTAGAACCACAAGCAGCAACAATGCCACTCCCACTAGCTCCACTATGCAAGTCATGTGAAGCATCGTCAAGTTCTGTGTCTGGCAATGAAAGGTAGGCAAGAGAGGCATCCAAGTCAATAGTCTTTGGGTCCACATCCCAACACTTTGTTGCCCTTGTAATCAAGTTTTTTGTGTGAGAAAAAACGCAAGTTGGAATGCAAATAAACCAAATCCTTCGCCTTCTTCACTGCCAATTTGTTGTGCTTAATTGAGTGAATAAAGTTGTAAGTACCACAATTCCCCTCAGTTGAGGAGGAACTTGCAACCTATTGAGACAAGCTGCAAAGTCAATTAGATAAAAGTTAAAAGTTAAAACAAAACATTGGAAAGAAGGGTAGAGAGTTTTTTTAAAAGTTAAAATTTTACTTGTGATATAAAAATTATTGCAAGTGGCTAGAGGTGGGTGGATGCTTGCCCATAGAGTTACCACCAAAAGTGAGCTTTATTTTTGTACTTGTCACGAATGACACCAACGGAGTGACCTACGGAAGTTATGAAATTCGCAAACTCTTCCATAACTGTCTTCTACTTCTAGATTGGGGAAGAGTCTAGAGGATGTCACCTTATATCCCTGACTAACCTCAACATCTCTATATGGTGTGTTGAAATATTGCCATTGATGTCAAACGTATTATAATTAATGTAATGGAAGTCAATGGAATTGCCAACAGAAGTGTCATTAATGCAACGGAATTATTATTAATGTCACAAGATTACAATTAAGGATTGCAATTCAAAGGGCCCAAGAATAGACGTAAGTTTTTTTTTTTTAATTCAAGGTGAAGGGCAATCAACAATAATTAACAAGGCCGACCAGCAATAAAATATATTTAATTTGCAGCAGTGATTCATGATGAAGGGTCCAGCATTAAAGAAGTTTTGAATGAGCGCTCAAGGAAGGTTGTTTAAGGCTTAAATCACCCCTCTTAAGATATGTATTAATGTTTATTATTGTTGAGCCGACCCACTTGATATATGGCTACCTTGGGAAACCGCCCCACTTGGTGATTTAATTAAAATTAAATTAAAAGCACGTTTTTATGAAAGAGTGCCTCTTGCATGGGATGCCTCCTTTGTGAAGAGCCTTTGGAGACTATATAAGGCGAATAGAAGTGTGTGTGTGTGTGTGTGTGTGTAATTCATTCTATCATGAAAACATAAGCAGATTTTAGTGGAGAAGAGGGAGAAGAGAGGATTGAATTTTGCCATCATTCATTGATAAAGCAACAATAAAAGGTGGAAGATTGTTTCAGTGAAGGTCGATGCCTTAGATCAAAGAAATTGGTGTCTAGCTAAGTTGGTGCTTAACAATGGGAATTGGTGTCTCCAAATAGGTTGGTGCCTACTAAATTTTTGTAAAAGAATTATTTTTTCCGCCTGGATTTGAATGGTAGATCCAAGCAGCTCTCCATTGTGGTTTTTCCTGAGAGAGGGTTTTCCACGTAAATCATGTGTTGGTTAATTATTAGATCTTGTGTAAATGTTTTCATTGTGAACATTAATTTTTAAAAGTAAGTTTTATTTCACACTGATTCACCCCCCTCTCTCAGTGTGTTGTGCGCTTAACAATTGGTATCAAAGTCAGTTCCTTCAAAATCAGTCTAATCGCTGGAAGGTAGATCTCGGGAGCACACATGGCTAGTCATCATGTTCAAGAAGGTTTCTCCACAAACAAGGCTCCATTGTTCGACGAAACAAACTATGCACTCTGAAGCATAAAGATGTGAACATATCTAATGGCCCATGGCTTTGATATTAGGCAAGCAGTAGTAACATGATATACAGCGCCACAAACTCCATCGACAGATACAACCGGAAAGAAGGCTAGTGAAAATAATGCAAAAGCCATGAACACAATTTTGTGTCTTATCAAAATTAGAATTTGTCAAAGTAATGCATTGCAATTTGGCAAAGGACATCTGGGATAAACTTCAAACCATCTATGAGGGTGACAACAAAGTAAAGAAGGCAAAACTCCAAACTCATAGGAGACAGTTCGAGAGCTTGAAAATGAACGATGAAGAAAATGTTGTCGCTTATCTTCTTCGTGTGGATGAGATTGTTAACACCATCAGAGGGCTTGGTGAAAAAGTTGAAGAATCCGTAACAATTCAAAAGGTACTAAGCTCTCTACCCTTAAGATTTGATGCAAAAGTTTCTGCTATTGAAGAGATAAAAGATCTAGACCCATTAACAATGGATGAGCTGAATGGCATACCCACGGCTTATGAAATGAGAACCGAAAAAGAAAAGCCATCAAAAAGGTAAGCAGCCTTGAAAGCTTCAAAGAAAGGGAAAAATAAAGACCCTCGATCAAGCGATGAACAAGATGAGGAGGCCCTGTTTCTCAAAAACCTTAAAAAAAGATCCGGAAAATACAAAGGTAAGCTACCTTTCATGTGTTTCAATTGTGGTAAAATAGGACATTTTGCTACTAAATGTCCATATAAGGATGATAGCGATGATGAGAAAAATCATAATGAGGAAAGGAATAAGAAGAAAAGCAAACCTCAATATAAGAAAAGCTTCAAACAAAATGAATATAAGAAAAAGTTTGGTAAGCACAAGAAAAGTCTTTATTCCAAAAAGGATAGTAGCTCAACTGAAGAGAGCGATGAGAGCATATCAGATAGTGATAGAGAAGAAACTATGTTCACAGCTATAGAAATAGAAAATGATGCCTCTACAAGTGAAGACACCTTGGAAGAGGAAGATGTCGAAGATGAGGGAGAAGTAGATCTTGAAGAACTCATTTGTGTTTTAGGTGAGATAAAAGTGCTTAAGAAAGAGAATCTTAAACAAAGATTACATATTCAAAAATATGGAGAAGAAGATTGTGCTTTGAAAACAAGAATGTCACAAAATGTTGAGGAATCAGAAAAGGTCGTCATCGGCCTTAAGACTCAATTAGAAGAAGTAAAAAGGATAGAGGAGGTGAGAGCCCAACTAAAGACAAAGGAAGAAAAATGCAAAAGATTAGAATATGAAATGGTTGTGTTAAGAATAGAATTGGAGAAGACCACTACCCAGCTGAAAAACAACTTAAAGTTTGAAAAGAGTGCCGAAAAATTGGTTGACATACTAAATTGTCAAAGGTCACCATTCATTAAAACTGGTCTTGGTTATGAAGAGAACTAGAAGGGCACTAAAGAAGCGCAAAGTTCAAAAATTATAGAACCACCAAAGATAGTATATGCAAAGAAGCCCAAAAGCTATGCGGATGCACTAAAGGGGTCCATAAATGTTGGAAGCGATAAGAAAGAGCATGTTACTCCTCCCAAAGACAACAAAGGTAAGAACATACCAATAGAAAATTTTAGAAGAATATTCCCTCCAAGACAGTATAATGTGATCAAGTACACAAGTTCCTTCTATGGTTATTGTTATTTATCTATGTTACTGAATACGCCCCCCCTCAGCCCTGGGAGTGCGAGGGATATGCCCCAGGATACGGGAACACAGGGGAAGTGCAGGGATACGCCCATGGAGTGTCCCTGGGCTGCAGATACATCTAGGTGACGTATCCGAGCATATCCGCAGCCCAGGGACACTCCATGGGCGTATCCCCACGCTCTTAGACGTCAAAAATATTTTTTTAATTTTTTTTTCAATTTCGCCCAATGAAAAGTCAAACTTGGACTTCAAAATACAATTAAAAGGAAACTAAACTGGATTCCCAACCCTAAAATTAGCATTCACACTCATTCTATCAAAAGTTGCATGATGGTTTGTCATACGGCAAATGATATTGCAGAGGAGATTACAAGATGTCACACCATTACAATTGTTGGAAGTTTGGATATTCACTTCACCTCCTAACACATTCAACATTTGTTCACTCTTGTTCACTCTTGGAGTTCAAAATACAGCTATGGACATCATATTGAAGTTTTTATTTAACTTATTTTTTTCCTGTAAGCATATTATGTGGTTAATTTTGCTTATTTGGCTATATTTTTATATTTTTAATTATATATATATATATATATATTTTTGTACCGCCGTATCCAAACGTATCTAAACCCCAAAAAAAAATCCCTGTATCCCCATATCCGATTCTTGTACCCGTATCTGTATCAATAACGTAGTTATTTATGCAATCGTTTTGGGCATAAAGCAATGGAGAGTATGACATATGCAAGAAATAGGTATGCATGGGACAATGACAGAAGTACTTATGAAGTTTCAAGTAGAAACTATAACTCATTCGCCCCCTTATCAAATTACAAATAGAATAGCATTGTATGTTATGATTGTAATAACTATGGACATATAGCACAGTTCTGTAGAAGTGTTGTTGGAGAAACCCCTAGACAAAACAAGAAAGTGAATGCTCCTACTGTAAAGAAAAGAGAACCTACAAAAATCTAGAAACAGAAGCAAGAGGAAGTTAATCAAGGCAAGGAGAAATCTATGCTTGTGCAAACAACATTTCATGCACAAGACGAAGGGCAGCAATGGTATATTGACAGTGGATGTTCAAGTCAAATGACTGGGGATGAGCAAATTTCTCTTCTTGAAAGAAATGAGTGAAATCATGGTAAAATTTGGAGATAATGCCACGAGAATAGATAGAAAAGGTACCCTTAGCCTTGATAATGGAAAAACAAAAACAGAAAATGTATTGTATGTTGAAGGCTTGAAGCATAACCTTCTAAGTGTCAGCCAAATGTGTGATCAAGGACACTCACGTTTTATGCTCAAGGTTGTGAGATCAGG
Organism: Torreya grandis; assembly: GCA_037957365.1. Classification (NCBI taxonomy): domain Eukaryota; kingdom Viridiplantae; phylum Streptophyta; class Pinopsida; order Cupressales; family Taxaceae; genus Torreya; species Torreya grandis. Next base: position 11,193,116 of record JARHVA010000019.1, on the reverse strand, counting down.
GAAATAGATACAGGAAAATTAGTTGTAGATGCAAACAGAACAACAAACCTGTACATACTCAATGAAGTTAAGGGAGAGAAATGCTACATGAGTCAAATTGATGAAAGTTGGCTATGGCATAGAATGATGGGCCATATGAACTTTAATAATCTAGTGAAAATCAGCACTAGACAAGCCGTAAGAGATATGCCAAAGATTACAAAACCGTCAAACATTCTTAACAAGCAGTGTCAGCATGGAAAACAGACAAGCGATTTTTAGGTCAAAGGAGTACTTAACCACCAAGCCATTGGAACTGATTCATAAAGACCTCTGTGGGCCTACAAGAATGCAAAGCATACAAGGTGAGAGCTACTTTATGTTGCTCATTGATGATTATTCCAGAATGACATAGGTTGCCTTTCTGAAAGAAAAATTTGAGGCGTTCGAAAAGTTTAAAGCTTTGGTTGAAAATGAAACGAATTTAAGGACCAAGTGCTTGAAATCAGATCAAGGAGGTGAGTTCCTTTCAAATGAATTCAATGACTTTTGCAAGCAACATGGAATAAAAAGGCATCTCTTAGTTGCAAGGACTCCATAACAAAATGGAGTTGTAGAAAGAAAGAATCGAACAATTCAAAAAATGGCTAGAACAATGTTAAATGAATCTAAGCTATCAGAGAAGTTTTGGAGAGAAGCGGTTAACACCGCAATCTACATTTTGAACAGAGGACAAACCAGAGTAAACGATAGCAAAACCCCTTATAAGTTATGGAAGGATAGACCAACATCAGTCAAATATTTCAAAGTGTTCGGGAGCAAATGCTTCATTAAAAGAGACGAAGAAGACTTGGGAAAGTTTAACTCAAGAACTGATGAAGGTATTTTTCTTGGATATTCCTCAAAAATTAAAGCTTATAGATGTTATAATAAAATGCTGCAAACAATCATAGAAAGTGCTAGTGTAAATATGGATGAAACAAAGCCTCAAAAAGTAAGTGCACAAACAAATGATCATTTAAAGGAACCAGACTTCAAAGAAGAAGAAGTAGAAAAACAAGAAGAAATGGAGAGGGAAGATACAAAAATAAGATAAGATAAATATATTAATGTCTAACTAATGACCACAAAAGTATTAAAGGGACTGCAGATTACAGAAGTGTGTCAAGAAAAAGCGGAAAACCAAAAAGGTCTCCAAAAACAAGAAAAACAATGTTGAAAGAAATAGTACAAATCATGGCAAAGAGCAACCATGCTCAAAGCCAAAGAACCAAAAAGCCACGACCAACAACGCTCAGATCCAAAGAAGGGAGCAAAAGGAATGAGCAACCCCAAAGAATCTCTAAACATCAGGAGTGCGAGAATGAACCCTAAAAAAGATGAACCAGGAGGGAGCCCATCAAGAGTTCGATCCAACTCTCCTAACATCCAAGGCCGATGAAAAGAAGCTTCGAATAGAGGTATGACCCAAAGAAGGGGAGGTAGGAGGCCTTCCTAAACCTAGAAGGAAAAGTCCTCTGCGAAAATTTGGTGGATCTAGTCTGTCTCTTGCTACCAGGCCAGAAATGGATATGTTGATGAAAACTCGAGGAACTGTGGATAGTGTCTATGGACTGCACTGATCCAGAATGTGAGGTTGTACTGATGTCAATATGTCGCTTAGTGCCTCTCCTCGAAAGTAGCACTATGAAAAAGGAAGTGCTCCGCTGAGTGGAGGTTGGTCTAGTGTGTCTAAATAAAATGATCACGAAGCTTAAGAGTTCCCTGTATAAATAAAGCCAAACATCTCTGGTCCTCATATCTGAAAAACTCAGAAAGAGTCTGTGTCCTATATAGGCAATGAAATCTCCCCTTGATCTCATGGTATATGGGACAACGGAAGATGAAGTGCTCCTCGGACTCCGTCTCCTAGATGTTGCATAATTGACAAATCCTGTCTGCTCGATCTATCTGGTGGTCTGTCTCAATCCTAAGCCTGTGGGAACCCACTTGAAACTGTCCTAATGAGATGCGAAGAGAATGCATCCAATGGCGAAATGTATAACATGGACAAATGATAAAACTGTCACTCAGCTCCAAGAAGTGCTCTGCATAAAATGCATCTTTGGACGTAACCTCCCAGGAGGGTTTACCCAAGTAGTATGAATAAATTGTCTGTAAATATCACCCTAATAATTCGATTCAGCTTCTATCTAGCGGGTAGAAGATGAGTCGGTACGTCCAAGGAGTAACTAAATGGAGGAAGGCGGTCCATCTTGATTCCCACAAACTCTAATAGATCAAAAACCCTTGTATACCAACAACATCCACAGGTCAAGGGAGCTGAGAGGGCAAGATTCTCTGAAAAACAATAGGCTAAGTATGGATATTTGTCATGCCCACTCGCAGAATCAGCAAACCTCCAATGCGATGTATGAAAGAGGTCAGATCAAATAGTCTCCAGTCAGAAGGGTCAGGCTCCAAACTCTGCAAAGATAATGTGTTGGGAAATTGTCTGCTTACATCTGATAATGCGGTGAAGGAGAAGTGTCTAGACCCTCTCAATAGCAGCCCAATTACCCTCAAGTAAAGAGGGCCCCCAAACTATAGACCGATAAAGAATTGTGGGTCTGATAAGTGTATCCATGAGGGACATCTTGGATGAGATATCCTAAAAGTGATGCCGAAAACACTGTCGTTCAAGGAAGAGCTAAAGAACCATAACCTTTAATTATTCTAGGCTGGAATGCCTACCTCAAGCTGAAACGTGGACCATAAAATTGCACTCCCAGATAAGTATAGGAAGTAATAATCTCAACCTCCTTTCCTCTGAAAAAAAATGGAGGTGGGAGGTCTTCAAACCATTAAACACCATGAAGGCACCATCTCGATTTGTTCAAAAGCATCATTCTGAAAGTCAAATTATTGGTGATATTGATGTTGGCGTACAAACTAGAAGAAGATTTGTGAGTACACCCGAGCAAGTAAACTTCTCCTTGTTATCCAAAATAGAGCCCAAAAATCTTGCAGAAGCTAGCAATGACAAGCATTGGATCGATGCTATGGAAGAAGAAATGAATCAAATTGAAAAGAATGAGACATGGGAACTCATTCCTAGACCAAAAGACAAGAATGTAATTGGTACCAAGTGGGGTGTTCAGGGATAAGTTGAATGAAGATGGCCAAGTAACAAGAAATAAAGCAAGGTTGGTTTGCAAGGGGTATGCTCAAGTGGAAGATATTGATTTTGAAGAAACCTTTGCCCCTATTGCTAGATTAAAAGCCATTAGAATGTTTTTGGCATATGATGGTTATAAGAACTTCAAAGTTTATCAAATGGATATGAAATATGTTTTTCTAAATGGCAAGTTAGAGGAAGAACTATATATTGAACAACCAAAAGGTTTCCTTCTATCAAAAAATAAGGACTACGTGTGCAGATTGAATAAGACACTATATGGGCTAAAGCAAGCCCCCAAAGCCTAGTATTTAAGGCTTGATAAATATCTACACGAACAAGGTTTTAGAAGGGGAGTTGCTGATAGTAATCTCTATATCAAGATTGAAGGTGAGAATCAGTTGATTGTTGTGATATATGTGGATCATATCATTTTTGGAGGAGATAGTGAACGAATGTCCCAAGAATTCGCAAAAGATATGTAAAAAGAGTTTGAAATGTCCATGTTGGGTGAGTTGTCATTTTACTTTGGTTTGCGAATTTCTCAATCTAGCAAAGGGATATTTATCTCCCAAACCAAGTATATAAAGGAGATGTTGAAGAAGTTTAGAATGGAAGATTGCACATCTGTTAGCACACCCATGGTTACAGGATGCAAGTTAAGTAAAGATGATGAATCTCCTAAAGCGAACCAAACACTTTATAGTTCCATGATTGACAACTTGTTATACACCACAGCATCAAGGCCAAACATCATGCAAGTTGTAGGCTTGGTAGCACGTTTTCAAGCAGCCCCAAAAGAAACACGTGCAAGAGGTCAAAAGGATATAAAAATATTTAAAAAAACTTTGGATTATGGCTTGTGTTATCCAAGAGATGAAGATTTCACACTAACAACATACACAGATGCAGATTCGGCAGGAAGTCTTGATGACAGAAAGAGTACAGGTGGAGGAGCATTCTTTCTTGGCAAAACTCTAGTGTCATGGTTAATCAAAAAATAGCCTTCCGTTTCTTTATCTACGGCTGAAGCAGAATACATAGCAGTAGTGTCTTGTTGTACACAAGTCCTTTGGATGAAGCAGACGTTGAAATATTTTAAGATAGAATATGACCATCCAATCTCAATACTCTATGATAACACTAGTGCAATAAACATTTCAAAGAATCCGATTATGCACTCTAGAACAAAACACATTCCAATCAAGTATCACTTCTAAGAGAACGGGTTGCAGATCATCGAGTAAAGATGGAGTACATTGCCACAAAGGAACAAATAACAGAGATATTCACGAAGCCCCTCCCAAAAGAAACTTTTGAGTTTCTAAGGCAGAAATTGGGAGTGATCCATTCTTCATCTAGTCATTAAATCCATCAAGAGAAGCATGGATTGAAGGGGAGCTAGTCATTGCATTATTCAGCTCCACGGATATTTTGGTGATATACATTGTGATTGTGTTGTATGTCTCTTTGCCACTGATGTCAAAGGGGGAGAATTTAAAAAAGGGGGAGCGAAGGAGAAGAACTATAGCAAGGACAAGTTCATGTACTATTTTTCTACAAGATTGCCATCAATGACAACGGGGGAGATTGTTGGAATATTGTGATTGATGTCAAACATATTACAATTAATGTAACGGAAGTCAACGGAAGTGTCATTAATGCAACGGAATTACCATTAATGTCACATGATTACAATTAAGGATTGCAATTCAAAGGGCCTAAGAATAGACGTAAGTGAATTTTTTTTGAATTCAAGGTGAAGGGCAATCAACAATAATTAACAAGGCCAACTAGCAATAAAATACATTCAATTTTCAATAGCAATTCATGATGAAGGGACTAGCATTAAAGAAGTGAATGAGCATTCAAGGAAGGTTGTTTAAGGCTTAAATTGTCCCTCTTAAGCTATGTACTAATGCCTATCATTGTTGAGCCAACCCACTTGATATATCGCTGCCTTGGGAAATCGCCCCACTTGGTGATTTAATTAAAATAAAACTAAATGCACACTTTTTTATGAAAGGGTGCCTTTTGGATGGGACGCCTCCTTTGTGAAGAGCTTTTGAAGGCTATATAAGGCGGATAGAAAATTGGAAAAGTAATAAAAAATAATAATAATTCTTTCCATCATGAAACATAAGTAGATTTTAGTGGAGAAGAGGGAGAAGAGAGATGATTGAATTTTGCTATCATTCGTTGATGAAGCAACAATAAAAGGTGGAAGATTGTTTCAGTGGAGGTCGGTGCCTCAGATCAAAGAGATTGGTGTCTCTAGCTAAGTTGGTGTTTAGCAATGGGGATTGGTGTCTCCAAGTAGGTTGGTGCCTACTAAATTTTTGTAAAAGAATTATTATTTTACGACTAGATTTAGATGGTAGATCCAAGCAGCTCTTCATTGTGGTTTTATTGAGAGAGGGTTTTCCACGTAAATCCTATGTTGGATAATTATTAGATCTTATGTGAATGTTTTCATTGTGAACATTAATTTCTGAAAGTAAAAGTTATATTTCACATTGATTCACCCCCCCTCTCAGTGTGTTGTGTGCTTAACATGGTGGGACCCTCCTAGGCAAGTAAAGGATCTTTGTGTTGTAGTATTTGGGCGTCAAGGCAAAAGCAAGAAGATGCAATGGGGTGGTCATTTTGTTCCACCTTTCAATGAGATACAACTGCACTTCCTTGAAGAATTTCTCCGTAGAATCTTGCTCTTTGGCATTTATGATGGACCTAATCTTCTCAATAATTGAGTCGATTCCATCATAAATCTCACCCAATCCTGGATAATCTATATCCACAAATCTCATTATACTCATGATGGACTCGATAAATTTGAGCAAATATTCCACACGTTTCCACCACACATCATCAAGAATCCATGCTTTCACCTTTGTGGCCCTCTCAAAGTTTGTTTGCTTCCATACGCTCCAAAAGTTGTTGATAACCATGCCACTCAATGCTTCAGGCACCTTGACAAGTCGTCTCAAAATGAGTGTGTAAGAAGCAAACTGAGTCTCAGCAACCTAATAAGAAATTAAAACAAATAAAATTTAAAAACAAATGTTCAAAAATAAAATTACTACAAATTACAAACTTACAAAATTAAAATTAAAAATATACATGTTGCATGAATGATTAAATAAAAAATTACCTTCAACAACTGCAACTTCGAGAAGGCCTTAGAGATGCCTTGGAACATGTGATAGTTGCTTATGAACATTTGGATCTCGCTTGCCTCCTCATAGACTTGTTTGATCCAATCAATTTTTGTCCCCAATTCTTACAAAATAAGGTTGAGGGAATGAAAGGCACAAAGTGTCCAAAATATGTGCCCATACCTTGCCTCAACCAACATGCCCGCGACTTAGCAATTTTTTGCGTTGTATGTTATAACTTGGACAATGTTTTGAGGTTCCACTACCTCAATGGACTCCATCAGGATGTCACCAATGAATCGTGAATCCTTCACTTGTCCCTCACAATCAACAGCCCTTAAAAACATTGCCCTTTTAGGGTACATTGCGACCACATTAATCAATGGCCTATTTGGCATATATTTTCATTCATCAGAAACGATGGATGCCCCTGTTTCTATCCACGAATCCCTGATGGGCTTCAATGCATCTTCAACTTATTTTTTTCTTTTGTCAACAAGGTGGTGCGCACATTTTCATACCCTAGGCTGATGAACCCTTTACAGACATCATTGATAGATCTGACCATATCCTACCAATATGGTGATATAACAACATTAAATGGCAGTCCACATGCGTAAATACAATGCGCAATGCTTTACTCTGTTGTATCTGAATTTATTTTGGAATGTCCTTTCCAATGGCCCTGTATCTTTTCTTCTCTTGTAAATATGAAGTGAATCCTCTTCCTCTGTGGCCACAACAGTATAGAAAGAAATGGGTGTGATGGGTTCATCACATTAGCAAGAGATGGATCAACAAGTGACAATCCTTTCTTTCTCAAATGATGCTTCGATTTTTGCTCAACAATGGCATCTATTGCTTCCTTCTCATTGATGTATGCAAGGATATTTTCATGTGGCAAACCCTTTTCTGGCTTTCCATTTATGCTTGGCCCATCATAAGCTTTGACCAACTCCAAGAATTGCACACAAATGGGCTTTCACCTTACTATACAAGCTCTTGTATTTACGGTTACACTCTGAGCAAAGTCAAAGGATACTTCCAAAGGGACGCCCATAGATCGGCTCTAAAGGCTATCCCTTGGTCCACCGAACTGGCACTTGCAGCCTAAGACATTCTAACACATCCCTATAGCCCATGGTAAAAAAATAATATTGTTATTAAAATTTAAACAATTTGGCATTTGTTGAAAGAATGTTTAAGAGAATAACAAAAACAAATTAAAACTAGTTACAGACATTAAAAAAAAAATTAAAAATTACAAAACTGACAACCTACATTAATCGACAATCATCTTTGTTGCAAGCTCCTTAAACTCCTTGGCACCAAATGGGTAAAGGCAATAGTGTAGAATTAGCAAAAGGAAAGAGTTTCAATCCTATGCAATAGAAAAAATGAATATGAGACTACAAATGTGCAATGAGAGGTAAAAATACAATGAAAGGTAAATGTGTTGTTTTATTTTGATAAAAATGAGTGTGAAAGTTGCTTTTAGGGTTGAGAATCTACTTTATTTTGATTTTAATTGTTTTTTCAAATCCATGTTTGTAATGTCCCCATTTTGGAGGTAGCATAATTTAATTAAAGTAATTAATTAACTTGTCCAAAATAATGATATTTCATGAGGATGACTAATTAATTATTTTAATTAAATTAAAAAGTGGTATTAAGTTAATTATTTATAAAGTTATCAAATAAATTAAAAGGTAACTTTATATTTAATTAATTTAATAAAGTGACTTAAATAAAATATTATATTATAAAGTCATAAAAAGTAAAGTGGAAAATATATTTTTTATCCCACATTGGCAAGAAAAGTGTGTGAGCTCCTCCAAGAAAAAAAAAAGGATTTTAAGGGCCCATTGTTGAGCATCTAGGTATTTGATATTGGCATTTGATTGAAATTATTGTGGAGCCTAGGGCTTCTACATTCGATCATTGAGACCGAAAGCTCTCTTTGGTTGGCAACTTTGAGGCTGTGAAACTATCAGTTGATATTGTTGCAAAGTAGGAGGTGATATTTTAGTCATCTCATTCGAGCAAATTTACTGGCCAAGGGCCAAATTTGAGGAGTTTGTTTAGGACATCATTGCACATCTTCTTGGCATCAATTGGTGATCTTTACTTGGCATTTTGCATTGTGGAGGTGGTCTGATTTTAATTAGCAGCAATCTGAAAATTACCAATCAGTCAACAAGGGTGCCATTGGAGGGGACAAATTTGTTTGTGGAGGTCTAAGAAGGCAGCGATTTCACTTCTCACCTAGGGCACACCTCTCTTAGGGTCATGACAACAACGTTTGGCACTTGAGGGAGCTGGAAAATGTTGGCATTTATTTTATTTTTACATTGCTGGCCAGAACAACGGCGACTTGCATAAGAGGTCGACTTAGCTTGGGTATTGATTGTTTGGCATCTCTATTGTGGTTTCCATCATTTACTATCAAGGGCGCATCATTCTAAATCAGGTTCCTCTATGTTTTGTTCATCATACCATTGCATATAGGTTGGTTTTGAGTTGCAGTTGTAGGTGCACATCATATCACCATTAGAATATTTGACATCATTGTAAATGCCAAGAGCCTTGGCCATGTTGTAATGTCTTTGTATTGAACATCATAATACAAGTTTGGAGTAATAAGTTGCTAGCCATTTGCCTTTGTAGTTAAGCATATTCTTAGATTGTATTTTCTCATATGAATATGCATGCCAAATGTTTGTGAAAATGCCTATTGGCTGAAGGTGGTTGTTTATATAGTGATTTGCATAATTCGTCAAGAGCCTTTGCTTGCCAAGTGTTTGCATAAATGCCTAGTGGCTATGGGTGTATATTGACTATATTGGGATGCATGAAAAGTGTTTGTCTTAATGTCAACTAGTTGTACTAGTTAAATACAGTCACTTATATGTATGCCAAAAGACTGAAACAGCTAGTATATCATTTCTATAACAACCTTGCATTGTTAAAAGCATTCAATAACATCATTAGCAGCCTATGAACTCAAAGAAAACAAATCAAAAAATTAATATCAGTCATAGACAGTTGCAAAACAAGTGTTTGACGAAATTCCTGAGCATTCAAAACTGAAAATTAAAGGCCGAAATTGCAAGGGTCTTTACAATGTTTGAATTTTCATGAAGTGAAATTGAAACAATAAATAAAAATTCTGATTTTTTCAGCAAATACGTTTGGGATATAGGTAGGGGCGTACCCTACTCATATCCCTGACGTATTAGTAACCTGTGATGTACTATATCGTATCCATTGCCCTTAGTAGCAGTATCCGGTAATGTAAACTAACTCCCTTACGTTGCAAAGTATATGTAGTTTGTTGCCAACTTTGAAGCAAATGTTTGTGAGTCAAGAATGGATAGACTCAACATATTCAAAGAAAGTTGATGCAGAAAAGGTCACAAAGGCAGTTTTTAATGAGGCCTTTGCAAAAAGAGCTATTGAGATCATCAAGGTAACTTAAATTTTCAATTTAAATTTCAAAACGATTCTTTTATTTTCATTTTTTTTAAATATTACTTTAATTGTTAGTTTGTAATTTTGATTTGTTTGTAACTTTGTAGGTGTCGGAGCCTTTGGTAAGGGTTTTGCGCTTGGTGGATAGAGAGAAAAACCCAATGGGATACATTTATGACGCCATGGATAGGCCCAAAGAGGCCTTCCAAAACTTTTGTTGGAGGGATAATTGATCCCATTTGGGAGTTAATTGATCAGAGGTGGAACAATCAACTCCACCAACCCATCTATGTAGCAGGGTACTACCTTAATCTCAAGTTTTTCTACTCCAATGGCTTCACAGATGCTAATGGAGAGGTAATGAAGGGCCTCTCAACATGCATTGAGAGTATGACACCTAAGGTTGAGGTGAGGGACCTCATTATTTCAAAGTTGCATAACTACAAGCAAGTTAAGGGGAGACTCTTTTCTTCATCACTAGCTATTCGAGAGAGATCCATTTAGTCACCGAGAAATAAAAAACGAAGTCCTTACTTGTACCTTCCAAGTTACAAATTTACAATTATTAATTACTTACAAACTTTTAAATATCTTTTTTGCAGGTTTGTAGTGGGAAGATTGGGGTGAAAATATCTCAAATTTTCAAAAGCTAGCACTCATAATTTTATCTCAACCTTGTAGCACTTCTGGTTATAAACGCAACTGGAGTTTGTTTGGTGCCATTTACACAAAGAAGTGCAATAAGTTGAGTCAACGATGCCTCAATGACCTAGTTTATGTGCAATACAACCTTTGGCTTTGCACAAAAAAGATGGACATATCACAAGATCCTATCGATTTGAATGAGATCGATCCTTATAGTAACTGGACTGCACAGAACGAGAACTCCTTGTTTATAGAGGACAAGATTGTTGATTTTGAGAGACAAGCTATGGAGGGTGCAACAAAAATAGGAGCTATTGGATTGGATGGCATCCTTGTAGATGTTGTCAAACATGATGCAGAAGAGTCACAACCCTGGTTCTAGCGTTCTAGGTAGAGTGAGGAGGGCAAATTGAGTGCAAGGACTAGACTCTTTCAGTCTCCCTTATTTTTCACTAGAGTAGGGAAGAGAAAATTGTAGATTATTGTAATTTGTATCTTACATTCATATGCAATTTATGATGATTTTCAATGGCAATCATCATGAATTTATAAGTATCAATTCGTTGTCTCCACATGATTATGCAATTTTGTACTATATTTGTATTCAAAAGTAATAGAAAACACTTCCCCAGCGTTTTACAGACTCGTTTGATACATTTTGCATCTGTACTTATATAAAATTTATGTTTTTTCATAAATTTAAGCATTTTTTAAGTTGTCGAGTATTGTCGAGTATTGGCAAACATTTTTTGAGCATTCACCAAGTAAAATTTTTGGGGGTTGGGCGAGTACTCGTTGAGTACCAGTATGTAAACTATGCTATTATCATTTCCATTTATAGGTGAGAGGAGGAATTTCCATCCAATGTTCATCCATTCTTGGGCAATCCAAGCAGTCCTCTAAGATTAGTTTGTTGTAGGTTTCTCCCCTTTTCTTTCTTTCCTATCCTTTTTGTTCCTTATCTTTCTTTCCTAGGTTTCTCCCTTTTTCTTTCTTTCCTATCCCAATACCCCTCTAAGATTAGGCAACCTTTCTTGACATGGAACCCTCTTCATTCTTCTTCACCTTTTCACATTCGTCTTGGAGTTTGATGACTTTTTCTCTTTTGCAACCATGGCTTGTTGCATTTTTTTCTATTAATTGAGAATTTGTCTTCTTTAGGTGGTCCATTTTGGTGACAATGGACTCTACTTGCAAGAAATTAGTTCTTATTCTCTCCAACTCTTCAATGGCACAAACAAGGAAATCAGCATACTCGGAAATCTGATTTGGAGCTCGTCATTGTCTCTTTCCAAGTGTAGAACCCTCCTTCAATTTTTGATTCTTTTCTAGAAGCGAAGGTGGTTGCTAGCGTGATGTGGAAAAACTTCAAGCTTGTTCAACAACTCCTCTTTGGAAGCCATCTCTAGATGAACCTTCTCTAGCACTCACATCCACCTCTTTTGGTTTCAATGAGCTACACCCAGACAAGTTTGGAGCCTTGTACAAACTGATTTTTTGTGATTTGAACCTTTCCAACACTCTCTCCATAAATTCCTCTTGTTCTTTGAGCTTTTGGTGCAACCCTTGGTTCTCTTAACTTCTTCAATCTCTCAAGGACGTTGCTGATTTTCTTTCTTCAATCCTTGAGCCTTGGCCATTGCCTTGGCAATTTTCCTTCCTCTTAGTCTTTCCCAAGGCTGGACTACGAATCCCTGTATGAATCTGCACTACTTTTGTCAAGTACTTGTCATGCAGATGGTATTACACAAAAACCCCAGCTGTGTTAGCAAAACTCCATACAAGTGACAAGGAACTTGCCACTCTAATACCAAATCATCCCAGCTGCTCGAGACTTTTTTCAAAGCAGAACTGACTATTGATTCAAATAAACATATTCAGCATGCATATATACACCCATAAATTTGCACATAAAGAGATTTGCAGCAACATAGTGCTTAGTCTGCAGGAGAAATAAAACTCAGCAAACAGAACAGCACATGAGAAACAAAATACACACATCAAAGACACCAAATTAATGTGTATTAAACCCTTGTTGGGAGACATTATCATGGAGCAAATATATGCTAAGTTCCAGTTTTGATATTGGTACTAGTACCGGTATGGGGATCAGGTACACCAGAACATAGACTGTTTTTTGCCCCAGGTTTCGTATGGCTGGGTACACCTGTACAAAAATATATGAAATATTAAAAAATATATTATATAAAAAATATAAAATATTATACAAAATTAGAATTTTTTTATTGATTTAAAATGTTTCTGTGAACTGAAAAACAGTCGAGTTAAAACACAAAAAAGTTTTTTGGTGTCTGCCCTGGGGCAGATACACACCACAATCATCTCGGGTTCTTCTCGGCCGAACCAGGACCAGGACACAGCTCATGCAATACTGGGACCGAGACCCGGTGTGTGCCATACCAAGGTCATTCCCCCGGTACCTTTGAACCCAATATCTTAGAATATACTAGTCATTTTATTACTAGAACCAGTCTAGGCCTAGTGATGTTCCCAATTACCCTAAACAGAAAAAAAATTACCTATTTAGGGACTGTTAGTGGAAAATAACTTCAAGGAGGGAACTATTAGGATCATAGATTGAAATCTTGATGATATCTCATTATTTCTCGGCGTTTCTCACGGTATGACTGTCGAACGAGAAACCGGGGGGTTTCTCACAAGACGAGAATCCTGATTTTCTTTGCGATTTTTACCGAGAAATCTTAGTGATTTCTCAGTGAAAATTGCTGAGAAAATCCAATATCTCGGCAACCGAAAAAAAAATCCAATGCATTAAAAAAAGTTAAAAGTTAAAACCATTATCGCAATTTTCTTATTTGCTCATAAAGTGAACTGCGGATTTTATCATCGCGGTTTTCTTGTGCCCTCATTCATCATTGCAGTTTGTATTTCAAGGCTCAAGCTGTAAGTTTTAGACTTTTAGTATTTTATACTCAGCAGTATAGTGTGGTAGCGTCCTCATAATTCAATGCAGTTCACCGCCCGACACCATTAGTGGGCTATGCACAGCTGGTCAGGATTAAAAGTTTGAAGTTCGGTTGACTGTTGAGTCTTGACACTTTACAAGTTCACACTCACAGTACCCTGGGCCCTATATATACTTTATAGTATAACAATTATACTATATAGTATATACAGGTAAGTGGTACTGTGGTACTACTACTGGTAACAGTATACAACAATTATACTATATAGTATATACAGGTAAGTGGTACTGTGGTACTACTACTGGTAACAGCATACAATATGAAATTATGATTCATAAATATATATTTAGTATTTACTGCTTTGAATGAGTGTGAACCGTGAAGCTATGAAGCTGTGAACCATAAAAGTTGAGATTGCAGTTTTATACTTGTAGTATTTGGCAAGCTGTAATATTGTCATTGAATATACTTTGGACTTGGAGAGGGTAAAAATTTTAAAAATACAGATTGCAGTTTCATATTATTTGCATTGCCATTTGCCACTAATGCTCATTGACAGTTGAAGCTTGAGATTGAGAATAGTGCTTTGTATTTTGAGTTTGTAGTTTGCAAATTTGTAGTATTATTACTATCGTACTCTTTTTTGATCTCACATTGATATAAAATATACTTATGGGCCTATGGCATTCTCTACATTCATTTTTCATGTCATTTAAAAATGATTTACATTTAATTTAAGTTTATTTTATGAATTTATATGTTTTTTAAAGTAGCGATAAAGTTGCTAAGAAATGCCAAGAAATTCCCGAGATCCGGTTCAAATTTTGCCCTCCCGAGAAATCACCGAGAACGAGATTTCGAACTATGATTAGGATGCTCAAGGATAATAATGCTTCACGGGTCCATTAAGAATAGTGTTCATTTATGTTTTTGTGTTCATGTCAATCAAGGATGGAAAAAATATAAATATTCCACACGCAAAAGAAGAAATGACTTAAAGCACTGATTTAAGTGGGGCATTAACTACAAATAGGCTCTTAGGTGTTGAGAGTAAATAAAAGTTATGGAAGTGGTTCTTTGCGCTCGAGTCTATAGAAATGGTGTCTTGGCCAAAGGAAGCAACCATACTATGCTTGGAGACTTCTTTTCCCAGAGCTTGGGTTCATACCTCCTAAAGAAAGTTCTTGTTTGTTCTATATACTGCCTCTAATTGATATTTAACTAGCACTGCAGTTTTATTCTCTCTTCCAATTTCTGAAGCAGTTAGGTCTTTCATTTTTAAATTCTAGTTTTTAATGGTTATACCGAAAAGGAAAATTTAATCTCGTGAACACTTTGAATTTTGTATTTCATTTCAGATTTAAGATTGTAGTTCTATGGTTTCTGGCCTAAGTTTTAATTCTAATTTATCTTATCAGACATAGGGTTTCTACCTTAGAGTTGCAACATTTCCTACAAGTTACAATAGAGCTCATAACACTGTTTCTTCTAGGTCGTGGACCATCTTGGATCAGCTAGGTCATTGAAAGTGATAGGCTGTCAGAGGAGGCATCAATAGAAACCCCGATGATGTCATCAACCATCTGTTAGATTTCTGCCTACAACAGAGGCCCCAAAAGTACAAAGATATAAACCTACAATGGAATCTATCTTTGAAAACATATTATAAATATCAATAGTATGGCTGTCATCTACAATAATTGGAATTAGTACTGTTGTCATGGAGGATTTACAGAAAACAATGAGAAAAACAACTTCAACTTGTCAAGCTGCACTGATTCTATCTACCAAGAACATCTTTGGCATACATTGGGCCTGCTCTAAGCAAAGAATATTATTGATTGGTCAAGAATATTGGTTTGGTCTTAATAAAAGCATTGTGCATATGTCGGGTGAAATGCAGGCTTTAGAACAATGTCGAACTTCAAATTTCTTCGTTGTTGAGTGCTCCTTATATCATCAATGTAGGGATCATACAATCTGCTTCTATGTATAAGCTCGAGGATTTCTCCTCTGACCTTGAGTAAGAACCCAACTAGGTAGCCTTATAACATATAGATTGTAGGATCCTTCATTTAATTGTCAACCCAAGAATGTAGAACTTTGTAAGGGGTCTGCACTGTATATCCAGCATTAAACCACTTTGAACGACTGAGTGAACTAACTGCTAATCTAGTTGTGTATAGGGAAACACACTTACTGAAGGGAAACACTCTTGCAAAAAGTAAATGACAAGAAAGTAAACCACACTGAGGAAAGTAAATTGCAAGAAAATAAATCCTAATCTAGATTGGAAGCTTCCCACACAATGGAATTGAAATACACACCCTTACAGAAATGAAATGAAATGTGCACACAACAAAAATGAACTAATGGATAGGAAACTAAATTGTCGAATCCTTGCAAGTGGGCCCAACCTCGGGTGGACTGGAGCTTATTTAAATCAAAGCAACTGTTATGAATTCAATTGTAACATTAAAGAATTTGCTACAGGTCTGATTACAATGCTTTGTTCTAAACTTACTCTTATACAAAATACTCTATTCTAGTCTCTCCCTGATTGATTATCTATTCCTAATAAATTTATACAACCTGCAACTCCTCTTTATATAGAGGAGGCAGGGTATTATTAGCTGATTTAGAATCTTGGAGGTTACAACCATAAAACTGAACTATGCTAATATAACATTAAGGAAAACTAAAATATAGCTTGGCAGAATAAGACATCGCAACCATAGAAAATGAAGTGGTCCAATAAGAATGAAATTGTTATTAGCTGATTTATAATGAGGCAGGGTATTATTAGTTGATTTATAATCCTAAAGGTTACAACTATAAAACTAAACTATGCTAAAATAACATGAAGAAACATATCATAGCTTGGCAAAATAAGACATTGCAACTACAGAAATGATGCACTCCAATGCGAATGAAGGTGTTACAAGCAGTTGCAAGGCGTTCCAGCTTGGGAAAACTATGTTCCACACTTTTTTGGGTCAATTTGAAGCGGCTGGAAGCATGAACAATGGCAGTTAGTCTTAATTGTTCACAGCTAATAAACAATCTCCTACAACAGTTGTTGCGGGTGAACTGCAGTCAGTTTCTATGGGTGCTTGAAATACAGCAGTGGCTACAGGTGCCCACAGGGAGTGGCTACAGGCTGATAGAAAACTCAATGGATCTCTTCTCCTTTATAACTGCGGGTATGAAACATCTCACAAGAAGAGACTTGAACATTCTGCACCCTCCATTCACCATTAACAATACCAAAAACAATCAATCCATTAAATCATACTAATTTATATACAGCTAACTTCTTTTAACCAAAACAATATGCACATACATTATTCATATAATATGTGCATATATAAACATAGTGTTGGCCAAAAGAGTGCATAGAAACAAAGGGATGTGTTTTAGGAAAGACTAAGTAGCAAGATGAGAGCCATTTTTGGACCTTATCAATCAATAGCATGGAAAATCTGGAAGTTTTTGTTGTTTGTTTGAGGTCATAATCAACAAGTCTTCCAAACATTTTGAACACCTTTGACAAAATTTTGAACCCCTTCCAAATAAAACTTTGAACCTTGGTCTTCAACTTGTTCCTTCATTCTCTCCAGATAAAGTATTCCTTTAGTAGATTCTAGTTAGTTGTCATTTTAATTATGTATGTTGTCGACTTGTAGGTCAGTTTTGGATCTTGGGGATAAATCATTTTTGGTGTTCTATGGGACCTGTTGGAGTTGACGATTACAATCACACCATAAGCCCTAAGTTATCCTAGTAGTAGTGATCATCTGCCTTCACTTTAGGAATCATCTGAAAATCTAGCAGCCACATCTTTTCACTTGATCTTCGGAGCATCTCACCCTTACTTCACCCTTCTTCAGATTCTTTCGAGACATATAGGCCCAGCCCTATGACTCATTTCAACCCATCATCATCTAGACAAATTGTCTTAGGCCTATCCACCTTGCCCCCTTTCCCCTAGGACAGTCTACTCGGCCTTTCCTCGGCTAGGATCAGAGCTGAAAGCTTCCTATCCTGCGTTGTGTGCCAATGTATTTGTTATTGGTAGAATTGGACTAGTATTTAATTTAATACTTGATTTCCATTTTTGGAGATTTATCACACTGACTAAAATCCCAGGTCATTGGGCGTTAGAGAGCTAATTCCCATGTTGTTATAGATCCATACATGCAACTATATGCCCTAATTTAATGTGCTAATGTGAGGATCATTGATGATGAATGAATTTTGAGCAGTTGCACCATGCATAAATGCTTTCACCAAACGGGCCCAATAACTTGTCCAAGGGGCTACATTGGACATGATGCCCCTCCATAAATCATTTCACTAAGGTAGGTCATCGTATTAACCCTCAATCATGTTGATGACTCCCAGACCCCCTCAGGCAGGTTCTTTACCTTATGCCATTTATAAATGATAGTGTGGCTCCTCTTCATTCTGTTTAATCTGTTATGGACCATTTCAAAGGCCAAATGAGCAATACAAGTTTTAATTAGAGACTTAATTGCCAATGTTGAAGCGGTAACAATAATCTCTAGGTGTAAATAATTTCCCTTGAATTGTTTCTTGTATATACCTTAGACTTCATAAATTTGAAGCCAAATCATGATAAATCTTCTTAGGCTTATATCATATTGATCTTGATAATGATATGGCACCAAATCGAACTGTAAAAGTATTCTCATAACATAGATTCCAGAGATCCAAATTGCAAATCAGTCTTTCCCACGTACATCTTTTTTCCTCCACGTTTACTACCCATCTTACTTTTTTGCACTAAATGAAATTACCCAATCCCTTTCTTGTCAATAGCTGCTAAGTTTATCCAACAATAAAACTCGCCTTTTCATAACAAAACAGATACAGATACACAAGGCTCAAGCATGCATTTGGATTAAGAAATTTGATAAGAGCTATATTTTGCATATATTTCAAAAAGCGGGGAAAATGTGTCACCATATGTGTGTCTATTAGCATAAGCATGCACTTTGATAATAGAATTTGATATTATTGAAATTATTTTATTTCATTCCAAAAAAAAGGAAAAAAACATTTCATCAACTTACATAATTCTCAATTCTGTAATGTCTTAGGCCTCTGACCAGACTACATACACACCACCAGTGATGATGTAAATGAATGAAATTAAACATTTACAAATATGGCATCTTTAGCGTCATAAAAATGAGAAAAAAATACTTTGGATTACATACAAATTGTTCACTGTACAAAAAATCTTGGTAGATGGCAACAGAAATAGCATACGTGATAGTCAATATTGGAAGTCCTCCCTCCATGCCAAGGAAAAGAATTGTACCATACCAGCTACCCTGCATGATAAACTAATTACAATCAACAAACTTAATCTATCCATGTTCTTCTTGTAGGTAAGATATTTAACTTCTGATGTCACAAATCAATAAGAGAAGAAAAGACACACAGAATGAATACAGTGCTGATGCAATCATGTAAAACCATAGTTCATGTAGCCAAACAGACAAAAAGCTTAGTGATAGAAGAAACAAAAATACAGTTAAATGAACACAGTTGTTATCTCTATAACATGAATCCACATTTGGAAGAACATTCCATCATAATAGTCTTCCCATGGTTGCGAAGGGAGGAAACAAAAAGATTGTTAGGGTTTTTCTAGAATCAACTGCGTAAGAAAGTTATTTTCCAATGTTTCAGATCTCACTACTGGATCCATCTTCAATCTCTTCCATTAGTGAGATCAGAAACGTTGGAAAATAACTTTGTTACGCAGTTGATTCCATAAGAACCCTATTTATTATTGCATTGTGAAAAAAAAAAACTAATATCAAAACAAAAAAAATTGTTACTTTATTTTTTCTAGTTATTGACATAAATAATTCATGTTATGTCGTAGATGATGGAGCGTCGATATTCATGAAGTTGTGGGAGATGCAGGAGTGTCCATATTCACGAAGCTATATTGCAGTTCATTAGATCCCAAGCTTGGGCATTCATCCTAGCTAGGGCACTCTCCAATTCCGTCGATTGGGTGTTTCTCTACCCAGACTTCCCTGCTCGTCCCATTGGGCATTTGCTATTTGGTAGTAACTAAATGTTTGTTTTGGCTTTTCAACTCTCAATATTTCCGCTCAGGGCTTCGAAATCATTTCCATACACTATTGAAGCAAGGTGCACAGTTCCATTTTCATTGCCTTAAATCTTTGGATTTAGTGTTTTTCGTTAAATTATGCTCGTGCTAATCACTGGGCATTTATTTATTCTTTTGCCATCTTCATTTCGAACGGTGTTTCCTTAAAAGGGTCTCTCTTCTTCTGAAAGGGAATAGAATTCATTCTTGGATCCCGAAGAGGCCATCAACTAAATTGTAGTTTTTTAGTGATGTCCTAGGGCATCCTCGGTATATTTTAAAAAGACCCTTGGGATTTGACTAATCCATTTTTTTAACCATTGCAGACTTCTTGTATGAATTGTTTGATTTTTTTTCTTTAACGATGGACTCTTTGCATACATTGAAAGAACTTGTTGATATAGAGGCCTTGATAGCTATTGAGGGGATGATGTCTCATGCCAACAAAGTTCTTATTGGTGAATCTTTAGTTGAAAAGGGGGCATATGTGGTTTTCAGTAGGAGACCTCCATTTTATCATTCAAAAATCTCTTTCAGGGCTGACCTAAAAATGCAGTGATTAAGGCATTTCCAATTACTAGCATACTTATAGACATAGTCACGTGGGCTCTATTGTATTTCAATTGCATATTCTTGTTATTTGCACATAGCTCTATGTATATACCTTCCTTTAGAAGCTTACTTATTATACAAGCTCATTGTACGTCTTTCCTAGAAGTTTCCCTTTCTCTTTCATGTAATCGAAGCTTCCTCTTTTTTAGAAGCTTCCTTGTATACTATTGTACTAAATTAATATTAGTGTTATGTAGGGATGCGTCCCTTAGATTTTGATGATGTCCCAACCATTTCGGGAACTTGAGGACTTTGAGGGGATATTCGCAAGTTTTTTTTAATTTTAATTTTTTTAAACTTTTGATGCTTTTACTTTAAAAACAAAACCCCTCAAAAAAAATTGATTTTCACAAGAACAATGATTCTTAATCCTAAAAGCACCTTATAATTAACTTACTCGTCCTTCATCCCAACTAAAAGGAAGGTATAAAAAGGGAATTTGGAATTCATTTGAAGGTATGCATCTATGATAATTGAATTTTTAGGACTAAGCACGAAAAGCTTAACCCGAGATTTGGAAATGAAAACCTTCAAGGCTAAAGAGGAATTAGGGACGAAACCCTTTAATTTTTTATTAGGGCAACATCATTTCCGACACTACAATTGAGCTTGAATATTCAGAAAATCCAAAAGTACACCTTGGGAAGTGTGGCGACTTGATTTGGGGGTTCATACCAAGGGTTTTAGGGTTGTTTATGGGCAGCGAATTGGTTGTGTTGAAGACCCCATCCTCTAGGCCTGCGCTACAATAAGAGGTTGAAGACCCCTTAATTAAGGGCTTCGTTTTGGAGTTTTGCATTTATTTAATTTTTCCTCACTAGGGTGACATGCTTTGAAGGTTCCCATGAGGATTTGGTGGGCTATTTGAAGCCTAATATACATTTTTGGAATTTATTATAATTATTTGAATAATTACTCAATATTTAATTCAGTATTTTTAGCACTATTTGTGGACGTTATTTGCTAAAATTCAGGGATTTATTATTGTTGTATTTTTCCAATAAGAGCCACCTGTTTGGCTGAGTTAGAGGATCAATTTGTGCCCTACTAATTGATGGAAAATTAGTATATTTTTTGCGGTTGTTTGTCATAATTATTTCAATATTTTGTGAGGGTTTCAAGTCTAAAAGGGGCTCGAGGGTTAACTGTAATTTCCTGGGCATTTTCAACAAGGTGACACCTTGGGTTCAAGGTTGGTAACTTAATTTTATGCCCTAATTCTGTTAGTACCGATTCCAAATTGTTGCTAGGGTTTGGAGTGATATATTACAACATTTTGGCAAGGGTTTGATATCAAAGAAGTGATGAATGAATTCCTTCAAACAATGAAGCATATGAAGGGAGACAAAGCACAGGTTCTGATGGACAACACCTTGGGCATAAGCATGGGACCTACGCCAAGGCCTAATGGACCTAGGGTCATTCAAAAGGAGGAAACTTCATTGGGAAGAAAGGAACAGCTCTCCTATAGATCGAATTTGATGGAGATTTATGAGTATATGACACCCACGCCCTTTCAGGAAGGAGATGGACCTCGATGATTTTGTGTCACGAAAAAGAGGTAGTGGCGATACTCGGGTTGGACGGGAGTTACTTGATGCCTTGAAGAAGACTGCTCTTCCCACGTTCGATGGTTCTACAAACATTTCAGCTAGGGCATGGATTGATGAGTTAGGTATATACCTGACACTTCGTCTTATGGAGGTAGAGGAGGCCCTACAATTCATCACAGCACATTTAGAAGGGGCTGCCCATGATTGGTGGCACCATGGGTTGATAACCCAAGGTCATCACCTCATAGACAACTATGGGAATTCAGTAGGAGGCTCGTTCGGAGATTTGATAGAGCTGCAATTTCAGAAAATCAAAAATCGGTCACTTTGGGGCAGCCAAGTGTTGAATTTTCTGAGTTTCACAAATCAGAAAATTTGGGGCAGCAAAAGGGGATGTTTCAGGTAGATAAAGCACTGCCAAATAATGAAAAATCTGAGTTATAGAATTCAGAAATTTTGGAGCAACAAGAAATTGTCCAACAAGTTCATAAGCAACAAAAAGAGCAAAAAGGAGAAGACAAGAATGGAGGAGAATCAGAAAAATCATAACTCTCCAAGGAAAAAAAAGAACAAGCTTTAGATGAGAGATGTCAAACAACCAAAGTTGAAGTTGTTCCAGCGCTAGAATTAATGAACCCTCTTACAAACATTGCAAAGTTTGAACCAACACATGTTGAGAGTAGTGTTATAAGTCCTTCCGTAGTAGTGAAGGAAGAAGGGAAAATCCTGGAGCTACCAAGGATGGATCAAGTTGAAAAAAAATCAGATTTGCCCAATCTTGATTAAAAGGAATCCTAGGAAGGTCGTGTATGGAAGAATGCACATGAGGGAGGGGCCTCACAAGCTTCGTATGATAATCTTCCACTTGCTGGAATTTTCAGACCAGCATATAAAGGTAAGCAATTTAATTATTTTCATGGCAAGAATTTATCGTATCAGCGCACTACTATGCTCCTACAATATTTTGATCATCATGAGGGCCATGCTGACCATGAAAATAGGATGAAAAGGGACCAAATGGAGAAAGGGTCTTGGTAAGCATCATGATTTACTTACTAAATTTCAAATGCAACATAGGGTCGTTTTGACTAAGGGAAGCATACAAGGAAAGGATGTACAACCCTTGGCCAAGGTTGAGACATGTACAGTTGATATTGACTCATTTCCAGCCCTTGTAAATCAGACTCAATACGGAAAAACATCCTTCAATAGCCATGGTATGAAGGAGAAAACTTTGATTAATGTTGTGTATGTAAGTTGCACTCATACAAGTGGATATACAGTTTTGTAGCCGTTGTGCCAATGTCAGCTACCACATTATTTCAGTGGCACTCATACAATTGGATATACAGTTTTGTAGCTGCTATGTCAATGTCATGTTGTCAGTTTTGATAATTTCAGATCATGAGCTGCTATTATCAGTCATGAACAGCTGCAAGTTTGCATGTTTTAAGGGGGTCTTATCACTGGATGATGTGGGTAGAAGGTCTCATCTAAAGGGAACAAACATGACAGCCACCACAATTATAATTCAAGTGAAATTCCAGGGAGTTTGTGACTATTGTAACTTGTTTCCAGCCTATACATTGTGGGAGCCAAGAACTTAATAACTAGCCAAAAAGCATGTTAACTATTCTTCGATGAACAAAAAGAATTCCTATGTTCTTTCTTTTTCCAAGGGGGTCTCACAGAAGCCTATACAAAGAGCAAAAAGGAAAACAACTGCTAATGCTAAACCTAATCTCAACAAAGGAAAAAGGGAGAGAGACGGTGAAGGGTTTTTTGAAAGGAAAAGTGGTGATGCACCAAGAATAGAGCGAGCACCCCTATGGCCTTAAAGAACATGAAGCAACTGCAGAAAATGACAAACTATTACACAGTCCCCAAAATGGACACTACTTGCATAAATATTTCACATGGAGGCATGGGAACACAATGCAGCACTATGGGGGCGACAAACGGTTCACAAATAGTGTTTGTAAAGACCTATGTGCATATAGCATATGACCTACAAGAGAGCCAAGTTCTGCACAGAGGTGCTGAGGGATGGATGACAATGAGAGGGAAAATACATCCACAAGCAAAGGTCAACAACCACAGAAATACACACAAAATGCAAGAATCATGAAGAAAGGCAAACTCAATTCTCATTAGTTGCAAGGTTCAAGTAGTAAAGGGGCTCGTGAAGGGCAAATTTTTGCAGCATTATTGTGCCTAGAAATGTCCACCCTTATACAATGAAAGACCCGACTTTTATAGATACGAGAAGCACATGGGTCATTAATTAAATTGGAGAAATATAAATGAGAAGATTAAAAAGAAGTCAGAGCCCATGCTTATTGAATTATGATTGCAATTTGGACGTGGAAGTAGTTGGAGGGATTCCTTGGGATTTGTTGGACATCATGTCATGTCGTCTGCTAGTCACTATGCTTACGCAACTATCAGAATTGAATGCGTGTATCAAAGGGTGGTTGAGATCTACATTGGGATTCATTCTTCAGCCATGCTCTTTTGTCTTATTAGTTGTTGGTTCAATCATTATATCAGTCGGAACTGATCACTTCTAATTCTATGAATCAGATCAGATTTATCCTTTGTAGTGGGGTCTGACACCTGACAGTTACTGCTTAATCACCCATCCAGATGTGAGGATCCTTCCTGAACAAGTTAGCAGATAATTGCAAATACACAAAATAAACTACGAAAATCAGCAATATATTAACTCAAAATAAGCAAAATTGAATTACAATGGTTGAATCACAAAATCACAGGCCTCTTTGAGAGGACAACATCCTTTGAGCAAGCTCAATTCAATACAATTCATGGATTCCTTCATTGGGCCTTAGCACTTAAATATTAATTCTATTCTAACAACTATTTCTTCCCATGCATGTGAGATAATACAAATGTGCTTCAAGGACGACTTACAAAGCATATGTGTCCATAGCAACTACTACACTAATAATGCAAAGAGAAAGGTAGAACACGGATTTCTAACATCCCCTCCCTCTTAGAAAAATCTTTGTCCTCAAAGCTTCAAATGTGGGAAGCATTGTTGAATTTGGAATAATGGTTCCCATGTAGCATCTTTGGGTTGCATGCCATGCCACTGGATTCAGAATTTTGTGATGGCACGGGAGCGAAGTTGGTGGGTGCGTCGGGCCAAGACTACTTCGGATTCGAGGAGGGAGCCTTCATTATCAAGTTCTGGTAAAACTATTTGCACTCTAATATTGGTTTCAAGAACTTTCTTTGAACATGAGACATGAAAGACTGGGTGAATGCGGGAGGAAGGTGGAAGCTCCAACTTGTAAGCAACAGACCCAATCAAATTAAAGAACCTTATATGGCCCATACAACTTAAGGGCAAGTTTGTGACACCCTTTTTGTTTCAAGGATGATTGTTTGTATGGCTGCAGATGAAGAAAAACCATATCGTTGGGTTGAAAGGTGCACTCAAAGCAGTGTTGATCACCCTGTTGCTTCATGCAATTTCGTGCCAAATGGAGATTGTCCTGCAAGGTGCAAAGAATTTGATCACGATGGCGGAGAGTAGTGTCGACTACCTGAACTGGTGAAGAGTGTATACCGGAGGAGTAGTGGGGGCGTTTGACCATAAACCGCTTCATATGGAGTCATTTTAGTAGAGGTGTGGTAGGATGTATTGTACCACCATTCTGCAAGATGCAAGAGGTAACTATTTGGTCCACTGATGTGGCTACTCTATGACAAAACAGCGAAGATAGGTTTCTAGACATTTATTGGCGTTTTCAGTCTGGCCATCGGTCTGTGGATGATAGCCTGAACTCATTTTCAAATGTGTACCAAGGTGCTTGAAGAGTTCTTGCCAAAAATGGCTTGTGAAGATAAAATCACGATCTGAGACAATATTGGCAAAAACACCATGGAGTTAGAATATGTGATCAAGAAATGTCTGAGCAACGGTGGAAGCAATGTAGGGATGGGCCAAAGTGCAAAAATGAGCATATTTGGAAAGGCAATCCACTATGATGAGAATCACTAATTTGCCGCCAGATTTGGGGAGGCCTTCAATAAAATCCATGGAAATGTCGGTCCAAATATGTGTGGGAATTGGAAGTGGAAACAAGATATAGGACCTCAAGGAAAAAAATGTGCAGAATGAAATTTCAGGTGTCCCAGTAAATTTTGAGAAGCAACAAGGCTACAGATAGAGAGATATGTCAAAAAAATGAAAAAAAAATTACTTTGTTTCTATGAAATGTTTGGTTGTGAGTCTTATGATAGTCTTTTGATACTCTGTTGATAGTCTTTTGAAACTGAGAGACTAGAGATTGGGCCCCAAGTTTGAACAGTTGTCTAAAGGTTTTTAGAAATCTCTCTGGCCACCAATGTTGTCTGAACAAGTACCGCTCTCCAAAATTTTATGGCCACGAATTTACCCCTAAACAACAGCGCTTGGTTTTCTTCACAGGTGAGAACTAGTCAATCAGAACAAGGTCGTTGCCCTTTTCACTAGCAGAGCCTCTCAGTGGGCCAGCTACTTCGGGGTTCCTGTGGTACTCCTCACAATGAGTTTTAGGGCTTACGTCCAAGCACTTCCCACAATTATGCGGACAAGTTTTTACCTTGATCCGAAACAAAAAAAACCACAATGCAGCGGAGCAAAAAAAGTGATGACGACCCGTTGCCAAAACAAAGTTGTAGATCTGGACTGTGCCGCAGAAGGGCTGGAAAAGGACTTGTACCACTTTTTGATCACCAGAGTCCTGTTACGGTAAGGTAAAAGCATACAGTGGGCAGCAAAAAAAAAATTTGGCCCTGGAAAGCACTTTGATACCAAATGTGAGGATCCTTCTTGAACAAGTCAGCAAATAATTGCAAATACACAAAATAAACTATAAAAATCAGCAATATATTAACTCAAAATAAGCAGAACTGAATTACAATGTATGAATCGCATAGTCGTTGGCCTTTTCGAGAGGGCAACCTCTTTTGAGCAAGCTCAATTCAATATAATTTGTGGATGCCTTCATTAGGCCTTTACACTTAAATATTAATTCTATTATAACAATTATTTCTTTCCATGCATGTGGGATAATACAAATGTGTTCCAAAGACGACTTACAAAGCATATGCGTCCATAGCAACTACTACACCAATAATGCAAAGAGAAAGGTAGGACACGGTTCCTAACACCAGATGGCTTTCACTGCCGAGCACTGGGCTCGGATGGACACTTGGCTCGAACGGGCAATGGGCCCCCAGTGACGACAATGAAAGGGAAAATACATCCACAAGTAAAGGTCAACAACCACAAAAATACACACAGAATGCAAGAATCATGAAGAAAAGCAAACTCAACTCTCATTAGTTGCAAGGTTCAAGCGGTAACAGGGCTCGTGGAGGGCAAATTTTGTGTGATGTCCCATTTTCATATAATTTTAATAATTAATAAAATTGTCCGAATAGTGATTTTAATCATTCGAAAATATAAGCAAATTAATTAATTATTAAAATAGAACTATCTTGGATAATTATTCGAATTATCGGAAAAGTGATTTTAACCATTTGAAATTTTTAAGATAATTTTAATGATTATTCTAAAAGTCTTTATAATTAATAAATTGTTTGAAAAGTGATTTTTATCAATTAAATTATTAGAGCAATTTAATTAATTATTTGAGGACCTAATTATTTAATTTGTCAAAAAATAATTTTAATTACTAATTTATTAAGGCAAGTTATTTAATTAATTCAAAAAGACCTAAAATGAAATTAAAAAGAATGTCATCTTGGGAGCTAAAGCAAAAGAAAAGAAAAAATATTCTAAAAAAGGCAAGTGAGGCTTATGATGTATTTTACCTTTCCAAGGTGGTTCGCCTCCCCTTAGGAAGTTACAAATACAAGGTGACGACTACAATGAAAGATATATTGAATTTTGATAATTGTTCTTCATGCTTGAAAAAACTATTGGGATGTATGCCCAATAGAAGTTTGTTGCTTGGTGTTGATCAATTTTAAAAAAGTGTCTTCGACACCACCTTTGCTAAGGAGATCTTGTTCCTACACTAGAAGTGGAGCGATTTGCTTTGAAGAGATCGTGTGGTGTTTTGTGAAGGTTTCGTCGTTCTTTTCTTGCATGTTGACCTTGCTAAATATTTATCCTATTTTTGCAAGTGGAGTGAACCACCTTGGAAGCTTGGTTCTAGGGTTTGGAGGCCTCTTTTGATCTATTTTATGCCAATTAAATATTATGATTTTATTTGCTAATTTTCTATGTTGATGTGAAGAATTGGAGGAGTTTGTGAAAAGTTTGAAGTAGAAGATTAAATAATAATTT
This sequence comes from Torreya grandis, assembly GCA_037957365.1. Classification (NCBI taxonomy): domain Eukaryota; kingdom Viridiplantae; phylum Streptophyta; class Pinopsida; order Cupressales; family Taxaceae; genus Torreya; species Torreya grandis. Next base: position 11,165,117 of record JARHVA010000019.1, on the reverse strand, counting down.
TCAGAATTATTATTTAATTATTTTGACATGAAACTAAGGTTTTCAGAATTTAGAAGCAACTTTTGGTGACCTTCCCATGGAAGGAAAATTCCGAAATTATTTTTATTTGATAGTCATTATTTTTATGATCAATTTGAGCTCTTGTTTGCATCATAATTTCAAATATTGAGAGAGTTATTAATTTTTTAAGTTTTCGCTTGTTCGTAGGAAATAATATTTGTTGAGGGCATATTTTTGGCAAGGGTTTGAAGCGAAAAAAAATTCGAAACTGCAACTGTATTTTTGGAATTAAATTAGATTTTCCAGCCATCATAAAGTGGAATTTGAGCTTCAATAATTTGGCAAAAAGGTACTTGTTTCATGCATTTAATTTTCTGATTATTTCTACAAATATTCAATTAATTTTGAGACAAGTTATTGGCTGAAAATCATCTACAAGACCCTACTATTGTGGCATTTAGAGTTTCTAGGGCTTGACAAGGGTTTTTGAGCTTATTTTGCAAACTAGGGTTTGTTGATTTCATTTTCAAAATTTTGGGACTTAGGGGAAAACCCCTTTTGCATGAAATTGTCCCATTTGGGGTCATTACTTTTTGGCAACATTACTATGCCTAGAAATGTCCATCCTTATACACTGAAAGATCCGGCTTTTATAGATACGGGAAGCCCATGGGTCATTAATTACATTGGAGAAATATAGATGAGAAGATTAAAAAGAAGTCAAAGCCCGTGCTTATTGAATTTCGATTGCAATCTGGACGTGGAGGTAGTTGGAGGGATTCCTTGGGATCTGTTGGACGTCATGTCCTGTCACATGCTGTAGGCCCCCATGCTCACGCAACTATCAAAATTGAATGCTCGTATCAGAGGGTGGTTGAGATCTACATTAGGATTCATTCCTCAACCATGCTCTTTTGTCTTATTAGCCATTAGTTCAATAATTATGTCAGTCGGTGTTGATTGCTTCTGATTTTGCGAATCAGGGCAAATTTGTCCTTTTCGGTGGGGTCTAACACCTGACAGTTACTGCTTAATCGCCCATCCAGGTGGCTTTCACCGCCAGGGACTAGGCATAGACAAGCACTAGGCTTGAATGGGCACTGGGCGTGGACGAGCACTAGGCGCCAAGCCACTGGGCGTGGATGGGCACTAGGCGCGGACGAGCACTGGGCACCCAGTGCTTTTGCGCCCTGCACCAAGTACTCGCGCCGAGTTCCAAGTACTTTCGCACCACGAATTACTCAAGGGTGCAAGCTTTAGGTGATAACAGTGTCTGGCACACCTAGTGGGACTATTTGATGATCATTACATCATCCATTGAAGAGTTTTGGTGTGTTCTTCAATGCATCTTGCCATTCAGGGTAGTTTCTTCAACACCATGACGACTCCAAGTATCAAATCTACTAGTTTAAGAAGTCCAAGTGCTTAAAGATGTCTTTTCACCCCCCATTTCGTGAAAATATTGTTGTTATGCCTCTTGTTTCCCATATCAGGGTGAAAATACTCTTGGTTTCACCCAAAATAGAACTGATATAGCAAGATACCAGCCTCCTCATAGTGTTTACCTCCCTCCCACCCTAGCTCAGTGCTTTTGGCAGCTTGTTCATGCTTCTAACCAGCCTTGTGAAAGCTATGTTTCTTCTAATCAACCCCAAAAAAACATCAATGATATGTGGCTTGATTTTGAGAAACAGATGATGGAGATTGACAAAGTTGGAGTGTAATAGACCGTAGAGAGAGCTTGCTCTCCAAGCTTACACACATCAGCAGGGGATGAGGAAACAAGCGAGGTATGTTGAGGAATATTGGGCGAGATAAATTGTAGCTAAGGAGGAACAGATACTTCAACTACTAATGCAAGCACAAGAGATTGAATCCCAAGCAATCCCTTCCATTACCAGTTTCAAACAAGCTTCTCCTACAACTGCAGACCAGCTTATGAAAAGGGAAGTTTCTTCATTCAAAATCCCAAGCTTCAAGCAAGGTAAACCCTCTGAACTTTCAAGTAAGCCTCCTTGTTTTAAAATATAAAGTTTTAGAGGTCCCCTTTCTTTGAGAGAGCTTATACCTATGCAAACTCAGCCTATTATCTCTCAGAAACAGCCCTCTCAAAAGCCTATTCTTTCTCAAAAACCTCAAACTTATCAACCTTGGCAGCCTTCTTGGACCAAGCATCCTAATTTCGAGATGCCAAACCTGGTTAAGGCCACTCCTCTCATACCAACTCAACTGCATAAGGGAGGCTTGTTAAAGAAGGGAGTGGTCCCTAAAGATGAAAGGTTAGAGTTTCCTCATGAAGATGTTTTTCAAACTTCTAATATGCTTGGGGAACTCTCTTTCTCCATTGAAGAAGATGTAAGTGCATTACCTCCTACTTCAAGAGAAGAGTTCAAAAAGGAGAGAGGTGGGCACGACCAACTTGTTTGATGAGATGCCACTTTGTGTGATGGAGGAGAACCTTGAGGGTGAACAAAACTTTCAAGAGTAGTATGTGCTTCAAAAAGAAGGCCCTGATCAGCTCAAGATCAGTTTGCGGACACAAGCACAATCACAAGAAGAAGACATCACTCATCATGAGATTGTTATACCAGCTGAAGAGACTCTTGATTGTTCATTTGAGGAATGGGCCAAGCGCTGCTATGATTTTGTTTCTGAGGACTGTGTGCAGGGTGAGGTTTCAAACATTCATTGTGTTCAAGATGAAAACCCCTTCTTACTTGATCTCTTGAGACCAGGAGAGAATATTGATGAGACCTGCCATGAGTATTTTGGCATAGTTCAAGAGTTTGAGGTTATAAGCCAATCAGTTGCTCCTAAGATGCAAAGCAATAACATAAAGTAGGTTGCAGCAGGTAAAGAGCAGTCTGATATCCCAAACAACATTGTCCTACATAGCCTCTTGGAGCCGAAAGAAGGCTTGGATCAGGTATGGCAGCAATACCTTGAAGTCCTCCAAGAATTTGAGGCATCAAGCAAACCAACAGAAGCTGAAGAGCAAGGCAGGGGCACCAATGAAGTTGCAGCAGTCATATCTCACTGTGATAGGCCCAAAGACACCCTAAAGGATCAGAATCTGCCGGTCTTTTCAATGGTTATGCAACCAAATGCCAATCAATTACTGGAAGAGTTTGTCCACATAGGGGGCATGTTTGATCTAGCTGATCCATTAGAAAGCAGGCCAATGAGATGGGTGACCAAGGAAAAAGCTGATTGGCTAGTAGCCAATCTCCAAGAACCATTATCAAGCACTGATAGGCCAAGAGTGTCATCTGAAACAAAGGCTTCCCTTCATCCCCTTCAACCATATGACAGAGATCTTAGAGGTTTTTGCTCTGATTCAGGTAGGATGGAGGTGTTTTGAACCTTTGTACATAGCAGTTTAGATGCATTTTCTTTCCTCCAAGTGCTGCGGCACAATAGTTAGTTGTTTCCATTCCCTAAGTACTTTTGCACATTGTTGTTCCTTGCTTTCTTGTTTTGTTTTAGGAAGGTCTCGGTTCCTCAGGGTATTCAACGATGGGCCAGCCATTTATCAGACTCTAGTGCGTGGGGATTCACACTTTCAGTCACCATGACCTTGAACTCCTCTAACACGATGGGCACGCATGCAAGGTGCGCATGCAAGGTGCACATGCAAGGAGAAAGACCACCCCTGGACTCAGCTCAGTGCTTCACGGAGCATGGTTCCTCAAGGTTCGCAGGGAGTTCGCAAGGAGAATAGATTAAAAGGAATAAAGATTCCGCGCTTTGCTAAGGTTTTGGCCTTCGCAATGATCCGTGCTCAAGGAAGAATGCTCAAAGACAAGGGCACAAGGGAGCACGTGCGTCCAAACTGGAGTTGGGACTGCCGCGCAAGTACTTAGTAAACACAGCCCAATGCCTATTCGAGCCCAGTGCCCATCCGCGTCTAGTGCCCGATGGTGAAAGCCACCCAGATGGGCGATTAAGCAGTAACTGTCAAGTGTCAGACCCCACCAAAAAGGACAAATCCGATATGATTCACAAAATAAAAAGCGATCAACTCTGATTGACATAATGATTGAACCAGCAACTAATAAGACAAAAGAGCATGGCCAAGAAATGAATCCCAATGTAGATCTCAGCCACCCTTTGATACTAGCATTCAATTTCGTTAGTCACGTGAGCATCGCGACCTGCAACAGATGACAGGCATGACATCCAACAGATCCCAAGGTGTAAGAACCCCAACCAATTCTGATCCAAGTTTTTCAGTGTGTGAAGTTATTGAGTTCCGATTACTGAGCTCTAATATTGTTTTCTGAGTTTTCCAATGCTTGTTTTGAATGAATTTCAATGCCAAAACATAAACAATTGCATAGAAATGATAGACAAATAATGGCGTATACATATATCAAGAAACCCTCATTCAAATATGCCTGTATTGATCATATATCAGGTCTGATTACACTTCTAACAGGTATGATACAGCTATATCAGTGAGTAAAATCCCTATTCAAATTAAAGATTTGAATACTATAAACTTCTATAACATACCCGATTGTTGTCTCCTTCGATTAGGCATGTATTAGACTGAGAAGGCCACTCTCCAACGTTGTTGTCACATTAATATATGATCCTTCCACGGCAATGTATTCCCAGTTGTAGCTTCACTCCTCTCCCTTATATTATCCGTCGCCGTAATAGATGCTGAACCTGTCCCCAAATGCTACACACGATCCCTAGAAAGTTGCACACCAAATATCCGATGCCCAGCCAGCAAAGGTTACGTTTCTGATCTTAAAGGAGGCGTCATTCTCCTATACCCCTTGCGCAGCACTAACCAACTAAAACGCCTCATAAAGAGGCTCAAATACTCCACGATCAGCTATTATAAATGATTAAACCAACCCCAATTGTAGTGCCATACTCATAACAATTCATCTCCAAATGTGAACTCTGAGTGGATTCACCTCAAGTGGAATTGGATTTTCGTCCAATCCACGAATTTTCTAAGAGTTTTCATCCTCAGAAAATAGGTTGAAACCATGTTGCAACTCAAAGAAATTCTCCAATATCAAAATGACAAATACAATGATCCCCCAAATGAGCTCACAAAACTCCTCTTATAACCTTTCGGAAGCTTTTTGAAGAGTATAATATAAAATCACTTTATAAATTAAATAAACCTTATTACTCCAAAAAGTGATTTATTTTATTGATTAAACATTCTCAGCGCAAAAAGCCACTATATCCACGTCCAACATTTAAAACTTTTCATCCTCTTTCCGACAAACTATTATACTAAGGTGCCCATTAAATTATTTTAATAAAATTAGCAACCTTAGCAAAAATAATTAAATTATAGCTCATTAAGACATGAGTTGCGAAAACTGTCAAAGAGCATCGGAATCGAAAACTGACTGCACTGAAGTGATACCAATGATGAATAATGAGAATTGGATCCGACCTAGTGACTTACTATAAATAGGCGCTCTCTCCAAGAATCTTGGAGAACACCCAGATGCCAGAAATAACTTCGAAAAGTGTCATCTGAGTCCCCTAGATCATTCGAGCTCACTGGTAACATCAAATATCCCAAGTCATAATCTATCTCCGTTTTTTGCCAACGAAAAAATAACTATTTTCCAATTTTCCAAATGTCTAGGTCATCTAGGTCATTTAACAACAATGGCTCGAAAAAGGGGACATTACAAGTACTCGTTGAGTACTTGACAATTTTTATTTTTTCAATTTTTTTTTGGGCGAGTATTGGCGAGTATTCGCCAAGTAAACTTTTTTTTTACTAGGCGAGTACTCGCCGACTGCGAGTATGCGAACTATGGTGGAATCCATACATGAGCACAAGGAATAGCCCTTGCAAGGAAGTGAATTGTCATAGTAGTGTAGGGTGTGGCCCCTTGGAAGATCCTTTTTTGCCATAGGAATCCTTAATTTACAACACCAACAAGAAATTGGGAGGCCATTCCAATTATGTGACATCATTGATAAAGCCAGAGCATGTCTTATTGTCACTATGCACCAACTAAGAATATGGTATGCTTCGCAAATTCTCTCAGATTCACTCCATTGGCAATTTGAGGGTCCACTAGACACTTGCGATCTAGTTGCACAGTCTATTTGGGCATTCAACTCGCAGCACAGGCATGTTGGATTTCTTCTATTCTCTTTAGGAAAACGATTGGAAAGGAAGGGCTTATTTTGTTGGGCATATCTTTATAAAAATGACGAGCAGCAATAACACTTTTTACAGGACCTAAACAAGGCTCTATTCCCGATGCTAGAAGAATCATCAGCTTTTCATTAACTCTTTAAGATGATTCCTAGAAAATCTCTATTCAAAATGCAATTACAGAGTGCAGAGCCATATGGAGGGATTGTAAGTGGAGCACCGGAAAACCCCTTCTTCAATTATAAGACAATGGACTTGTATAATCAAGTGAGTCAGTCTAATTCTATTTCCCCCTAATTGAACGAGTAGTGAATAGTCAAGAACCCCGAGGTGAGATGGAAACAACGTTGTCAAGTTATTTGGAAAACAAGAACCTCATTCATAAAAGGTTTTGGGATGGCTAGTGTGTCAAATCAAGGTTTCCTTGTCAAAACACAAATGAATAAGGTGGGTATTGTGGATGGTTTCTGCATCATGCAAGAAAGACAAGACAGTCGACCATAACCTTTGGACATGCTCAACAACTAGATGTTTTTGGGGATAAATACAAGTTGAATTCAATTTCCTTTATACTGCCTCTCTCTCTCTCGGTGAGGACCTCTTCTAGGGGATGCGTGGATGATCAAGGACATTTGCAAGAGTTTATGATGTACAATTTGGATGGCAGCAATCAGTTTCATTTTGAGGGCAAGATGCAAAGCTACTTTTTAGGAAGAACTTGGCCATTCAATATGGGGAAGCAAATTTTGAACAACAATTGGCTTTGACTGTAAAAGTTAAGCTTGACTGATATCAAAAGGATGTGAATTATTTTCCCATTACCTTGTAAGCTGAGGTGTTTCTTTTGTTGTCTATGTAGGTAAAGATCTTCCTTATAATCATAATGCTCAATTGTAAATCATTTGTTCTCGAGAATAATATAAGATGCACTTCTTTAAGACAAATACAAGTAATTATGAAAAAGGATTGAAAAAATAGATATCTAATTTCATTAGTTATATGTTTGAGAAAATTAAAAAATGGTTGTTTATTTCTAGCAAATATGAAGAATACTTGATGAGAATCATACTGAGCATGTCAAGATAGTCAGTGGGAGCCAAGAACTTAGTAACACGCCAAAAAGCATGTTAACTATCCTTTGATGAACAAAAAGAATTCCTATGTTCTTTCTTTTTCCAAGGGGGTCCCACAGAAGCCTTCAGGGTGATTATGGAAAGGTTGCAAAAATGGAACCAAATCATAGTAAATAAGATGGGTTGCCTGTGAATATTTTTTGCTTCTCGTTCACATCTAGAGTGAAATATACCTTTTTAGGATTTTGCAATATTCTGATTTTGTTTTTTGTTTTTCTAAATATGATAATTGAAACCCTAGGTAAATACCCAATGCAAAATTACACAAAACAAAAAAAGCCCAACTAAAGATTTTTATTGAAAATCGTTGCTTACTATTGACTGAATAAAACCCTAACTAAAAATTCACAAATAAAAACGAATCCAATAAATAAATACCACACGTGTTAGTAATTTGGCCTGTCAAGGCCAAATTACTACCCCTACTATTCAAAACTTTCCCTAGAACGGTCAAATCCCCTATACAACTGGTCAAACTGATGGATTATAGCCTAAAGGCTTGAACAAAGGGATATGTAGGCAGTCAAGTATCAAATACAGTGACGATGAGGACCTACAACAATGTTACACAATCAAGTAAGAAAGGTCTTTATCAAGATTTAGTGACAAGTGCTTATGATCATGAGGAGAATACAAGCATGGAGATGAAGTTTAAGGTGACAGTGAGATTTTTCATATGGTTCATGTTTGCCAATGGACTGATCAAGTAATCATGAAGACGAATGATGATCAAATCTGCCTTTCAGCTTTCTTTGGGGTCATTGACAATCTACAGTCCGTGCAAGGGGAAGACACCTACAGCAGGTTCAAAAGCCATATCTCCTACTCAAAATGTCACATACAGTTATAACATTAACCTAAAGGGCTGTAGTTTCACAGATAAAAGCAAGGTATTAGAAGCAAAATACAGGTTTATTTTTTCAGATTTTTTCCAAGTGGATTTTTTCACGTTTTTTCTTTTCCAAGTGTCATCTTCTCAGAATTTCTTCGAGCTCAGAGTGTGAACAATTTCCTCGAACTAATTTCTTCGGACTTTTTGTCCTAGGGAAACGCAGATTTCAAAGGACTCTACAAGAAGTCCGAAAGAATTACAAAGGGTAGGGAAAAGGTGCAGTTCGAGAATCTCGAAGGGTATGTGCCCTTCGGGAAGGTTCATTACAAAAATCCCAAAGGGTACCTACCCTTCGAAAAAGTTCATAACACAAAAGTCTGAAGGGACATTTTGAAGAAGTCAATGACTTTACAAATTTTCCGACAGAGGGCAGTTCCAAAAAACCCGAAGGGTATCTACCCTTCGGAAAAGTTCATTCACAAAAACCCAAAGGGTATGTACCCTTCCGAAAGGTCACTCAACAACAATCCTGAAGGATATCTACCCTTCAAGAAGGTTCACTTCAAAATTTCAATGGACGTTTGCAAGAATCCCGAAGGGTATGTGCCCTTCGGGAGAGTCACTCTCCAAGTTTCCAAAGGGTCATTTTTGAAGGCCCGAAGGGCTCTTCTTTCGGAAAGTTCTTAAGACAAACGCCCGAAGGAAACATTTCCTTCGGACTTTTTGTCTGAGGCAAGCAATTGAAATAACCCGAAAGCTCAAGGCAAAAGTCCGAATGGGACAATTCCTTCAGACTTTTGTCCGAAGGAAAGTCCAAAAGAATAACTACGAGATAATTCCCACGGACATTTTGCCCGCGGAGAAATAGCCAGGGAAAAGTGTTGGAAAGATTGTCATTGATGTCAAATGTCTAACATTGGTGATAAAAGCCCCATTGCATTTAATGGTGTTTTAATATTCATATCTTGGCTAATGTGTGTTAATACTAATTTAATATTAACGAATATATTTTTGGTTGCATATAAGTCAAAAGAGAGCCCATAAAGAAGTCAAAGAGTCACAAGGTAAAGACAAAAGAAGAATGGGATGCATTTTCTTATAAAAATTCATCTTGAAAAATTCCAAGAGTCACCATGTGAAGACAAAAAACAGTATGATGTATTTTTTCATGAAGGGACACTTTGAGGAATACAAAAAGTCATCAAGATAAAGACAAAAGAGAAAAGGACGCATTTGCTTATGAAGAGTCACCATGTGACTTTTCAAATGAAAAGATACGAAGGGTCATACAAAGTTGGCGCCATTTTTCATGAGGATTGAAGGGTCACAAACGTTGAATGCCAAAGATCATTTGAAAAGTTATAAATAAAGGCTTGAGAAGCCATTTGTAAGATGTAAGAGAGTGCATGGTTTTGTAATTGTTTTATATAAGAAAAAAGCAGAGAAAAGCAGAAGATATTGTAGAGTTCTATCATTTGTTGAGTAAGCAACATTGAGAGATAATTGTGTTTTATACACAAGAGGGGTTGGTGCTCATGTGAGTTGGTGCTCACAAATCTTTGCAAGGGGTTGGTGATCACAAATAGTTGTTGTGTTGATGTTCAACAAAGGGGTTGGTGCTCCTGCAAGTTGGTGCTTGCGAACTTTGTAATTTGATTTGGTGCTCATTCATATACTTGAGATTGTTCTCCGTGGTTTTTTTCACTTTGGGTTTCCACGTAAAAATCTGGTGTCTCTCTCTCTCTCTTGTGTGGTGCATGTTATTGTTTCAATTTGATTGCATATCTTGAATGTGTGATTAAGTGGTTAAAGAAAAAAATCAAATTATGTAAAAGATATATAATATACTGATTCACCCCTCCCTCTTAGTATATTTCGTGCTTAACAATTGGTATCAGAGCAGGATACTTTTTTAAAAAAAATTACAGCTTGAAGGTAGATCGGAAAAAGCACGATGGCTAGATCACATGAAGGTTTTTCTACAAATAAGCCACTTTTGTTTGATAGGACAAATTATGTTTTTTGGAGCATAAAGATGAGGACTTATTTGATGGCCCTTGGATTCAACATTTGGCAAGCAGTGGTGGAGGAATATGCAGAGCCACAGACACTTGTAACTACTCCGACGAAAAAGAAGGCAAGTGAAAATAATGCTAAAGCTTTATTTGTTATTTTATGTGGTTTATGTGAATCAGAATTTGTTAAAATTAGGCAATGTAAATCTGCTCATGAAACTTGAGTAAAGCTTGAGAATATTTACAAAAGTGATGGAAAGGTTCAGCAAGATAAGCTTCAAACTTTCAGAAAACAGTTTGAGAGTTTGAAGATGGAACAGTAGAAAAATATAGCAAGTTACCTTTTGTGAGTTGATCAAATAGTTAATCAGATTCAAGGTCTTGGAAAAAAGTTAGAAGAATCAATAGTGGTACAAAACATTTTGAGATCCCTACCATTGAAATATGATGCAAAAGTTTTGGCAATTGAAGAGATGAAAAATTTAGTCGAGGTAAAGATGGATGAGCTCATGGTATTCTTACCGCAGATGAGATGCAGACCAAACAAAAAAAACCCTCAAAAAGAGAAGTTTTCAAGACATCAAAGAAAGAAAAGGCTAAGATTCAAGAATCAAGTGACAGTTCTAGCGATGATGAAGATGACAACGAAGCTCTATTCATTCGTAAGCCGAAAAAAGGCATAGGTAAATATCAAGAAAAAATACTTTTTAAATGTTTTAATTGTAAAAAAATTGGGCATTTTGCAGCTAAGTGCCCAGATAAGGGTAATAGTAACAATGAAGAAGAAAAGTCTATATACAAGAAGAATTTCAAAAGAAAATTCAAAAAAAGATTCGAGAAGAAGAGTTTGTATTCTAAAGATCCTAGCTCAGCGGAAGATAGTGGAGTCAGTGATTCAGAAGAAGAGATTCTATTCATAGCCATACATGATGCCTCCGCAAGCAAAAGTACATATGATCAAGAAGACAAACAGGATGAAGCTCCAGATCGAGAAAAATGAAAAAGAGTCAAAAGAAACAATTGAAGATCTACAAACACTCTTTGAAGAAGCCAAGAAGAATGAAAAATATCTAACAGCACAGTTGCAAAAAGTAAGTGAAGAATGTGAAAGGTATGTTATTGAATTTGCTTCTTTAAAAGCAAATCTTGAGAAAACAAATAAAGCAATCAATGATAGAGCAGCCAATGATTCAAAATTTGAGAATAGCATCAATATGTTGAATAAGATATTAGAAAGTCAAAGATCATTGTCGGATAAGACAGGTATCGGATTTGAAAAAGAGAAAGAGGAGACCACTACTTTCACAAAGTTAACACAGAAAAATGAAAGAGTTATGTTGAAGCTCCTACAAAAGAGGAAATTAAAAAAAAATTAAGAATACAAAGGACATCTCAAACAAAGAAGGTTGAAAGGAACAGCACTACAAAAGGCAATCATGTCAGAGATACACAAACAAGTCATATTTTTATGGTTACTGTTTTTATTGTAATGGATATGATCATAAGAAAATCGAATGTCGAAAAAAAGCTAACAATTTCAGAAATAAGAAAAAGAAAACTCATGCAGAGTCAAGCAGAAGCCACAACTCTTTTGCTCCTCTATCGGGCTTTAATGAAGAGGCTATAATATGTTACAAGTGCAACAACTTCGGACACAGTCCGGTATTGCAGAAGCGTGTTCGAGTCAGTGAATAAGGACCAGAGTTTCAAGGCTCCATTCATCAAGAAGAAAGTTCAAACAAGTTCATGACAAAAAAAACAACCTAAAAAATCTATGTTGGTACAGACAGCTTTGCATGTAATAAATGAAGAAGAGCCATAGTTCATTGACAACTAATGTTCAAGGCACATGACAGGAGACAAGAGCAAGTTCATAACTTTGTAGAAGATCAATGGTAGTAGAGTGAAATTCAGAGATAATACTACTGTCAGAATTGCAGAAAAATGTACACTAAGTTTGGATAATGGTAGGAATAAAACTGAAAATATTTTGTATGTAGAAAGTCTTAAGCATAATCTTTTGAGTGTAAGTCAAATATGTGATCAGGGACACTAAAATTTTATGCAGAAGGTTGTGAAATTAAGAGAAAAGATTCAGATATGTTGGTTGCAGATATTCAAAGAACAAACAATAATTTGTATATATTTGAAAAAATGGCTATGGCACAGTAGAATGGGACACATAAATTTTGGCAATCTTGTCAACATCAACAAGAAGCAAGAAGTCTGAAATCTTCCAAATATTACAAAGCCATCCAACACGCTTTGTGAACCTTGTTAGCATGGAAGCAGGCCAGAGACTGTTCAAAACAAAAGAATACTCGACCACTCAGAGGTTAGAGCTTGTTCACACTGATTTGTGTGGACCTATGAGAACTCAAAATACTCACAGTGAAAAATATTTAATGTTGTTTATTGATGATTTTTCACGTATGACTTGGATAATTTTTTTTTTTAAATCAAAAGCTTTCAGACATTTCAAAGCATTCAAAATATTAGTTGAAAATAAAATTGGTTTGAAGATTAAGTGCTTTAGATCAGATCGAGGAAGAGAATTCATGTCAGATCAGTTTATTGATTATTGTGAAGACCATTAAATAAAGAGACATTATTCAGCTGCCAGAACTCCACAGCAAAATAGAGTAGTTGAACGAAGAAACAGAACAGTTCAGGGGATGACGAAGACAATGCTAAATGAATCCAACATAACAGATAAATATTAGAAAAAAAAGTTGGTACAACAGTGCATATCCAAAACAAAGCATTATTGAAAGTCAACAGTGACAAGACTCCTTATGAGCTATAGAAAGACAAACCAGCTACAGTTGATTATTTCAGAGTTTTCAGTAGTAGATGCTTCATAGAAAGAACCGATGAAAAATTGAGTAAGTTTGAATCTAGAGCAAATGAAGGTATATTTCTTGGTTATTCTTGCAAAAGTAAAGCTTATAAATATTATAACAAAAAAACCAAGAAAATAGTTGAAAGTGCAAGTGTCAGGGTAGGAGCACAAAAAATCAGTGATCCAATAGACATTCTTGAAATCATTGAAAAGAAAAATTTTAAAGAATCAGATGAAGATGAGATGGAGAAAAAAGACACCAAAACCCCATCCAAATATGTCCAAAAAAATCATAATGAAAGTGACATCATCGAAGACATAAATGAAAGAATTCACACCAGAAGAATGATGGTAAGTGAATTTGAGCAAGTTAATTTCTCTTTGTTATCCAAAATTCAGCCTAGAAATTTTTTAGAAGCTAGACATGATAAGCATTGGGTTAAGGCAATGAATGAAGAATCAAATCAAATAGAAAAGAATGATACTTGAGAATTAATGCCTAGACCAAAATATCACAATGTGATAGGAACAAAATGAGTTTACAGAAATAAGTTGAATGAAAATGGAGAAGTGACTAGGAATAAAGCAAGATTAGTATGTAAAGGATATGCTCAGATTGAGTGAATAGATTTTGAAGAAACTTTTGCACAAGTGACAAGGCTAGAAGCTATTAGAATGTTACTTGCATATGCAGTGTTTAAAAATTTCAAAGTGTTTCAAATGGATGTCATAATTGCTTTCCTAAATAGGAATCTAGAAGAAGAGGTCTACATTGCACAGCCTGAAAGATTTATTCTATCAAATGTTAGTAGCCATGTATGCAGATTGAAAAAAACACTGTATGGATTGAAACAAGCTCCCAGAGCTTGGTATGCAAGACTTGATAAGTACCTGCAGGATCAAGGTTTCAAAAGAAGATTTGCTGACAGTAATCTCTACATCAAAACAGAAGGTGAGCATCAATTGATTGTTGTAGTATATGTTGATGACATCATTTTTGAAAAAAATATTGAAAAGATGACAAAAGAATTTTCCGATAATATGCAAAAAGAATTTGAGATGTCTATGCTTGGAGAAATGTCATTTTTTTAGGGTTGCAAATATTTCAATCAGATAAAGAAATTTTCATATCTCAAAGTCAATATGCTAAGGAAATATTGAAAAAAATTGGTTTTGAAAATTGTGCACCAATGAGTACAAGAAATAAGGTGAGCAAAGATGAAGATTCACCTATTGCAGATCAATCTTTGTATAGATCTATGATTAGTAGTCTTTTATATTTGACAGCATCCAGATCAAACATCATGCATGCAAGAGGTATGGTTGCAAGATATCAGTCAGCTTCAAAAGATAGTCATGCTCAGTTGGTGAAGAGAATATTCAGATATATCAAAGAAACATTGGATTGTGGATTGTGGTATCTTACAGATAGAGATTTCACTTTGGTTGCTTATACAGATTAAAATTGGGCAAGTTACTTGGATGACAGAAAGAGTACAAGTGGAGTTTTCTTCTTCGGTGATAGCTTGGTATCATGGCTAAGCAAGAAACAGAACTCGATATCACATTCTTCATTTGAAACAGAATATATTGCAACAGTATTGTGTTGTACTCAAGTATTTGGATGAAGCAAACTTTGGAAGATATCAAAGTAAAATATGATGAACTTATTTCTATTTTTTGTGACAACACAAGTGCTATTAATATTTATAAGAATCCAGTGATGCATTCAAGAACAAAACATAATCCTATCATATATCATTTTTTGAGAGAGCAAATTGCAAATCAACAGGTTAAGATGGAATATATTAGTTCTACAAAACAGATTGCAGATATTTTCACAAAGGCACTACCAAAAGACACATTTAAGTATTTACGAGAGAAGTTGAGAGTAATTTCTTTTACGTCCTACCATTGAGGATCAACATCAGTTGAGGGAGAGCTAAGTGTTAGCTCCAGGATAAGCCCTTTGCCATTGATGTCAAAGGGGAGAAGAATAGAAACAGGTACAGGTGCAGAAACAGGTGCAAGTTTCTACAATAAAGAGTTATTGTATGTTTTTCAGATGGTAGTATGTGCAAGTTGACATGTGCAGTACAGATTTCAAGATGTGGCAGTTTCAATTTGAGGTTGCCATCAATGACAAAGGGGAAGATTGTTGGAAATATTGTCATTGGTGTCAAAGGTCTAGCATTGGTGATAAAGGCCCCATTGCATTTAATGGTGTTTTTAATATTCATATTTTCGCTAATGTGTGTTAATATTTATTTAATATTAACGAATATATTTTGGGTTACATATAAGTCAAAAGAGGGCCCATAGAGAAGGCAAAGAGTTACGGGGTAAAGACAAAAGAGGAATGGGACGCATTTTCTCATGAAGAGTCATCTTGAGGAATTCCAAGAGTCACCATGTGAAGATAAAAGAGGGTATGGCGCATTTTTCCATGAAAGAGACACTTTGAGGAATACGAAAAGTCACCAAGATAAAGACAAAATAGAAAAGGACGCATTTGCTTATGAAGGGTCACCATGTGACTTTTCAAATGAAAAGATACTAAAGGTCATACAAGGTTGGCGCCATTTTTCATGAGGATTGAAGGGTCACAAACGCTGAATGCCAAAGATCATTTGGAAAGCTATAAATAAATGCTTGAAAAACCATTTGTAAGATGTAAGAGAGTGCATGGTTTTGTAATTGTTTTCTATAAGAAAATAGGAGAGAAAAGCAGGAGATATTGTAGAGTTCTATCATTTGTTGAGTAAGCAACATTGAGAGATAGTTGTGTTTTATACACAAGTGGGGTTGGTGCTCCTGTGGGTTGGTGCTCACAAATCTTTGCAAGGGGTTGGTGTTACTATGGGTTGGTGCTCACAAATAGTTGTTGTGTTAGTGCTCGGCAAAGTGGTTGGTGCTCCTGCAAGTTGGTGCTTGCGAACTTTGTAATTTGAGTTGGTGTTTATTCATATACTTGAGATTGTTCTCCATGGTTTTTTCCACTTTGGGTTTCTACGTAAAAATCTGGTGTCCTCTCTCTTGTGTGGTGCATGTTATTGTTTCAGTTTTATTGCATATCTTGAATGTGTGATTAAGTGGTTAAACAAAAAAAATCAGATTAAGTTAAAGATATATAATATACTAATTCACCCCCCCTCTCAATGTATTTTGTGCTTAACAGAAAATCTAAAGGAAATGCAATTCTTGCGGGAAAGGCCCCGAATGGAATGAACAGAAGCACAAGATAAACACAGAAGATACCAAAGAAAAGTGTATAAGAAAGAAGTCTCGGACATTTTGTCCGAGAGTAGGCAAGCAAATAGAGACAAAAGCCATAAACAGGGAAGTGCCAAAGAAATGCATGCACAGAAACAAGAAATTGAGAGCAGAAGGCTGGGAAAAAAATAAGGAATTCAATTTGAATATAGCTCCCACTCGTCAAGATCCTTGTCCATATGCAAGCAAAGGCTATTTTTTAATGAATTGGTCAAAGTTTAGTTCACTGTTTGATGGAAATCACACTTCTCCTTGGTTTTCATGCAATCCGAAGCTTTCAACATTGCAGGCAGTTCAAGTGGAATTCTCCGTCCAAGATATGGCATAACTTTGCATGCAAGTGGAGACCATTGAAGGTTGACTGATCTTGAGTTGGAGTTGACTAAACAAGCTTGTTACACATCTTCCTTGTTTTCCATGCAAAGGGGAATAATCTTCTTCCAACTCAACTTTCAAACAAATCAAATGGAGTTCTTTATTTCGAGATATGACGTAGTATTCCATGCAAAGGAGAAGTTTGACTTTCAATGATCCCACCGTCCATTCTTCTACAGCAGCGTTGGATTCATGCATATTTGAAGATTTTGGAGGGTGTCTTGTTTATTTTAAGAATTAACCTTTCAAACTTGGCTCCGCCGCCATACTTCTACGCCAACGTTTGGAAAGGCATGCAATTTTGTAAAAGGAAAAGATTTTATTGATTATTCTAAATATTGTCAAAGGTGTTAAGTCTTGAGTTAATTAACCCTTTCCCTTTTTAGAACTACACTTAAGGCTATTTTAGGTTTTGGAAAAGCTTATTTATTGGCTTAATAAAGCCATTTAAAAGGAACCCTAAAGTTGGAAGAAAGAAATTGTGAGCTGGAGCATTCATCAATAAAGAAGTTTTTGTTTTGAATCTGAGTTTTGGAAAGATGAATAGTGTGTATTTGATTGTACATCAGCATATAAGTGAGATTTATCTCCTTTTGCAGGTCCCTTCGTCACATATCTTTCTCTATCTCCCCTTTTGCAGGTCAATTGAAGTGGTTTTCAACCCTTCATCTGAAATATTTATGCTTAAGGACAGAATTATAAATTTCATTTCATTATATATGTGCATTGATTTTAGTAATTTCAGAGGATTTGAACAATTCAGGTGCATCACCTCATTAGATAGGACTTCTTTTTCAATTTCCTTCTCTCTTTTCACCTCAAAAATCACAATAGACCTAATTGATAAATCTAAAGGGAACCAACCCTCTCTGGAGATTCTTCTCATCACAGAGTCACCCACACTCTGAGAAGTTCCAACTGTATCAACTGGAGTGAAGGTGTGCTTGCACATCTTCAAGCAGGGTGCACTCCAGAGTGATAACAGTTTTTGGCACGTCCGATGGGACTAGCTTGCAGTACATCATCTTTAGATCCGGTTTTCAGTACCCCTGTGGCTCTCATCTCAAGGCAAAGGTACATTATTTATCATAATTCCAATTATCTTCATGAATTTCTAGGTTATGGCAGCTTATAGACAAGAATTTCATCATTCTTCTCCTTTTCAGCAATTCCAGTATGATCCCCATTAGCCATATCAGCAATATGAAGATGTATACCAGTCCTATAACCATGATCCATATGAGCCTTACCCATTCCAAGATCAATCATCCTTTCAAAATTCTCTGAATTTTCATGATGAGATGAAGGAAATGAGGAGGGTAAGCCAAATGATTGTTGAAGAGTTGTCAGCTTACAAACAAGAGTTAATTGATAAGCAATCTCAGTCTCAAACAGCAATACCTCTTGAAACTTTCCCAATCATGCCTCAAGTTGCAATACTTACAATACCAGAAGCTCCTAAACCCAAGTTTCCACCCTGGATTCAAATACAACAACCAAACATAAGCTCAAATGATGAAATCAACCCTAAATTCACTATTGACATTCAGCGCTCACCCCTTCCCCCTCAAAATCCCAAATCCTTTCCTTCATGGAAAGCAATTCAAAAAACAGTGCAGATAGAGGAGGTGACAGTTGTTCAAGTTCAGCAACCTCAAGAAAAAAATCAGGAATCTATGGCACAACCATTGGATCTTTCTCACCTTGTTGAATACTTTCAGGGGTCTATTGTGCCTATCCTGGAGAAGGAGCCTATCCTTTTTGAAGAAAAAGAAGTTGCAACTAATGTAGATGGAGATAAAAGAGTATTGCATGATCATATGGACATCATCATTGACACATTCAATGTCAAAGATGAAATTGATGAAGTCAAAGAGGTTGCTGCTATAATTGAAGATCAGCTGAGAGTAGATAAAATTCAAGAAGAAAACACTTCAATTGTTCAACTTGAAGGTGTTTTCCATGAGCTTATTGATCCAGCAAGGGCTACCATCCATCATGAAGAACAAGAGGTTGCAGAAGTGACAGAAAATGAATACCAATTACCACAAGAAGTTGAAGATAATTTGCAGCGCTATGTTCCAATTGTACTTCAAATTCAGGGGAACAAGTCTTTAGATTTGTTTGATATCTTTTGTGCAGGGTATCCTTTACTGAAATGTGGTCCATTGCAGGATGAGAAGAGTGCTTCCACCAAGCAAGAAGCGGTTGTTTTCATAGAAGATGACATGTTTGAACATCTCAAGCATGGTTATCAACCTCTTTCGTCATCTTCAGATGCTTCTACACTTGGAAGCTAAGTATGAACACAAATGGCCTCAAGAAGTCACAAAATCAAAATCGTCTCTCTTAAAAGTCAGCCTTGCAGATATGACAAAGAAGATACAACATGCTAGTCTATATGATTATTATCAGCAATTGGGCACGTTCTTGCAAAATACACGGATCTGGGAGTATGACAATTGGGTCTTGGATCCATACTTGCAATCAATGTACCTAAGGATGGAGGTTGGAATCCCAGCTACACCATCAAGAAGACATGAGCATCCAAATGCTCCTAGTTGTAAAAAAGAGCTATCAAAAAATGGCAAATATATTTCAAGATTCTATGGGGCATCAAATAGCTTTCCTTTTGATCTAGGAGGATCAGCAAGGTGGAGGTTGGTTTGAACACAATAGACTACCTTTAGTTTCATTCCTCTAAGTGATTTTCCGCACATGCTTTCAGTAGTAGTTGTTTTGAGTTTCTCTTTTTTGTTTTGGTCCCCATCTTTTCCAATTTTTAGTGTATGTCCAAGTTTGTCATAACCTGAGTTTCTGAGTTATTTGACCAGCAGACTGGTCAAACCCTGAAAGTCGCCAAAATTGTTAATAATTTGCCCTGTCAAGGCCAAATTACTACCCCTACTATTCGAAACTTTCCCCAGAATGGTCAAATCCCCTATACAGCTGGTCAAACTGATGAATTATAGTCTAAAGGCATGAACAAAGGGATATGTAGGCAGTCAAGTATCAAATACAGTCATGATGAGGACCTACAGCAATGTTACACAATCAAGTAAGAACGGTCTTTATCAAGATTTAGTGACAAGTGCTTATGATCATGAGGAGAATACAAGCATGGAGATGAAGTTTAAGGTGACAGTGAGGTTTTTCATATGGTTCATGTTTGCCAACGGACTGATCAAGTAATCATGAAGACGAATGATGATCAAATCTGCCTTTAAGCTTTCTTTGGGGTCATTGACAATCTACAATCCGTGCAAGGGGAAGACACCTACAGCAGGTTCAAAAGCCATATCTCCTACTCAAAATGTCACATACAGTTATAACATTAACCTACAGGGCTGTAGTTTCACTTACAGATAAAAGCAAGGGATCAGAAGCAAAATACAGGTTTATTTTTTCAGATTTTTTCCAAGTGGATTCTTTCTCACGTTTTGTTCTTTTCTAAGTGTTGTCTTCTCAGAATTTCTTCGGGCTCAAAGTGGGAACAATTTCCTCGGACATCCGAGGGAAAAGTAGATTTCAAAGGACTCTACAAGAAGTCCGAAAGAATTACAAAGCGCAGGGAAAAGGTGTAGTTCGAGAATCCCAAAGGGTATATGCCCTTCGGGAAGGTTCATTACAAAAATCATAACACAAAAGTCCGAAGGGACATTTTGAAAGAAGTCAAGGACTTTACAAATTTTTCGAAAGAGGGCAGTTCCAAAAAAACCAAAGGGTATCTACCCTTCGAAAAAGTTCATTGACAAAAACCCGAAGGGTATGTGCCCTTCGGAAAGGTCACTCAGCAAGAATTCCGAAGAGTATCTGCCCTTTAGGAAGGTTCACTTCAAGATTTCAAGGGACGTGTGCAAGAATCGCGAAGGGTATGTGCCTTTCAGAGATAGTCACTCTCCAAGTTTCCGAAGGGTCATTTTTGAAGGCCCGAAGGGCTCTTTCTTTCGAAAAGTTCTTAAGACAAAAGCCCGAAGGAAACATTTCCTTCGGACTTTTTGTCCGAGGCAAGCAATTGAAATAACCCGAAAGCTCAAGGCAAAAGTCTGAATGGGACAATTCTTTCGGACTTTTGTCCGAAGGAAAGTCCAAAAGAATAAGTCCGAGATAATTCCCGCGAACATTTTACCCACAAGAAAATAGCCAAGGAAAAGTCTCGAGAAAAGTCTAAAGGAAATGCAATTCGTGCGGGAATGGAACCGAAGGGAATGAACAGAGGCACAGAATAAACACAGAAGATACCAAAGAAATGTGCATAAGAAAGAAGTCTCAGACATTTTGTCCGAGAGACAAAAGTCCAAGAGAAATAGGCAAGCAAATAGAGACAAAAGCCATAAATAGATAAGTGCCAAAGAAATGCATGAACAAAAACAAGAAACCAAGAGCAGAAGGTTGGGAAATAGAAAAGGAATTCAATTTGAATATATCTCCCACTCGTCAAAATCCTTGTCCATGCAAGCAAGGGCTATATTTTAGTGGATTGGTCAAAGTTTCAGTGGATTGTTTGACGCAAATCACACTTCTCCTTGGTTTTCATGCAATTTGAAGCTTTCAACGTTGCAGGCAGTTCAAGCGGAGTTCTCCATCCAAGATATGGCATAACTTTGCATGCAAGTGGAGACCATTGGAGGTTGACCATCTTGAGTTGGAGTTGACTAAACAAGCTTGTTACACATCTTCCTTGTTTTCCATGCAAAGGGGAATAATCTTCTTCCAACTCAACTTTCAAACAAATCAAATGGAGTTCTTTATTTAGAGATATGGCATAGTATTCCATGCAAAGGATAAGTTTGACTTTCAATGATCCCACCGTCCATTCTTCTACGCCAACCTTGGATTCATGCATATTTGAAAATTTTGGAGTGTCTTGTTTATTTTAGGAATTAACCTTTCAAACTTGGCTCCACCACCATACTTCTACACCAACGTTTGGAAAGGCATGCAATTTTGTAAAAGGAAAAGATTTTATTGATTATTCTAAATATTGTTAAAGGTGTTAAGTCTTGAGTTAATTAACCCTTTCCCTTTTTAGAACTACACTTAAGGCTATTTTAGGTTTTGGAAAATCTTATTTATTGGCTTAATAAAGCCATTTAAAAGGAGCCCTGAAGTTGGAAGAAAAAAATTGTAAGCTGGAGCATTCATCAATAAAGAAGTTTTTGTTCTGAATCTGAGTTTTGGAAAGATGAATAGTGTGTATTTGATTGTGCATCAATATATAAGTGAGATTTATCTCCTTTTGCAGGACCCTTCCTCACCTATCTTTCTTTATCTCCCCTTTTGCAGGTCATTTGAAGTGGTTTTCAACCCTTCATCTGAAATATTTATGCTTAAGGACAGAATTATAGATTTCATTTGATTATATGTGTGCATTGATTTTAGTAACTTCAGAGGATTTGAACAATTCAGGTGCATCACCTTATTAGATAGGACTTCTTTTTCAGTTTCCTTCTCCCTTTTCACCCAAAAAATCACAGTAGACCTAACTGATAAATCTAAAGGGAACCAACCCTCTCTGGAGATTCTTCTCATCACAGAGTCACCCACACTCTGAGAAATTCCAATTGTATCAACTGGAGTGAAGGTGTGCTTGCACATCTTCAAGCAGGTTGCACTCCAGAGTGATAACACAAACCACCAAAATGAAGCGCAGTAGTGATGGATGGCCTGATGGGTGACACCAAGGTCTAGAAATGAACACTAGCAACCCAACAACCCTAAATAGGGTGACGCCCAGATACAACCGTGAATAGTGATGTGAATAGTGACACCATTGTTGGTTATGCTCAAGTACCTCTATAATCCCTCTTCAAATCCTACACCCTGGCTGAAAGTATGATTCCCCTTCTAAATGGGCCTCTAAAACTGATTTTCCTCTGAAACTAGTAGCACAAACATGATTTGCAGGTGGAATCCTCAACTAGGTATGAGGGGTTTCGTCCTCCTACCTGCAAATCCAAAGGTTTCGTCCTTGGATGTAGAGCTGAAGCTGCAAGCTTTTTCTCTAGAAAAAGGGTGTTGGTTTTTGTTCGGGTGTTTGAATGATCATTTTTTTTTCACCCAATTCTTTTATTATTCACTTTTACATTCCAACTCTAAAAAAATTTATATTTTTTTTAATTGAATATTCACTTTTTTTCAACGTATAAATATTAAATACTTTTTGAACATGTATCTAATATTTACTTTTGGCCTCATTCAATAATAATAAATTAAAGGTCAATTTCCAAAGTTATAAATTAAAGTACCTTTTTGAACAACTTAATAAATTATTATTAGATTATTTCTATTTTAAATCCTCCCCTTTAGCCTACGGGAAATAAAGATAGGCTACAGGTCCTTTGATTTCATTAATTCAAGAAAGAAGGCATTACATAGTGGGTTGTTTATATTTAGATTATTATGTTCACTTTTAGAATATATTCTCACCACTTAGGCAAGGATCTATTCCATGGCTATACAGACTAGATGATGTTATCCATAAAAATCTTTTGAATAAGCCATGATCTAAATGGATAGTTTTTTATTTTGAGTCAAAGTCCATGGCTGCTATCAGGGAAAGTCAAACTGGATGGCATGTTCAATTGTCTTATGACTTTAATACAGCCAAGAAGCTATGGGCGTGCTTAGGAAGAGTATTTGGAATTGATATGCATCAAAATCAAGACACATTTTCCTTATATACAATATATTATTGTTCCTCATAAATAAGATTCGATGAGAAGATCCTCCCCCGAGTAAGAAAAAAAAGATGTGTGCTACCCACTGCTCCTTCACTATACCAATCAGTCTGAAAATGTTTATGTTGCTCAGTTTCAAGAGAAAGAAAACCTCAAAAAAATTACAACTTTATTTCATCTCCACAAATGTCATAATATTAAACAAGCATTGATCTTGACCCAAGCCGAAACATTAAAATGATTAGCAATTACCTTTCAGATTGGCAACCTTCCCACAAATTGAAGTATTTTAACAGCCATACAAGATAGAGCGGAACAACAACAATCTCCATCAAGTAATTTGTGGTCACAAGTTAAAACAGTACTTGTTTTTGTAGCAAAATAACAAAACAACATGACGCATGACTTATGGCATTGCAACAGTTACATTGTAAAATATGGAATATAAATGAGATTAAGACATTCAATCTAATAACGATACGCTAAATATAAAAGATCTGAAGGAAAAAATGATCCTAATCCAATCAAACACACAAAACGTGATGCCTTGGATAGGATAGAGAATATCTTAGAGCCGATGTTCAAAATTTTACAACTGATCAAAATCATACGATGTGATTGTTCAGAAAGGGGATGTCTGGCACTTTGTCGCTTACAATTTGGGAACTGGATGCTACAACAATGCAATTATTGGACATTCTAACGAATCGAAGTCATTCAATTAATCAGCATAGCTTGGTTGAATTCGAACTAGGGTTACCGTGAAAGATTTAATTCTTCAATTTAAATAATTGGCTCTCTCTATAACCAATATAACACCCCTGCAGTTATTCCTATCTGCAACTCATGTTCTTCATCTTCAAACATTCATTTTTTATATTTTCTTATCCATTTTTAAAATCATCTCTCTGCTACTAATAATTTACTGTTGTGTGTACACAGGTTCATACTATTAGATGTGTTGTGTACCTATGTTTGTTTAGAATTATTGCGTAGCTGGATATGTCATCATAGGCAGGGTACCTGATGTCTCAAGCCATTAGGATTTATCATTTATATATGGTATCTGGTTTTCATATCTAGTGCAAGTGCACAATTTCTGAAATAAACAAGATTCAATGGTGTTTTGTATGTTACCTCTATAGCCTCTAGTATATGATTTTCATTTCTAAATGCATCGACAGAAGATAAGTCCACCAATGGATAATCTGTCTCAAAACTCATATTATTCTCTTGAAGCAGCAGATCATTGAACTGCTCCAACCTGTCATTACATGGAAAACATCCGCAAGGATTAAAACTGACTACAGAAGGGTCTAAAAGTGAAAATTTATTTGAGATATATTTTAAACAAACCAAGGGGAGAAAAAATTTAACAATTTTTAAAGGTAAATGCAAAGAAATCCACTTATGGGCTTCCATGAGGGGGGTCTAACATGTGAAATTGGCATCTGGCTTGGCCATGGCCTAAAACAAAATTGTACCTTTACCTTTTCATATGGTTCTTGTCTGAAATAATAACCATGGCATTTTCCAAAACTTTTTAGTGGAAAATATTGTGAGATAGTTGGAAAAAAAACTGCCAAACTTGAAGTGTTTAGCATGCTGAATATTTGCTTAAAACAGGTTTTGTTGCAAGATCATGTGTATATGTTTAAATGAACATTACACTTACGTTATTTTATATAAGCAGGCATGCGTTTTTCTATTGCCACTATGACTCGGATGAAGAAAAGCTACTCCTCCTGAACCCCATGTTTTTGTGTATGATCCCCCAAAAAACATATGATGTGGTACCACTTTCCATTGCATACCTTGCGGAGGAGTTTTATCCACTGAACCAAAGCAATTCTTTGCCATGCCTTCCACCTAGTAAAAATGTCAGTAATGCTAATTTCCAGTCAAACTGTTACTAACATGCATTTAAAATCCTAAGGATTACAAAGTAAAATAATAACAACGAATTTATGACGGTTTACCTTCCCCCCTTCAATATAACATAGAAACCTTCTTTTCCACATGTTTGACCCATAACCCGCATACCAAATATGTGTTTTACGCAGGAGCTGTCTCCAACTACAAGAATTAATATCATTCACTGTTGAAACTATAGTTGACTCATAAAAATCTTCGGACCAAGAGAATGATGAAACAGCTGCCTCATCCACAACTGTCAGAGGAAGCTCCCTGTCACAGTTCAAGGCTAAAAAAGATTCAGGTGTTCCCTTGTTGTCATGCCTATCTTTATCGACTTTCAACTCAGTCAATGGTTGGATAATGGTTTCAATGGTTTGAAAGGGAGGGCAGGAAAGAACTGTAGAGCTCACTGTGATTTCTCCTGCTTCCAAAAATTGTCCACCTGATTCAGAGCCTTCATCACTGGAACTCACACTCAGCTGAAAGATGAGAAATGAAAAGGAATGTGGTAAGGAAATCTGTGGCTACTACACTGTAGCTAGTAGACAGCATGATGCACACATATTATCAAGATATATGAAGCCAAGAAAACGGAGGTAACATTATTATCAAGATATAGTGTAAATTGTAAACTAGCACAAAATACTGCTACTCTGACATTCTAAAGTTTTCCATTTCCTTCGAATATTTCTAGCTTTTAATGTTATTAACCTAGAAGATGATAGCTACTCCCTATCCAGTTTCTTTGCAGTTGTATTCACTGTTTCCAGATTATGTACATGCTAATGAAAAAGGAGACAATTGTGATGAGGAGAATCAAAGGTACCCAAAAGTGCTGATGGTAAAAGCTGGGGAATGTGGATCGACCTTTTCAAATGATTGCAAGACATCATCCTTAATCAGCTTTGGAAATGGTACATCTTCATTCAATGCTGGCCAAAATGAATTAAGCTCTTGGCGTACCTGAAACATAGAAAGTATTACCAAACAAAATGCACAAGATTGACATATTAGATGCGCCATATTTGAGAATGAAATCCAAATCTCTATACCTTCTGACATATACTTATACACTAAAGTTGTACACAATATTTAAGTAAAACCAAAAAGTTCAAGCAAAACATTACCGCTCGTACTAAATCCCATGTTGATTCAAATGGAAACAATACAGATGAGCTTCTAAATGGTTTATCTGCAAGCAAAGCTTCTACACAAGCTGCAAATGAATCTGCCACTGATTCAAGATTATAACCACCTTCTAAGGCTAACACAATCTTCCCACCGGCAAACTCCATCAACTGCACAAGCACCACAAGTTTTACAGGATAACTCTGAACTCTATATCAATACAAGTGAATGAATTTGTGTGTGAAAGGTGGAATGCAAATGTGCATGCATGAGTATATGTCCCAAGGTATGCAGAAGAGCCAAAAATATTTAGTACAAAACACTAAAAATAACAGACAACGATAAATAAATTTTTAATTTTGATGTCCACTAATGATCAAAGATGGCCAAAGGGGACAGCAAAAATTGACTGGTAAAATATAAGAAGGAAGTGCCGAATACATCTCCAATAAAGGGGAAACAAAAAAGAAATACAAGGAAAACTTGATTCATACAATGAACTGAAGAAAGCCCAACAAGAGTGGAACCTTATCTTGTGCTCTGTGGCACAGCAGGGTGATCAGACCTTCCACGCTCACATTTCCCAAGAAGCTACTGCCTCCTCCTTTAATATCATTGCAGACTCTTCCCACATCTGAGCATGTAAACAAGGCTTATTTATACTATACCACCATAAACATACCTATACAACTGCCCAGTGCTGAATTCAAGTTCCTCTAGTCCGTAATGGGTCTTCACATAACACAGCTGCATTAAAGCACATCCCCTGCTTTTCAAGGATGCAGCAGAACCAGTTACTTTGGCAATTCAACATATCTGAATGCCAAGCCGCACATTTCCTTTGACATTTTACCTTGGATTCCCAACATCTTTAGAAACCCTCAGATCAGAAGTCTTAGTTGCCAACCTCCCGCTAGTCAATCATCCTATGTTTCTCCTCCAAGACTCTCAAAATGCCAATCATATCTCAAAATGCCAATCATATCTCAGAGTGCCAACCTTTCATCTGTTTCAGATCCAGTCCCATCTATGTCCATTCAAAGCCTTACGTCAAAATGCTAGACATCAAATGTTCCACAGTCTATTATACTCCTATTTATGATGCTCCAAAAACACATCATGCACCAAATGTTTCAGTAGCCAATCTCAACACTCATTTAGGATGCTTGAACTGTGCCATCACCAAATGTTTCAACCTCCAATTTCCAAGTGCTGAAAGTATTACATAGACTGAAATACCCTCGCGCCTAGAAAAGATAACCACAGGTGCCAAATCCTAAATCGTAAGCCAAAACTTATGCATATCACTTCTTCGCTCCGCCAGTTATCTAGAAAACAACAAAAATCCATCAAACAACAACAAACCTTCCCACAAATCATCTCATAAGAGAAAGACCAGTCCTGGCAACGTGGAACCAAGATGTCACAAATGTTTGCACTTTATTGTCTTCTTCAAACCACACAAGAAGCATTTAAAAGACAAATTCCAAAATGACAGCACATCTTCCTTTTCAACAAAGATGCCTCTCATGTACCCCTTTTGGACATAAGAGTGAAAAAGGACTCTTAGCCTTATTCTTTGGTGTTTCCCTTAGGCTAGGGGAAAAGGGACTTAAAAAGGAAGCACTAACTCCTCTTCAAATTATAAAAAGGTACATTTTTGTTAAGTTGTTCTAATTTTAAGTTGAGGGAGCTTTTTGAGTTAATGGAGCTCACATGGCCCTTAAGAGATTTTAAAATAAAGTTAACCTTATTATATTTTGCACTTTCCCTCCAAATGGAGCGCCCAACTTGAGGAGTAAGGTATATAAAGAGGATTGTGATTCATTTGAAAGCATTAAGCATCTATGATAATTGATTTGGAGGTTAAAGCACGAAACGCTTTACCTAGGTCTTTAAGACGAAACCCTTCAAGCCAAGGAAGGTTTAGGGATGAAAACCCCTATTCCTCATCTAGGGCAGCACTAGTTCAAGTGTTGTAATTGATCATCAAAGGCAAAATTTACAGCAAGGGCAGGGAAGTTGTATTGCGTATATTGGATCACTAAGAGCGTTTTAAACACCAATTTGTTTTCAGCCAGGTGTGGCAACCTGATTGGAAGGCTTGGCATGGCGGAAAAGGACAAAAACAACAATTTACTACCTAGAGTTTGCAGTGAAACCCTTGGGAAGATCAACGACCCCTTCCTAGAGTGGGGCGAGTGACCTCTAGGGCTTCATTTGGCCTCTTTGGATGTTGAACAGCAGCATATATATTTTGGGTATTTTTGTAATTATTTTCCAACCATTCACATTGGAAAAATTTAGTTTTTGACCCTAAATTGTTGGCTGTAATTATTGCTAATTTTCTATGTTTTTTTTAAGTAATTAAATATGTATTTTGTGCCATATTTGGGCACCTACAACAATCTGAAATTGATTTTGTGTATCTAGGGTTTGAGCCCTTTCATAAATTTGCTTGTTTGATTAGGGTTTGTTGGAAAGCCCCTTTGATCTAATTTTAGCGTTAAAAGGGATATTTCAGTGGTATTAGAGCAAATATATTGGTCAGTTGTGAGGTTTGAAAGGTTTCATGTCAAATAGTGACATGGGAGATATGGACAGTACAAGGTTTGAGAAATTCTCTGAAGCTCATGAGAGGAAGGGGCAACCTTCCATTCAGACTGATTTGATGGAAATTTATGAGGACTATATGACTTACCCACCTCCTTTCAAGAAAGAGATGAACCTCGAAGATTTTGTGTCATGAAAAAGAGGTAGGGGCCGTTCTCGAGTTAAACAGGAGTTACATGATGCCTTGGGGAAGATTGCTCTTCCCACATTCGATGGTTCTACAAACATTTCAGCTAGGACATGGATTGATAAGTTATGTACATACCTTACACTTCATCCCATGGAGGTATAGGAGACCTTAAGATTCATCACAGTGCATTTAGAAGGGGTTGCCCATGATTGGTGGCACCAGGGGTTGATAACCCAAAGGCATCACCTCATAGACAACTATGAGGAATTCAGCAGGAGGCTCATTGAGAGGTTTGATAGCGCTGATCCAGAACTTTACTTTGAAGTATTGGCACACTTGCAGCAAAAGGAGTTGCAAATGGAAGACATAAATAAGGAAGAGTCAAGCACTTTGGGCAGCCAAGTATTGAAATTTTTGAGTTCCAAAAATCAGAAAATTTGGAACAGCAAGGAGAGGTTTTGCAGCAAGTTATTGGGCAGAAAATAGAGCTGCAAATGGTAAGCACTAATGGAGAAAAATCAGAACTCCCCGAGGAAGAAGAAGAACGAGCATCATATGTGGAATACCAAGCATCCGGGGTTGGAGTTTTTCCAGCCCCAGAAGTAATTAACCCTCATGCAAACATTGCAAAGTTTGAGCCAACACATGTTGAGAGTAGTATTATGAGTTCTTCCTTATTGGTGAAGGGGAAATCTTGGAGCATGAACTAAAAGGAAGAAGAATCCATTTTGCATGTTGGTGGAGAGAAATTGATGGTCAAATTCAAAATGCCAGGTTCTATTGTTCATTTTCAGTTTGCTGGAATTTTTATATTAGCAACCACGGGTAAGCAATTTGATGACCTTCACATCAAGGGGTCATTACATCAACACCCTACTTTGTCCCTACAATATTTTGATCACAATAAAGATCATGCTAACAATGAAGACAAAATGAAGGGCACTAAATGGAGGAAAGAATTTCTCCAAAAGAATCTAAGGATGGGGAGTTGCAAATTCCCAATATGAATGTGGGATTCAGGTGAGACTTACAAATTTAGTATTGTTGTCATACAAATTCTAAGTTCTTAGGCACCCATGCAAGGAGGTTGGCAAGGCCTTGGGATCATTTAAAAAACAATAAGATGAAGAGCATGTTGAAGAGCATGCAACCACTTCAAATCTTGGTAAGCATCATGCTTTACTCGCTAATTTTCAAAGGCTACATAGGGTCTTTTTGATTGATGGAAGCATGAAGAGCACACGGTACAATATTGTACAACCCTTGGCCAAAGTTGAGGTATGTACCGTTGTTATAGAATCATTTCCAGATCTTGCAAATCAGATTCCATGTGGAGAAACACATTTCTACATCCATGGGAAGGCAAATGAGGCTGCAATTTCTGAGTTGGGGCAGCCATTACAACGGATGGGGATCCACCCCATTTCATGCTTGGTAAGTGACTCAAATTCTGGAATTTATCGTTCATCAAAAGGGGTTAAAGGAGTGGCAAATTTTGTGTATGGGCAGCCACTAAGGTATGTTGAAGACCATTCAATTCCTTGTTTTAGAAACATTGCAAATTCTGAAAATGAAGAATTGAGACTAAAGTCTTTGAATGGGCAAAAATTAAGCTTGTGGATGGCATAAGGAAATCTGAATTTTTCATGAAGAATAAGCCCCTGACATACTCAGAAAATTCCGAGTTTTTTTGTATAAAATCAAATCGATCCGTACATCAAAAATTCTGAAAATTGTGAAGGGGCAAATTCCAGAAAATTTGTAAAAACTCAGCCAACAAAAAGTACAAAAAAATTGGAAGTCGTTGGGGAAGTTCAGCCCCTAACAAAATCTGAAAATGGTAAGGAAGTCAATTCGGAAAAAATCATGGAAACTCAGCCCAAGGAAGGCATAGGAAATTTTGAAAAATTTGGTCTATTATAGCTCTTAGCGAATTCTGGAAATAAAATGATAGATAGAAATTTTAATAACATTCACGAGACTAAAAATGGTCTACGGGACCCCAAACCGAAAATCAAAACCCAAAGAAGTGAAGAAACCATGAGAAAAGGAGAGCTTTTCTGACTTTAGTTCCCCAACCTACCGCTGTTCTGCATTTGAAGGTTCACTCTCCTACTGTGGATCCTAATCAAGAATTCTACGTTTCTATCAATGTTCTCACCCTCAAATATAGTAAGCATAGAAACTCCCTGTAGGCTGCCCACGTATTTAGCTCGGATGTCATTACAATAATGCCATTCCATCTCAACCATATATGAAGTGCACATAGAACATATTCTCTCTTCCCACCTTTCTTTTGGGATCTTCCACCAACCTGTCTCACATCGAAGTTGATGTGACCCCGTTCTCAAATGTCCTATGATCATCTTCGTTCTCCATTTAATTTTTGCCCCTACGTCCGAAGAAGGCAATTCGGTACCTCACATGTGACACGAGGTTGGGGATTGTGAATTGGGAACAGCGCTTCCAAGGTATGGAGATTTGGCTCTTTGCAGGTATGGTATGTGCCCCAAGCTTTATTAACTTTGTGATAGGACAGAAAAGGTGGAATTTGAATATTCAGTTAATTTTGATAGAACATGCAATAAAAAAGAAAATTCAGAAATGTGAAAGGAAGGGTGGTATGGTGGCTACAAATAATCTTCAACTCATGGGGAAAGGAAAACATGATAGGGGTAGCACAATAGAGAGAGAAAACCCTCAAATTTTATGCACTCATGGTGTATACTGGAAGCATGTTTGGAAGGGGCAGCAAGAGGATGGGCAATGGACACTCAATTGGGCATCAAGGCAAGGTTGCCACCCCGCCAAGGTATCCACACAAAAGGTATGTTCCCAAGGTTGTTCAAAATTGTTTGTTTCATGCAAATTGGTGAGCCATACCTTTGGTTTGATGAAGAAGCTTTAAGGCACGTTGAGAGCCCTAAGGGGCATTGGGGTGCATTCCACGGGGGCACACACTCCAAGGTACACATGCAAGGAAGAAGGGCTATAAGAGACAGCCATAGTAAATTTTCCTATCATGCTGATTGTGACAGTTCCAGCTCACCTAAAGTGGGTTGTAGGCTCATAAAGGATCCTCTTTGGGTTAGATGCATAAAGGGATTCCCAAAAGGCAAGTTGGGGGTAAAAAGTTTGGCTTTCATGGACAAGTGCAAGGCTGCAAGTTATAAATACAGCCCCCAAAACATCAAGAACCAAATTACGTTTGGGGTATTTCTCTCCCAAGCAAGGGAACATATGAGTATAAGGATCAAGGAATGGGTTACAGCCATGTGGAAGGAGTTTCCAGCCCCTAAAAATTGTAAATTCTGAGTTTGGGGGCAAGTGTTGAGTGTGTTGACAGCTACGCCATGCTCATATACAGCATTAGCAGCCCTTCTATGCCCTCTAGGGAAATTGTAAAGGTGTTTCCAGCCACTACACGGGAGGAGAGTTTAGTCAAGAGTGCAAGCAAGAAAGGAAAGTGGAACTATACCACTATATGGCATGAAAAGATGAGGGGAAAAGAGAAATGGAAGGCCTTGGATTTGATTAACATGTTTGCTTCTTGTGTAGGAATGGCCATAAAGCACAACTATGATGCATTCTTCTACCTTGCTGTTCATAACAGTTCCAGCCCGTTTGAGGTGAATAGGAGGGTCATCACATGTCCCTT
The DNA here is from genome assembly GCA_037957365.1 of Torreya grandis. Classification (NCBI taxonomy): domain Eukaryota; kingdom Viridiplantae; phylum Streptophyta; class Pinopsida; order Cupressales; family Taxaceae; genus Torreya; species Torreya grandis. The sequence goes on along the minus strand of JARHVA010000019.1, from coordinate 11,132,370 downwards.
GGAGATTAGAAGCAAGAAGAAATTCACAAGGGACAGGTTGGGGGTGACAAACCTCACATTCATGGACCAATGGAAGGCTGTCTGTAAGGCATAATTATAGCCCACTAAACACCAAGTACAGAATTGTTTGTAGGATCTTTCTCACCAAAGTGAAGGGTCACTAGAGAATAGGAGTTGAGAAGTGGGTTGCAGCCATAATAGGGGAGCTTTCAGCTCCAAAATTATGCAAAATAACAAACCTAGAGGCCATTTGGAGGCATGTTGACAGCCATTTCAGGTTTGGCAATGACAAGTGCAGCTGGGACAACCCCTTGTTGGGAAAAAGAAGGGTACAACACCACTGTTCTGACACTTCCAGCACGTGTGGACAGCAAGCTTCTCCCAAGTACAGCAGCAAAAAGCTTCAGAATAGGGCTTCCTTTCGATGAGAAGAGGCTACAAGAGGGCTTTGCATCTAGATAATTGTTGGGACAGCCCCGTGGATGTTGCAATCGCTTGAGGATAAGTAATTTTGGGCGGGGAGAATTGTCATGTACCCCTTTTGGACATAAGAGTGAAAAAGGACCCTTAGCCTTATTCTTTGGTGTTTCCCTTAAGCTAAGGGAAAGGGGACTTAAAAAAAAAGCACTAACTCCTCTTCAAATTATAAAAAGATACCTTTTGGTTAAGTTGTTCTAATTTTAAGTTGAGGAGGGGGCTTTTTGAGTTAATGAGGCTCACATAGCCCTTAAATGATTTTAAAAGAAAGTTAACCTTATAACATTTTGCACTTGCCCTCCAAATAGAGCGCCCAACTTGAGGAGTGAGGTATATAACGAAGATTGTGATTCATTTGAAAGCATTATGCATCTATGATAATTGATTTGGAGGTTAAAGAACGAAAACGCTTTACCTAGGTCTTGAAGACGAAAAACTTCAAGCCAAAGAAGGTTTAGGGACGAAAACCCTATTCTTCATCTAGGGCAGCACTAGTTCAAGTGTTGTTATTGATCATCAAAAGCAGAATTTACAGCTAGGACACCTTCACCAGGAAGTCGTATTGCACATATTGGATCACCAAGAGTGTTTTAAACACCAATTTGTTTGTAGCAGGTGTGGCGAGCTAATTGGAAGGCTTGGCGTGGCGGAAAATGAAAAAAACAACAATTGACTGCCTAGGGTTTGCAACAAAACCTTTGGCAAGGTCAACGACCCCTTCCTAGGGTGGGGCGAGTGACCTCTAAGGCTTCATTGGGCCTCTTTGGATGTTGAACAGCAACATATATATTTTGGGTATTTTTGTAATTATTTTACAGCGATTCACATTGAAAAAAATCAGTTTTTGAGCCTAAATTGTTGGCTGTAATTATTGTTAATTTTCTATATTTTTTGGAGCAATTAAATATGTATTTTGTGCCATATTTGGACACCTATAGCAGTCTGAAATTGATTTTGTGTATCTAGGGTTTGAGCCCTTTCATAAATTTGCTTGTTTGATTAGGGTTTGTTGGAAAACCCCTTTGATCTAGTTTCAGCTCTAAAAGGGATATTTCAACATCGTCCTTCAAAAGAGAAGGGAGTATCACTTGAAGCGCGAGAGAACTTGACACAGTCTAATTGTGAGCTCACATCTGGGAGGGTTTGGAGAATATTGTTTGGGCAAGTCGCCAATCCCCTCTAATGCACCGCAAGAAGCACAACTTGCAATAGTCAACGATGGCACCCCATGCAAACACTCATAGACTAAGTGCAATACACCACGAACCACATCCAACTTTACAAAACTAGCAACCACAACGTGTCATTTCCAATCATATTCTTGTAGCAACGACAAACACACAAACACAATTATCTTTTAATGGAAGTACCACTATCCACCATATCTCACTAGCAACTACAAGGAATGGTCCAACACATCCTACTAAGTATAAACTCTACTCTACTGCAACAAAATATAAACAAACCATGTAAACATCAATATACACATTATGTGTCCCAATATATTGCAATCCCATTAATGTCTACAAGAATCCTACATACACAGGGCCTCCCTTGCCCATTTGAGCAGGTTAAACTACATCTTGCAACTCAAGCTAAGAAGCCATATAAAAATCCATCTTTTCCCCGTTATTACTATCATTTTCTAAGCTATACTTTCCTTATTCTCATAATGAATGCTAACTTGTTTCTCCATCCTCCATGTGGAGGTTAAATCTCACAATATTAACTATCTCTCCCTATAGTCTATTGCTCTCTTCTCTTTCCTCCTTTTCTATCATTCCCGCTACCTCTCTTTTTCTATTTCTCTCTCTTTCTCTCTAAGTGAGTCTTTTGCCTATTTTCCAACTTGACCCATAATCAATCTTCTTATGCCACCTAGTGCATGCATTATATCTTCCAATGACATGTACTTATCGTTGTTTCGTAGATTGATACCTATCTCATGCAACAACCAAGCCACAACTTATCCTCCAATCAACAGTTGATTCCTGGCCTCTATCTTCTGGCAACAAGTCAAAACTCACTTTCTTGACCTGTTTGTCCTTCTCTCCCCCTCCTTGGGTCAGCGCTCTAATCTTCCTTTATTCATGCCTCATTTGGTGCCAACCACTTCATCTTTCATCACTCACACTTTGGCACTCCCTCTGATGGTTACTCTTTTCTTTCCTTATTCCTCCTTCAATGCTACCTCCGTCTTTTGCCTCTTCACTACTTTGGTGATGAATCACTACTTGTACTACTACACTCCTACATCATCACTCTCTATTAGATTTCCTATCAACATGCGCATTTTCCATTTTCTTAGGAATTTTTTCTTTTGTAACTTTGTATTTTTCGAAAGGTTTCTAATTTAGGACGTGAAGTCCACATGTAATGTCCCTTTTTTGGGCACATTAGAACAATCTAGATTTTACAACAAACCCTTATATTGAAAAATATTAAATTCTGATTTTTATATTAAAACCCTTTTAGATGAAATTACATAATTCTGAAAATTTCTCATTTCTACAACAAATTCTGATTTTTGCAACAAACCCTTAAATCTGAAAATATAAAACTCTGATTTTTCTGATAAACAGCTGAAAATAGAGATTTTATTGGAATAATAGCAGAGTTCAATTACAACAAAATGCAAAAAAAATGTCACAGCTGAACATGAAAATGGAGACTTTAACCCGGAAACAACTCCTAATGGTGGCATCAACCCCACAATGATGACGTCAGTCCTAGACATATGATGCCAACACTAGAAATGCTTCCAGAAGTGTGACTCCAGCCCTAATATTGATGTCCTAGCGTAGATCCGGAACTTCCACGCTGCCCTGATTATTTGATTCAACTGATTTCTGACATAAACCAGATCTGAAACGCAAATGTAGTCCCTAGATGGAACCACCATACAAAACCTGGGAGTTTTCGTCCCCAGTCTTTTCCATTGGAGGGTTTTTGTCCTCTGATGCTCCATAGGTGGGTTTTCATCCTCTGATGCTCCACAAGAGGGTTTTCGTCCTCTGAAGCTGAAAGCTGAGGCGGAATGCTCAAACTCACAGATAAGTTGGAAAGGTTAATTGATAACAGATACTCTCCAAATGAACCCGACGCCCCTTTTTATAATTTTACTTTCACCTTTTACCGAGGCAACACCATAAAGCAACGTCCCACTTCTATTTTGTTGTTGACTTGCTTTATTAAAAATATATATCATTTTTAATAAAATAACATAAGTTGACTTTTTATAACATAAAATTACTTTTGGCCAACTTAAGTTAAATTATTAATTTATTTCCCTTCCATCACCCCTTTAGCCTTTGGGAAATGGAGAATAAGCTAAGGGTCTTCTAACTTATTCAATTCAAAAAAGGGGACATGACACGACATCTAGTTTGTTTGTTGATTTTGATAACATCTAAAACTAGCATGTCCTATTTTTAGGAGGTAATTTCTTTTCCTAAAACTGACTCTTTATAAGTGGCAGTTACATGATAAGTCCACTTCAGATTCGGTTATAAGTGTGTTAATTATGGAGTCAAACTTCAATATATTGAATTCCAAAGTGAGGTGAGTCCATTATGATCGTCCGATCAGTTAGATATTAATATGTGTGAGATATAGCTCAAAGTATATTGTTGTTATTAGTTCACATTCCAGATCTGATCCTCAGCGAAAGATGGAGTGAGCTTCAGCTATAAGTTGGAGATGGGATTTTTTCAAGAAGGCAGTTCCCCTATTTATTATTCTTTACTCCTTGTTTAAGTAATTAATTGTTGTAATGATTTGACGTTTAATAGGAATCATTCTTGAAATTTTGGCCTGCAGTTTTTCAGTTCTAATTTGCATTTCCAGCAAGCTTGAATTTCGAGGATATCTTCCAATTAGTTTGGAATTGAGGTCCATTTATTTTTAATTTGTGATGTCTCGTCACCTGGTCTATCAGTCTAAACTCATGGTTTTCAAATCTGAGCAGTTTTCATTGGTGCTTAAATTGATTTTTAGTTTCAGATTTTAGGAATTTCAGATCTTAGTGAATAGATCTGCTACTATGTTGTTGTAGTTATTTTAACATGGTATTGGAGCATGTTTCTGAAAGCCTTCAAATCTAGTGACTAGTGGATGGCAAGCTTCCTGGGAGAGGCTGGCAGATGTCAAGTAGATTCTAGGAATTGTGAACCCAATTACTTGTTCCAGCAGATGGAGATGAATTATGCCTCAGTAAGGCAAATTTGTACTAGTGAAAGGTGATATTCTCTGAACGCCTGTGATAGACTTAGGACCAAAGAAAGGTTAGTTACTTATCTTTTTGAGCTGAACTAATTGTCTCCTAAGCTATTTATTAATGGGTTGTTGATATGGAAAATACAAGCCTGGCTGGTCTCAGAGAATGTGACAATTTTATGTTAGTCTCAAATTTCACCCCTTGGAGATTTAGACTCCAAACTCTCATGGAAGAGTTGGATCTTTTGGGTGTTGTGAATGGTAAAGTTTCTATTCCAACAGATCCACAACAAATTGCAACTTACAAGAAGGTTGCCACGACAAAGAGGATCGTATCGGGCTGTGAAAGAACACCTGATTCCTTTCATTGCTAGGAAGTCGGCGACAAAGACGTTTGATGCTCTTACAGCTCTCCACCAAAGTGTGAACATCTCTAGGAAGATGTTGCTAAAGAACAAGTTGTCCCAGGTTCGAATTGTTGAATCTGATACACTTACCAACTACCTTATGAAGATTGCCAAATTGCTAGACCAGTTGTATACTATTGGTACAGAGATTGAAGATGATTAATTAGTGCCTATTGCACTAAATGGTTTCTCAGCCACAAGGGAATTGTTTGTTATGGATATTTCTGCTTAGGAGAAATTACCTTCTTATGATCAGCTTTAGGACATCATTGACCAAGAGAAAACAAGAAGGGAATCACCTTCAGCGAGAAGAGGAGACTCTGGAAATGGTTTTGATTGGGAACATTAAGAAAGAAAGTGCCAAAGAAGAAAAACCCCAAGAAGCATAAGAAAGAGGAAACTTATCCTTGGAATCTGGTGCAAACAAGAAGAATAGTCGGTAATTGTTACTCATGTAACAAGAAGGAATGTCATCGTCATGAATGTCCAGAAATAAGAGTTCCAAGTAAAGAGAAAGATAAATATCAGCTTAGGAAATTTATAGGGAATGCAAATACATTGACTGAGGTAGATGAACTTGCATCTAATCTTCAAACCACTTTCTCTATGATTTCAGCGCTTTCTTCTAACACCACTTTTGGGTAAAGTTGGTATGTGGATAGTGGAGCATCAAGACACGTCTCATCACATGAGGCTTTTCAGCACACTTCAAGAGGAACATATAGAAATTCAAGTCGTTTTAGGCAACTATAACACAAATCCTATGATGAGAGTTGGCGCCCTACGCATTCAAATGCCTTCAATAAATGTGTTTGAATTGAAAGAATCACTTTGTTTCCCAAGATTGACTAAGAATTTATTTATTTTTTAAGTCATTACAGCTAACAAATGTAAGGTTGAATTTGATAGAAACTCTGCATCATCAAAGATTGCAGCCAAGAACCCTCTTGGATTTTGGCTAAGGGAGTGTAGGAGGGTGGCCTTTATAGGCTTCTTGCAGGTACAACAGCTCATAGGGCTTTCATAGATGTGTAATGTCCCCTTTTTGGCCCAAAGGACCAAATAAGGGTTTCCCCTATAATCCACAAAATTTTGAATTCTGAAATTAACTAAATCAGCAAACCCTAGCTCAAAAATATGCGTCAAAAACATGCAATATACTTCCAAACCCTAGGCGTCAATGTGCAAATAATATATAGATAATTTCCACCAATTACCTTGAGCAAATAATACCTCAAAATTATCCAAAATAAGCCACGAACTGAAAATTGAGATTTTATACCTTTTTACCCCTTGTATGTGAATGAAAATCAGATTTAACCTTGTTGTAAAATATCTGATTTAACACACAAAACAACCGCTGAATATTTGTCAAACTCTTGCCAAAAATCATGAATAATTTACCAAATATAGCCACACATCCAACGCCCTTTTTGGGCCTTCAAAGTAATCAAAACCCTCTTCCAACATAGTCGCCCTAGGTCAAACTCTGCATATAAAAATCAGAAATATTATTTGCCCTTCAACTAGGGTATTAGACCCCTTAAAACAAAAAACTCTTACTTCAATTCAAGTCGCCACACTTGGAAAAATTCTTCAATAAATATTATAGCCATAAATCCACAATTTATGAAGTCAAAACACTTATGAAATCTATCCAAAAATATAAATAAATGAATCAGAATTTATTATTTATTTATCCACTTGAAAAAACTTTGCATACCTTGCCTAATCACATAGAAAGTCAAAGCCACACTTCAACAATAATTATCAATAAATTCTAGCAATGAAACTAGATCAATTTGACTTCAAATTAGCCTTGAAACCTACACAAACAAGTCACTAAGCAAGCCGACCAACTCTAGGGCAATAATCAAATTTCACCTTTGCAAAGGTGGCATCAAAAGACATCATTTTGTTGAATAATCAGCTCCAAAACCCTGCAAACACTTATTGGGCATGCATCCCAATATTTTCTTCAAGCATGAAAAATCGATATCAATTTTCAGCATTTCCCTCAAAGGAGAACTCCACCATGTACTTGTACCCTTTAAAGAGGGGCGAACCAACTTGGGAAGGCTAAATACTCTTTCTTAACTCTCTTTGTCGATTTTTAGCATATCTCCTCTTTGCCTTTGATCACTTATAAGTCGACATTCTTTTTTTACCAAAAATAATATTAAATAATTGCCTAAATAATAAATAGTAATTAAAACTACTTTTAGGCAATAATTCAATAATTATTTCAATTAAATACCTTAGTGGTAAAAACCATTTTTATAAAATATTTTATTAATCACCTAATAATTGTCTTATATGAGCAAATGATTAAAATCACTATCCGGGCAATTATAATTAATTAATAAAATAAAACCCCAGAAGGAATCCTTTTGTCTATGGGGAAGTAGACTAAAGGTCTTCAATACCTATTCATGAATGGTTTGAAAATGAGGACATTATAGCCCTCCCTTCCCAAAATTGTTTGCCCTCAAGCAATTGCAAACTTGGATGCTCCAAAATTGACTCTTTTTCTCAAGTGGCAAGTCCTTCCATCTAATCAAATATTCTTTGATGCTACGGTTCCTTAACTTCTTCTCACAAACCTCAATGATAGATTCTGGAATCAAGATTATTTTGTCTTCATCCAATGGAGACAGCTCTAAAGAAATGGTAGTATGCTGCCTAAGAACCCTTTTGAGACAAGAAACATTGAACACATTGTGAATCTTACCATTTTCTAGAAGCTCCAACTCATATGCTACTTCTCCCACCTTGTTCCTCACCTTATATGGCCCATTAAAACGTGGTTTCAACTTTTTCGAACCTCTTTGTTTGAGAGAAGATTGCCTATAGGGTTGCAATCTCAAAAAGACCCAATCTCCTACCTCAAATGACCTCTCAACTCTATGTTGATTTGCATATAATTTTTGTTAATTTTGGGCATGTTGTAGGTTCTCTTTTAGTGCTTTCATGATGTCATAACTCTGTTGTACCAAATCCTGTCCTAGGCACTCTACCATCTATCAACACCAAATCACTAAAGGAAAAAGCATCATACCATAAAGTGCTTTAAAAGGAGTCATACTTATAGACATGTGGAAGGTTGTGTTATAACAATGCTCGGTCATATGTAACCATTTTAGCCAAGCTGATTGCTGCCCCGAAACATAGTTCCTCAAATACCCTTCCAACCATTTATTCACAATTTCCGTTTGCCCATCGGTTTGTGGATGATAATTGGTGCTAAAAATGAATTCAGTACATGTCAATTTAAAGAGTTCTTGCCAAAATATACTCATGAACTTGTCCCTATCACTAACAATGTTTTTGGACAGCCCATGCAATTTGAACACTTATCTAAAAAAACACATCAGCAACCATAGGAGCATTGTACTTGGCTAAAAATGGATAAAAATGAGCAAATGTCGTACGTCTATCAACCACAACATATAAACAATTTTTACCTTGAACCATAGGCAACCCAGTAATGGAATCCATAGAGATACTCTCCCATTTTTGTGAAAAAATGAGAAGGGGCTACAAGAGACCTACTGGAAATTCATGCTCACTTTTATTTTTTTGGCAAACAAAATATCCCTAGATGTACTTGAGAACCTCCTTTAAGCCCTTCCAATAGAACCTCTCCCTCACAAGTTTGTAGGTCTTAAAGTACCCTTGATGACCAGCCAAAGAAGTGTCATGGGCAGCCCTCAAAATCATGTGCTTTACTTTAGATTTGGGTACCAAATAGACCCTTTCTTTGCAGAGTATAAGTCCATCCAAAATTCTGAATTTATCATCAACAATTACCTCTTCAAGCAAGTTGTTAGTAAATTGATTTTTAGCATATTCCAAGATAATTAACTCTTTCCAATCTACTATTGTAAAAGACATAGAATAGATTTTTGCATCTTCTTGTAAAGCCTTATTGAACATAGAAGCAAAATTTGAGATGACCCTTTGATCATACCTTGAAGTGTTACCTCTTTGTCACCCACCTTGAATTTGAGCATCAAACTTCGATAATTGAGGGTAAATTTCCCCAATGAATGCAACCATTGGACCCCAAGAACAAGATCCATATCTCCAATGTGAATTACATAGAAATCATCACATACCTCATACTCCCCTAATGCAATGGTAAGCTTGGTGATTCTTTTCGTGCAAAGAAGAAAAAATCCATCCGCTATTGTTACCTTGAAACCCTTGAAATTTTCCACAATCAAATCAAGCTTAGCCACCAAATTTTTGGCAATAAAATTGTGAGTAGCCCCACTATCCATCAAGATGGTTACATTGTGCTCCTTCAAAGTCCCTCCTACCCGGAAAGAATAGTATTTTGGTGCTCCTCAAAAGAGTAGCAAGAGTGTTGCCCATATCTCGTGTCCTCATACACATGCTCATCAACAACATTCTCATTTTGTTCATCATTAGTATCAACAATATCAAAATCTGAATCATCATCAATTACCTCAATGTAGTGGACATGTCCTTTGCTCATACAACGGGGGCCTTTGGTCCATGGATCCTTGCAAGTGAAACAAACCCTTTCCTTCTCAATTCATCTCTAGCATCCTTCATATTGCTGCTATAGGGCAGTGATCTATGAGGTGGCACATATGGTGTATAAGGCTTCTTTTGTTACTCATTGGATGGTACCCTAGACTGCCCACTAAAATCAGACCTTGGCTGCCCTGTATTTGCCCCTTTGAGTAGCGAATAGGTGGCTGCCATTGGCTGCCCTCTTGGCCATTCATGGCCCCTGTATGTTGAACATTCTAAATCCAAAGCCTTAATGATAGCATCTTGCAAAGAAACGGGGTTAAAAGCATTAACCAAACCCCTCAAAGGCTCAATCAAACCCTCAACAAACAAAACAATCAACCTACTCTCACTAACATCTGGTACCATAACTGAAACCTTTTGAAAATCAGCAACATACCTTTCAACATCACAATTTTGCTTAAGTTGTGCCCACTCACGGAAATGTATCTTTGGATCTCTCTTGTCAAATCTCTCCATGATCCTTTTACCAAACTCCTCCAAAGTAGTAATGGATCCGTGGCCTTGTGTGATTAAGCCATGAAACCACCACTCATGAGCAATACCCTCCAAATGTAGAGTGACAAATTTGAGAGCCTCATCTTCAAACATGGGATTAAGTCATAAATGTCTCCAACTTCTGCAAATATGATCTCCCAGAAAGTTTATTAGTACCATCAAAAATAGGAAAAGAAATCTTACCCAACCTTTGTTGCAAATCTCTATGGGGCTGCATATTAGAAACCCTTGGCTTGGATCCTTCCTTCATCTCACAATAATCTCGAAAAGACAAGAGTGCTAGTGTGTCATAGCTTAGAGCTGCATACTCTTGTTAACAAATATCAAGAGGATCACCCCTTGGTGCCTCCATCTCCACAACAGGTTCCTTTTGCAAAAAAGTGGCCTTGAAGAATCTATGAGGGGGTTAATAGAAACCCTCTCATTGCCATTCGAACTATCCTCTCATGATTGGTGATGGCTCTTACCTTCTTGTGTGGTCTTCAGCAAAGCTAACATTTGCATACTCAAGATATGTTGAAGGTCACTCTAGCTCTGTTTAATCAACTCCTACCAAATCTTCACCTGCTCTGAAAAGAACACCTTAGGCTCTTGATTCTCCAAAGTCTTTTCATTCTCTGATAATACAAGATCTCTTTACCTGCTTGCATCCAACAAACCAAAACTCACAGGTAGACAAGATCAGTGCTCTAATACCACTGTAATGTCCCCAAATGGGACAATTCAACCAAAAAGAGGTTTTCCCTAAAATCCACAAAATTTTGAATTCTAAAATTAGCCAAATCAGTAAACCCTAGCTCAAAGATATGCCTCAAAAACATGCAATATACTTTCAAACCCTAGGCACCAATGTGTAAATAATATATAGGTAATTTCCAACAATTATCTTGAGCAAATAACATCTCAAAATTATTCAAAATAAGCCACGAACTGAAAATTGAGATTTTATACCTTTTTACCCCTTGTATGTAAATGAAAATCAAATTTAACCTTGCTGTAAAATATCTGATTTTACATAAAACAACAACTAAATATTTGTCAAACCCTTGCCAAAAATCATAAATAATTTACCAAAAATAGCCACATAAATCCAACACATTTTTTTATCAAAACCCTCTTCCAACCGAGTCGCCCTAGGTCAAACTCTGCATATAAAAATCAGAAATATTATTTGACCTTCAATTGGGATTTTAAACCCCTTCAAAAAATAAACCCTTACTTCAATTCAAGTCGCCACACTTGAAAAAAATTCTCAATAAATATTAGCCATAAATTCACAATTTATGAAGTCAACCCTCATGAAATCTGCCCCAAAATATAAATAAATTAATTAAAATTTATTATTTATTTATCCACTTGAAAAGACCTTGCAAACCCTACCCAATCACATAAAAAGTCAACGCCACACTTCAGCAATAATTATCAATAAATTACAGCAATGAAACTAAGTCAATTTGACCTCAAATTAGCCTTAAAACCCACACAAACAAGTCACCAAGAAAGTTGCCTCACTCTAGAGCAATAATAAAATTCCACCTTTGCAAAAGCGGCATCAAAAGACACCGTTTTGTCGAATAACCAACTTCAAAAACCTACAAACACTTATTGAGCATACATCCCAATATTTTCTTCAAGCATGAAGAATCAATATCAGTTTTCGGCATATTCCTCAAAAAAAAACTCCACCATGTACTTGTACCCCTCAAAGAGGGGCTAACCACCTTGGGAAAGCCAAATACTTTCTTAACTCTCCTTGCGACTTTTAGCATCTCCTCTTTGCCTTTGATCACTTACAAGCCGACATTCTTTTTTTACTAAAAATAGTATTAAATAATTGCCTAAATAATAAATAGCAATTAAAATTACTTTTAGGCAATAATTCAATAATTATTTCAATTAAATACCTTAGTGGTAAAAACCACCTGCATAAAATTTTCTATTAATCAACTAATAATTGTTTTATATGAGCAAATAATTAAAATCACTATTTGGACAATTATAATTAATTAATAAAATAAAACCTCAAAAGGAATCCTTTAGTCTGTGGGGAAGTAGACTAAAATTCTTCAATACCTGCTCATGAATGGTTTAGAAATGGGGACATTACAAGATGATACTAGCTATGGCACAAGAGATTTGGACTTTGTATTATGGTGCTCTACCACTTCTAAAGAACATGGTGCAAGGATTGCTCAATTCCATGTTGAGCAGGTTGGAGTGTGCAAGGGATGTGCATTGGGGAACCATTCCATAGCTACCTTTCCTACCATTGAGCAAAGTTTGAGGGGGGTCCTCAAATTCATGCACTCTAATGTATACAGAACTATGTCTTCACCCTCTTTGACAAGTAGCTTGTATTCTGTCTCTTTCATTGATGACTCTTCTAGAGAGTCTATGATTTTCTTTATGAAGATTATAGATGAAGTATTCATCAAGCTCAAGAAGTTCAAGGTTTTAGTGGAAAACTAAACAGGGAAGAAAATCAAAGTACTTAGGTCAAACAATGGAGGAGAGTACACCTCCAAGGAGTTTGACAAATATCGCAAAGACACAAGGATAAAGAGGGAGCTCTTAGTGCCATATAATCCACAACATTATAAATCGCTGAGAGGACGAATCGGTCTATCATTGAGTCAACCAAGTCCATGATCCATGAGAAGGATTTGCCCCATGTGTCTTTGGGCTCATGCATGCAACATGGTCGTCTATATCTTGAATAGGTGCCCGCATAGAGTATAATAGGAAAAAACACTGGCGAAGAAAAACACTGGAAAATAAATTCACAAGTGAGAAGCCACAGGTATCTCATTTCCAATTTTTTGGTTGTCCTATTTACATAAATGTGCTTGTAAATAAAAGGAAAAAGATGGAGCCTTTGAGTATCAAAGGCATCTTTGTGGGGTACAATGAGACATCTAAGAGCTACTAGATTTATATTCCTAGGCAGAGCAAGATAGTGGTAAGTCAGAATGTAAAACTGAGTAAGGGATGGTTCTCAAGTTCCTAATAGCCTCCTATGGTGACTAAAGAGGCATACCTGCTTTACCAACTTTAGATCAGAAATCAGATTCAGGTCCGACTGATTCCAACCATGAGGGAGAGGTCACACTCCCCTCTAGTTTACCCAGAAAGCCAAGACAGATTTCCCGAGTCTTACAGGATGTAGAGGAGAATATTGACAAGCCCAAATCATCATAGGCAATCCACCTAAGAAAATTATTGATTAGCTTGCTTTGAATATAGATAGGGGTCGAGATCTCCATCTCTAAACCTAAAAAGGGAGCAGGGGGACCTCTATTCTTTGCCCCACCGTTTACTTCTCTCGAGGAAGAAGTGTGGACCATTGGGCCGAACGGCGAACAACTATATTCCTCATAGCAAAAGATCGAGGACCAGGACCAAACCCCTATATATAGATATGGCAATCCGCGGCTAAAGAAAATCTCGTTTCCGTCTATGAAACTGGAATGATGGCTCGCAGGTATGCTCCAGTGAACCAACATAAAGAACATGATCTCAACTATAATAGATCTCATTTCTAGGCCAAGGAATCTTTTCTTCTTCCGTGCAACTTGCCCCCTTTGATGACATCTATTCTTGATGAAGAACCTTCAAGTTTTCAGAAGAAGGATACAGAACAGGTTTTTGTGAAGATGTGGAGTAGTGGAACTCTATCATCAAGAATGATATCTGGGAGATTGTACCAAGACTAGAGGGAAACCAATGATTGACTCCATATAGTTGTTCAAAAAGCATGATGCAGATGAGAGCATAGAAAAGTACAAGGTAGGGTTTATAGCTAGGAAGCTCTCTCACATATAGGGAGATGACTGCGATGAAACTTTAGCTTCAGTTGAAAAGTATGCTTCCATTAGAACCACTATCTCCTTGGTTGCATGTTTTAGATGAATGTAACAATTGCTTTCTTGAATGGTGTAATTGAAGAGGAAGCGTACACTAATCACCCTGGAGGATTTGAGATCCATGGGCATGATACTCATGTTTGCAGATTGAAGAAGGCCCTCTATAGGCTTAAGCAGGTACCCCAGGTTTGGTATGTCCAAATAGATGAATATTTGCAAAAGTTGGGATTTTCCAAGACATCACTACCTTCTCTTGTTACAAGTATGATCTCCTAGTTTACCAGGAAATAAGCAGTAGTCCTTCGTTTAGCCAAAGTAGAGTATATCCTACTTGTTTTTGCTAGTAGTGAGGCAAGAAACATGCAACAATAGGCCTTAATTCATCCAAAGCAGAGTATATTGTAGCTTCTTCTAGTGATTGTGAGGCAATCTTGCATCACAAGTTGGTCGTTGAATTCACTGGTGAGATGCTTGTGCCCAAAGTGCTTTATTGTGATAATAAGAGTTCAATCAAACTCTTTGAGAATACCTTTTTTCATGATAGTTATATATATATAGGAAATTATATATATAATTTCCTCATAGACAAGGTACAAAGGTGTGTAGTGGTCTTTGAGATGGTTCCTTTAGAGATGCAAGTTGTTGATGTGCTAACCAAGCCCCTACCAAAAGGGAAGTTTGAGTTGCTAAAAGAGCGACTTTAAGTGGGGGAAAGTAGGTTCCTCACAAAGGGAAGGTTATTTGGTTTGTTTGCAATGATTTCTCCAAATTTCTCCTTTTGTACATTTTCCTATTTTTAGGAACTTTCATTTTTTTTGGAATTTCCCTGTCCCCATACCCATATCTTCTAGTAACAATATTTATATATAATATACTCATACCCTTATTCATTTACTCACGTACCATGCTTTGAATGGCATCCCCGTACCAATACCCCTACCCCCACGTCTCCAGTGACTCTGAATCACAACGAAATCTCCAAATTTCTTCTTTTGCACTTTTTTCTATTTGAGAATTTATATTTTTAGTAACCTTTTATTTTTATAAAGGTTTCCAATTTGGTAGAGAACTCCACATCTAGTTTATTTGTCAATTTTTTATGAGATGACTAAAATTAGATGGTCCTTTTTTAGGAGGTACTTTCTATTTCTTGAACTGATTGGTTATAAGTGACAATTGCATCATAAGTCCACTTCAAAGTCAATTAAGGGTTGATTGGACTAGTGAGTAATCTGATATTATTTTTGGCATGTTAGGTAAACTTCAGTATGTTGAAGTCCAAAGTGAGGTGAGCTCATCAGTACTATTTGTTCAGTCGGATATTGAGTTGTGTGACATATAGCTCAAAGTTTATGTAATGTCCCCAAATGGGACGATTAGCTAAAAATTAGAAATACTTGGAAACCCTACCTCACAATAGGAAATTTCTGATTTAACTTCAGCAAACCCTAGCAACAATTGGTTGATCCAAATAAGCAATTTTATCCTTCTAAAATCATGTAATAATTTCAAAACACTAGACACCCCCAAGTTGGAATTTAATTAATAATTTGCAGCTAAATTATTCCACTTAAACCCTCATAAATATGCATAAAAATTACATATTTAATAGGCAAATTTTATGACTGGAAGTATTTTGGAGCCTCAAACCCCTCCAAACAATTTGCCCAAGCTGAAAATATATATAATAATTATTGAATATTTTTAGGGCAATAAATCCTTCAAAACATACTTCAATACCTCACAAAATAAATCACCACCCTCTAAAAATTTGTCAATAATTTTAGAATTGCCCCTCAGGCACAAAATCCATCAAAGAGTGAGATTTCAGTCCTCCAACCAAGTCACCACTCTTCCAAAAGCAAGGCGTAAACCTGAAAATGACAAATAGTGTTTAAAACACCCTTGAATGACCAAATGAATCCAATGATAACCCCCGAATGGAGTCACCCCAAAGAAGGAAGAGGGTTTTCGTCCTCTAACTTCGTTTGCTTTAAGGGTTTAATCTTCAAACAATTGGCTTAGCGTTTGTGTGCTAATAAACCAAGTTTTCAATATTCAAAACATGACATGCCCTCACCAAATGATTCCTCTTCAATTTTGTAGCCCTCCATGTGTGGCAACCAAAAAGAGAAAAGAAGGGTAATATAAAAATTGATTTAAAAGACCTTTCCTTATGATATTTTCTTAAAATCACTTAAGTCCTTAGGACCCTTAAAGATCCTTCTTTAAGTGAAATAAGAAACATAAGTACTTTTCAAAAAATATACTTTTACACATATTCAATTAAAACATTTTAATACTCACTTCCCTTTATGCTTGTCCCTTAGCCCCCGGGAAGGGTTTAAAAGCTAAGGGTCTTCCACCATGTCCCCATCAAAAGAGGGACATGACAGTTTACTGTTGTCATAAGTTCACATTCTAGATCTGATCTTCAATGAGAGATGGAGTGAGCTTCAGCTATCAATTGGAGATGGGATTTTTTCAAGGTGGTTGTTTCCCTATTAACCCTTCTTTTATTCTTGCTTTACTTAAGTAATTGTTGTACTGATTTGATATCAAATAGAATCATTCTTGGAGTTTGGGTGTGCAATTTTACAGCTCTAATTTGCATTTCCAGCAAGCTTGAATTTCAAGGATATCTCCCAATCAGTTTGAAATTAAGGCCGTTTTTTGGATATGCAAACTCTTCACCTAATCTATAATTCCGAACTTAGGGTTTTCAAATCTTAGCAGTTTTGATCAATACTTCAAGTTATTTTAACATTCAGATTTTAGGAATTTTAGATCTTGGTGATTAGAATTGCTACTATGTTTGTGTAGTTATTTTAGCAAAACCATGAATGAAAATCCCTACCTTGGCAAGGAGGAATTTTCTTTTGGAATCTTGAAAATGGAAACAGAAATCACCATTAATTCCCTTTGCATTTATGAAAGTTTGATTGAATCTTGAAGAAGGGTAAGGGTAGTCGCTTCTCCTTTTGTTCATGCTTATGAATGTTGGGTGGTGTATAGCTAAGCTAGGTGGATGGAGAACTTTGAGAGGATGTCCCTTCTCCTTGGATTTCTAGTTTAGTGGATAGGAGCTCACTATGAAATAAAGACGTGTATAAGGCAATAGTCCTTGGCCATTAGGTTGAATCACATGCCACCACTTTTTAACGCCAAATATGCTTAATCTATTAAATAGACTCTTTTTTTATTGTTGCCCTGACTTCCCCTTACGTAAATAGAAAGGTTGACCAAAAATCCTGCCCGAATGTCCAATGTAAAAAAATAAATGATTCTAATAGCAAGAAATTTCAAGCCTAGGTGGATCTCTTATGTTAGTTGTAAGTTTGAAGGCTTGTCTGCATATGTTTATTAATTATATTTTTTAATAGGTTATTGACATTTGTATGAGAACTTGATGTTATGTCCCCCTTTCATATAATTTTAACAATTAATAAAATTGCTCGAATAATGATTTCAATCATTCGAAAATATAAGGCAATTTAATTAATTATTAAAATAGAACTATCTTGGATAATTATTCAAATTACCAAAAAAGTAGTTTTAACCATTTGAAAAATTAAGGTAATTTTAATGATTGTTCTAAGAGGTTTTATAATTAATAAATTGCTTGAAAAGTGATTTTTATCACTTTAATTATTAGAGCAATTTAATTAATTATTTAAGCAAGGCCTTAATATAAAATAATTATACCCCCATGTTTATACCTCAACGGTAAGCCGTTGCAACAGTGATCACTAGGTCACGAGTTCGAACCTTGATTGAACCGTGAGCGTCGGGTGGGGCACTGGCGTAAGCCCAAAGAATTAGTCTGTTGGACTCGCCCTGCGATAGCGCATCTAAGTGTGTCGTAGGTCGTTGGGTCCAACACGGTGATAATATCGTGCCAAAAACGTTGCGGGACACCCTCAATTACTAAAAAAAATATAAAATAATTATTTAATTTGCCAAAAAGTAATTTTAATTACTAATTTATTAAGGCAAGTTATTTAATTAATTCAAAAAGGCCTAAAGTGAAATTAAAAAGAATATCAACTTGGGAGCTAAAGCAAAAGAAAGGAAAAGATATTCTATGTACTCAAGGTGGTTTGCCCCCTTTAAAAGGTACAAATACAAGGTGAATATCACAATTGAAGACATGTTGAATTTGATAATTGTTTCTTCGTATTTGAAGAAGCAATTGGGATGCATACCCAATAGGTGTTTGTTGTTTTGTGTTGATCATTCTACAAAAGATGTCTTTTAATGCCACCTTTTTGCTAAAGAAGGTTTTGTTACTTGCCCCAGAGTGGAGCGATTTGCCTTGAAGAGCAATTATGATGTTTTGGTGAAGGATT
The DNA here is from genome assembly GCA_037957365.1 of Torreya grandis. Taxonomy (NCBI): domain Eukaryota; kingdom Viridiplantae; phylum Streptophyta; class Pinopsida; order Cupressales; family Taxaceae; genus Torreya; species Torreya grandis. The sequence continues at coordinate 11,113,998 of JARHVA010000019.1, read as the reverse complement.
TGAGGCTCATTTGTTGCATATTATTCTTATTATTATTTGCACTAATTTTGCAAGTGGAGCAACTCGTTTTGGAAGCTTGATTAAGGGTTTGGAGATCCCTTTTAGGATCTATTTATACAAATTAATATTCTAGAATTATTTGTTAATTTTATGCATATCAACATGGGGATTTGAAGAAGATTTGAGGCCCTAAATGGATAGAAAATTGAATAATAATTTTCAGATTATTATTTAATTATTTTGGACAAATTTCTTGATCATTTTCACTTGTGGAAGGCAGGATCTTGCTCCATTAATTTTCAATTATTTTTCCTACACCTTGGCGACTTGGGCAATTGGCTTGGAGGACTTTTTTTGGCCATTTTTTATGCCCTAGGGGTTCGCTGAAATTTTCTTGATTTTTGGGCACATGTGGCATATTTTTTGTGAGGGTTTGAAGCAGAAAATAGCAAGGAACAGCAACTGTGTTTGAAAATAAAAATCATATATTTGCAATCATCATAAAGTTGCATTTGATCATCAATAAATTGGCAAAAAGATACTTCTTTCCTATATTTAATTTATTGATTATTTTGGCAAGCATTCAGGTGAATTTCGGATAAAATAGTAGCTGAAAATTGTCTTCACATCCCTTGTATTGTGGTGCCTTGGGTTTCTGGAGTTTGGTAAGGGTTTGCTGATTTTCATTTCAGAATTTCAAAATTTGTGAATTTAGAGAAAAACCTTTTTTTTGTGAAATCGTCCCATTTGGGGACATTATACTTGATGACTTCACAAGATACCCCTTGATTTAGGATTGGTGTCCCTGTTCATGGTGAATTTTAGTGGTGAATAGATATACGACAAGGTAAATGTCTCAAACGATGTTACCTATCTCATCCTTAAACCCCTTATGTGGTTGCATATTAATTGTAGAAATAGAATTGTAAATATTCCATGAGGAAGAGAAGGATGTCTGTAATGTATTTTGGTAGCTTCCATAAGATCAAATTATAGCTAATATCCTCATCGTCCCCCTATGGTTTTCCACTCACTCACTCAAGGGTGGCCAAATGGAGAGTAAGTAGAGTTTGTTGGGTTTGCCATAAGCAAGGAAGAGTTTGGAGTGGAGAAAGTTTCAAACACACCTATCACTTCATAACATTTTGGAGTGTTAGAGAAAGTTTCAAACACATTGTAATGTCCCCAATTTGGGACAAATCAACAAAACAAAGGTTTTCCAACAAACACTATCAAATCTGAAATAAATTTTAAAATTCTGAATATAAATCAACAAACCCTTGATGTTGTATATGTGCCTCAAAATTGCAAATGAAGACTCCAAACCACTGTGAAAATAGGCAAATAAATACCTTATGATTTTTAGCCACCAATGGCTCTCATCACCAAGAAAGAAGAAGCTGAAGAAAGAAGGTCTCAACCTCTAAACCCTAGCACCACCCAAGTTGAACTTCAATGCCCTTTTCCACACACCAATCCTACTCAAACTCTTGTCAATTGCAGACAAAATTATATAAAATGCAGTATCCAAAACAGTATTATTTCATCACTGAATAAGGTTCCCAATAAAACAAAATCCAAGCCATACTAAGTCACCAAATTTTATAATAATACAACAGTAATTAAATTATAAATCAGACCTTGTTTCACCCTCAAATCAACGCCAAATCCACTAAAATTAATTGTCAAAAATTTAAAAATAGCTATATTATTATTTATCCAATATTTAAGACCTAAAAGCACCCTACAAACCCTACAGACATTCCCCAAAATGAATCGTCCAAGTGTAGAATTAATTACAATAAAATCAGAATTTACAATATTCAATTTGGTCACCAAATGACTTCCAATAAATATAACAAATATCATAAAATTATAATAATTATTATCAAAATAATTTATATAAATTCGAGCATCAATTTGGCCACTCAAAGGCCTCAAATAATCTCCCAATTCTAGTCACCCTAGCTGGAATAAATCAACAAAAATCCACAAACCCTATGAGAGGGTTTCTCCCTTGTAACGCAACCCACAATGGGGGTCTTCAACCCTAGGAGCCAAATCGCCACTGCTCCAATACCCAATAATCTATAAATACCTTTTAAAAACCAGCCACCTTTCCAATCGCGAATGATGAAACACAAATTGCAACCCTTAATGTAGAGCTACTCCCAATGAAAATATAAAGGGTTTCGTCTTTACACCTTGAAGATTTCCGTCCTCAAAATGCTATGGCCAAGCTTGACATACCTGAGCAAAGATTCACTATCATAAAAATGCATAACCTTCAAATGGAACCCTCACTTTTCGTTTATAGCCAATGCCCCAAAAGGAGTGCCCATATTAGGAGGGAAAGCCTCATTTTCAAAAATTAAATTGGCATCCTTATAATTTCTCTTTTAGACCATGGGTGCCCATGACCCTCCAAAAAGACCCCAACTTAAGTGAAATTAGGATAACAAGGTATTTTTTATAACTCAAATGCAAATTAGAATTCATAACGTACATTTTTCATTAATTGCTCTTCAAGTGAGCCCCCAACGTTCCCATTTCTTCTTTTCCCTTAGCCTTTTGGGAACAACTTAAGGCTAACGATTCCACGTGTGCTCATGTCAAAATGGAGGACATGACACATATCACTTCATGAGTTCGTTCTATCCCTTAAAATCTTTTAATCTATTTTATTTCACCTAGTGCATTGTAAACATCTACTGTTACAAGCATGTAGATGCATGATCAGTAAAGTTATACTCTACTTGTTAGCATGAATATATTTAGTTGCCTTTTTATTGCTGTATGTATAATGTGGAAACTATCCTAGATGTTATATATCTTTTCTTGGTTGTTGCCTTGAAAGACTAAAGAGAACAATTATTGCTGGTACTTGATACAAGCATTGCTGGGTGTCTTGAAGACCTCGCGCTGATTATTTTGCATGCAGCCCTGCTTTTCTTCTATTGTGTGCTATTTTTGTATCTCAGCTTTATTCATTGAGACCCTTGGGGCTCCTTATTTTATGGTTCATTTGCCTTGTGATATGTCTTGTAGCAGCAGCCTATGGAAGCACTGTTGGATGCAATGTGTGGGTAGTTGGATTTTAGCCTTTGGCCTTATTCTTTTCATTTCATTATGACCCCATAAGGGGGCTGCTTTGTGCATGGTAGATGGTTGTACATGAGAACTTGCATTGACTTTCATATTCAGATGTGTTCAGCTCAGCTTTAGACCATGCATGAATTGGCATTGATTCATGACTGCACTATATAGGTAACTTTTTGCTTTGAGAGGTTTGATGACTATCCTGTATTTTGTATATGATTTTGACTCAATATTAGATGGATGTTGTAGCTAAGGCTCAGAAACCTTCTTTCTCAAACTGTACTCCTTGATTTGTATGTCAATACATGGCTGTTGTACTCCTTTAACATTAATATTGTGTTTTAGGTGTACATAGAAATGTTCTAGGAGGGTAGAACCCAAGAAAGCTGAGAGAAAAAAAATAAACAATAAATTGTGAAGCCGATTGATAGGTACAATATAAAATTTCATTCTTTTATTCGGCATTTATAGTTGCAGGTACCAAATACATTTATACAAATTACACAGAAATTTAAATTTCTGTTTTTTTGGGCAGAAGGGTGATGGGGGTACAAGGGCTCTTAGTCCAAAGTGGTATATGGAGAGAACTGGAAGAATCTTTCCAATAATAAATTCTTAAGTAAAGGCAGGGTTTGTAGCCTATCTTAGAAAGATGTAGTTTATGGAAGAAGGCAATATACGGCATAAACAATTTCTTGATTTTACAAGATGTAGTGGCTCCTTCAATACATACGAAGCAAGGAAGGACCAAGAGTCTATAGCCCTAGACAATCTTATTGGGCAGTGGATGATGTTGGTGTGTGTCATGTTCACACTTGTTGTGAAGTCCACCTTTGGTAATGTTATTACCAAGGTGTAATTTAATATGTGTTCAACTTTATTTAATGCACATTTAATGTTGGTAGCTATCCTCACATATATAAGAAGGGTTAAGTGTAACTTGGGGAATGATCCCACCTTTTCACTCCAATAACAATCTCTCACTCACCTCTTGTTTTTCTTATATAAGGAACCTTTATGTTCTTGTGGAAAGTTAAAATGAAGCTTAGAGTCATCTCTTGAGCTGGTGGAGATGTCTTTTAGAGAGTCTTGTTATGTGGCAACCATTGTTGGTTGCATATATACATCATACATTTTGTTTAGTTTATACAATGTCTTTTGTTGGTGAATCTTTTTATCTTCTACGTGCATATATGTGGATGATTGCATTGCAGACTTTTCCTAGGCCCTACTCATTTCTAACACGGCATCATAGCTATGTTATTTTAACTGATGATGCATGGAATGGAGCTCAAAAGCTTTGTGGAATAGCTATTTTTTGTTGCTCCAAAAGGCTAGTTCCTCTGCAACTGAGATGAATAGATCCACATATAGTTTCATTCAATACGTCAACAGGGACAAACTTACCCCTAGAAGAGTGAAGAAGCTGTTGCAGAGCATAGTGACTCAGATATTCAGCATCGGAAGTCAAACGAGTATTTGCATGGATCAGCGACACGAAGATTTTAATCTTGAGAATGCCACACAAGTAGATGACAAGGGTGGTGACATACAACATGGGTTGGTGGGAGTGCCTTTGAGCATCTTCAATGAGGTGGACGAAGATGATTTTGACAATGATACTGGTGATCTTAATGTCATTGCCTACAATCATGAGATTGATGATGTTGAAGCAAACGCACTCTTGAGGTGGAATAGAAAGACAAAGCACAAGCTATCTAAATGCATTTCGTACTGTGTATTGCGTGCTAGTTGATAGACTTTAATCTCAATTCTTTATGCATCACTGTATTTGTAAATAGATTGACAAGGTTTGGTTTACATCTGAGTTTGGTCATGATGTCAAAACCTAAGGGTACAAAATCTGAACAATATACAAGGTAAATGCCAAATGGAAAGAAAACCCTAGTAAGCTTTCACAGTGGGAATCTCATACCAAATTGGCATCTAGCTTCGCCTGACCTAAAAACCAATCTTTACCTTTACCTTTATTTTGATTTAGTATCATATTGAGAACTCAATTCAGAAATACAAAGTTTAACCTCTTTTGCATTTAAATCAGGGATCATATAAATTGTGTTTGTGAATTTCAATCATTATATGTTTTTTGCAATAGCTTAATTTATTATAAGAAATCAAGATTTATATAATTTTATTAAAAAAATTATGTTAAAATAAAAATATATATATAATTTTAGGCCCATACGGTGTCCCCTGAAATTCGAAAGATCACTCCAGATGTCCCGAATATAGGATCCCCATTTTCGCAAGCCCGCGTCCTTAAAGTTTGTGAAACATTGGTCTCTTATGTAAGCAAATAAAGGACCAGTTCATAGTGGTTGATGCATCAATAATGTTATAGATTTCATAAGTAACATCTATGTGGATTATTCATTAAAGATTTGGAATAATGGCTCAGGTTCAGGCTCCCCCGCACGCGCGACTTCAAAATTTGATAGTCGTGGATCCGGTGGCTGGTGTGGCTGTGGACTTCCTCTGTGTGTGGGGGAAGGGTTCAGATCACCCCTAATACGATTTCTTCTGCGGGTGGGGGCTCTATCCCGGCCTCGCGTTTTGCTAATGGATCTCCTGCTCAAGGTTCAGGCCTTGGTTCCGGGGGAAGGACTTTTGCTGATGTCGCTGCTTTCGAAGCCGGATTACATGATGCTCTTCCTCAATCTGGGCCTTCTCATGTTTCCCCTGTATGGTTTAAAACCTGTTATAACTCTAGATCCTGAATCAGTTGAAGACATCTTCGAAAGGGTAGAAGATCTTTCCTCTTTTGCTGCCATTTTTCGTTTCCGTGGCTTTTGGCCCTCTCTCGCAGATCTACATGGCTAGATCTCCAAGAACTGGATGCCACTTATTGAAAACAACATCCAAATCTTCCCATGCAAAAGGTTTTTTTATAGCATTGTTCCACTGCTCCAAGGACAGGAAGATAATTTTGTGCAACAATAATTTTTTTTGGCAAGGCAGATATCCTCTCATGGCCAAACCGTGGCAAATGGATTTTAATCCTCTCTCAAAATCCTTTAACAAGTTCCCTATCTGGGTCCGACTCCCTAATCTTCCATTACATCTTTGGCATGATTCAAAACATTGGAAATGCTATTGGGGATTTTTTATTTGTGGATGCAGATACTTCGGATTTTCACCATTCGACCTGTGCACACTTTCTGGTAGATGTGGATGTTTCAAGGGCCTTCCTGAGGCGATTTGCCTGGATTCCCCAAGGGGTACTTGGACACAAATGTTGGAATATCAGTGCCAAATTGCCCTGCTCTAAAAGAAGATTCCTCTACAACAACAAAATAAAATAATACAACGAAGTTCCTGCGGAGGTTGTGGTTAGTGATCTATCTGAGCCAGTGGTTGAGGTGGCATTGGTCTCTTCCCCTGTTTTGGAGGATCCTCCTATTTATCTGGATCTCACAAGGAATTTGTTGCGGCATCCGTGTCCCCTGGGTTCCATGGATCATTGTCTTCTGAGGCATGGGTTGCCAGCAAAGTTAGAGGATGGATGGACAGCAAAGAGGAAAAAGTATCCCCCCTCTAGACATGAATGCAACCAGACATGTTCTCTTTTGTTGAATATGTTTGAAGATTACATCACAATCGAGTTAACAACTATCTGCTGGTAGTCCCTAAAACCTGGTTTTGTTATTTTACTGGTTACAGGTTCTTTTAAAAACCTGGTCGTGCTTAATGGTTTTTCTTTCTTTTTGATGTAAAGGGTTTCGGGGCCCCTTCAAAACCTGTTTTTACCTTAATCTAAAACATGGATGCATCCAAGTGGGCAAGCATGAAATAATGAACTGAGACAAATATTTGAAACCTGACACTAGCAGATGAGCTGGTTGTGTCAACCTTAGAAAGGAATAATCAGTTTTTAATTCCAGCATAAAATCTTTAAGGACTCTCTTTTAAATAGATAGGAACTATTCTAGACATCTAAAACTCATACAGGCTGAAATGTATAATTTCTAACACTAAAGGGCAAGGAACATAAACAACGCATATGCATGTACCAGCTATGGAACAACCAAAGACCTTCATGTCAAGACAGAATTTCTTTTTACACGTTTTGGTGCCAATATTCTTCTACATAAATGGCATCACTGAATATCAAAAAATTCCCATAATTACTGACCTTCTGTGTCATTAGTGAATAACCATAACATGTAAGCCGGCATCCACCCAATGGGTCACCAAGTGCTGACAAAAGCACGAAATTACCAAACTAAAGATAAGAAAGCTTGAAAATAGGGAATATGCAAACAAATTTACAGTCAAAATGCATAAACCATTAAGAATAAGCAATGTATCTGGAAAAACAAAACCTGCATCAAAACCTCCAGAGATGAGAATTATATCTGGGTTATAACTCTTAGCCACAGGAATCAAAACATGGTCCCAAACTGCTAGATAGTCTGGATCGCCACATTTGCCTTGTTCCCAAGGAACGTTAATATTGTATCCTGCTCCAAGCCCTTCTCCAATGCTTTTATAATTTCCATCATCTCCTCCGGGATAGAATGTTCCTGAGTCGAATCTGATGAGAGACAATTAGACTGGATTTAATTCCATAGTTGACTAGACTAGATAACCATAAGCCCAGAGAGCTTAACAAAAATGTGTGTTTTATTGCAGGATATTGTTGAACAGGTACTTGACCAAACACTCCTTATTTAAAGCAAGAGAAAAACATATGGATACCAGTAGAACATGGGGCCAACTAATTCATCACGAGGTTGGTCTACAAATTTTCACATTATATATATATATATATGCTTGGTTAGTTGACTTATGTTGAATGACCAAATATGCCCTTGATATGAAAATTTGATCTGTCAAGCTCGCCTGTGAAATAACTATATACACAAATTGCTTTTGGTGAGTAGTAAATGGTGGACTTTATTTTTTTCCAGAAATTGTAAGCTCCGTTCATGTTTTATTTTTTCCTGTTGTGTAAAATAAAACGTCATTTACAACAGAATGCCAAAATTCAAACACAATAAGGTGCTTGGCAGAAATCTAAGAAGTGATGCAAGACAAGTAGCAATTAAAGAAATTGCTGGGCTATTGTATAGCATTTATGCTACAATTCTTGTCTAGATTTCTATGGCATTGCATTGCAGCAAAAACAGGATCCGTTTAATGATTTACATGTTTTCATACTTATTGATGATATTTACTTTTTCAAGGGAAATGAAGTATAACCAAAAATAAAAATAGGGGAAGCAAAAAACAAAAGGAAATTGTATTTATTAAAAAAATAACTAAGCAAAACGGCCAAGGATATCCAAAGCTACAATCTAATTATCAAAAGAGACAAAAAAGGAGCATAGCAATGAGCTAGTACCATGGAAAATTTTAAGAAAACCCGCCAAAAAAAATTATAGATCAGGTGGCAAATCTTGCTGGAATGGGATTCACTAGGGTGACGAATCTCACAAAATTGGCCTTCACGACTCTGGTGAAAATGAAAAAACCCAGAAATTTCTTGTGGATGTAAAAGGGAATCTTGCTAAATCTTTATAATTTAGTGAAATCATTTGACGAATTTGTAAAGACCCAATTAAAAATTAAAATGGTTGTTAGTCTCCTAGATTCATTTGAATTTATTCAATAAAATAAAGGAGGTTGCAGTAAAGGAAACAGAAAAACAGGGGATTCGCAAAACTATGTTAGTCACCACAACAAAGCATTGCAATATAAAAGCTTCGCACTATTATGGTGCAACGACAAGACTACAACCAGCACTTTAGGACTCGAGGCAGATTTTGTGGGCAATGAAGCTCCGAATGTCACGTCATGTATTGTACTTTCAAGGTCAGATTTCAGTTGTCTATTCTATCTATGGACTCAAGTGCGCGATGGCAAACTTATCAGGATTTTGTCAAGTATAAATCACCTTTCTGCAAAGCTCGAGACTATGAGGTGTCATTTCTGTCAAACGACAAGGTGTTTTGAATTTTGGATAGTGGAGAACAAATTTGGAACTTTAGTCTTCGATGGCAATCTAGAATCTTTCTACTTTTGGTTAGAAAAGTAACACTCACTCCGTATCAGGAATAGATAAGGCAGGAGACAGCTTCAACTTTCTATTTATAGGCGTCATTGTAAGGTTTTGAAGTCACACTAAAAGCCCGAAAATGGAAAGGAAGCCTCACAATGACAAGAAAATGTGTTCCTATCTTATTCCCTAGCCTGGAGAGACAATCACGATCTTCATGCCCACATTACCTTAATAAGGGGCGTAAGGATAAAGTATGGAAGGCATTTGTGTAGTCTTGCACAAATTGGTCTTTCATATGTCGTAGCAATTGCCACTGCATGTACTTTTCCTCATAGGCATCTTGTGGACAATATTCATTTGTAATAGCATCAACAAAGTCACACAAGAGGGATCTCTGATGACCGTCCAGTCATCCTTTGCATCTTTTCCATAGTTTGCTCAAGGTGAAGCTCCGACCATTGTTGGACTTGGGGTTTAGCTTTAAGTAGAGCAAACATTATTTTCTCTAAGCTTGAGAAAGTGTTTACAAAAAAAAATGACTCCAATTTTGTGATACAATTTTCAAGTGCATCCACTTATATTTTACCTTCAAAATTCAAACATCAAGGTATCAAAGCTTACTTGTACCTTAAAGGGTGTGGACCTTGGACAGGCCGCCTTTCTGGAGCTATCGGTGTGCTTCTCAACATTTGCTAAAGAATATGCACGAATTGCATCATCATTTCAGCACTTGGCTTTGCTAGAGGCTCTTTGAGCATTGCCTTTACTAGGTCTCAGGAATTATTTCCTCCATCTATAGCGATTTGTGATTAGCAAGCACGTCTATCAGAAAGATAGTCAAATGGATCTCTTGTCTCCAAACCAAATTTTTGATAGTACGACATCATTTGATGGGACATGCAAGATCTAACTTGCTTTGATACCACTAGTCCAAATTGAAGATTCAATCCGAGGGACAACACACCAACTGCTAGTGATTAGTGTGTTATATTAAAGCCAAACTCTATAATGAATTGGCACAGATTTGCAAGAGTAATAATTAAGCTATATTGCAAGATAATAAGAGAGTTTCTAAAAATGAAAGCAATCTTTGTGGAAGAGATATCAGTTGTCAACTCTTAATTACAATAGGGTAAACCCTTGTCTTATAGCTAAAAAAAACTAATGATAGTAAATTGTTTTAAAGTTAAACAAAGCTAATAATATCCACTCCAGATGCATAGGCATGCGAATAAGAGTTGTATTTGAATCTCAACAAAAATAATAATATCCTTTCAACATGCATAGGCATACGAATAGGACAACTCCTAATAATAAGAGAACTACTAGAAAAAGAATTGCTAATAATAGCTATTCAAGGTGGGCCACCTTGTCAAGGGCAAATTTTTTGGGTATTCTCGAATTTTCTATTATAATATCTTTTTCGAAAGCTTGGCTCATCAAAGAGACATTCACATCGCTACAATGTTGTGGTGAGCCTTTTTGAGCTCTAAAAAATGCTCCAGAGGCCTTTGAAAACTACCATTTATGTTCTGATGAAATTTTTCAAAAAAACGTAATTTTCAAAAAATAAGCCACTACTCTAATCTAGTTGTCCTAATTCATTGTCATTATCATTTGGCCAAGTAAGCGAAACCCCAAAGTTAAAGACATGGCGAAATCCAACAGTGATCTCAACACAATGCGTATTTACCAAATGGAAGCAAGAGTTGTAGACTGACCAATTACACTGATTGATTTGTAGCAGCCCTAACCAAGAAGCATGAGATGAACGAAGATTTAGAAGAGGAAGAGAAATGCATCAAAAGCTCCAAATGAGAAGAGCGTTTGAATGGGGAATCACCAAAGCTACCATTTCATATGGAGGCAAAAGATGAATATTCAGCTCGATGAGGGACATGTGCTGCTGAAAAGCTTAATAGTTGGCTTAAGAAACTTGAGGTACATTTCAGTGTACACAAAACTATGTAAAAACTAAAATATCTCATTTTCCCGTTTGAAATTGTCTAGTTTTGCTTTAATATATTGGGAGAGGTTCTTTAATAACTTGTAGACTAAATGGGGGAGGTTGAAGGAATTAATCAAGTCACAATCATATTCCATAGGCTATGAGGAATCCCAGCTCATAAATGCAAATATTACCACCACAAGGAAGGACAAATTGTGCGAGTATGAAGCGATCCATCTTCTTGGGTATTTTACCCAACAGGTAGTGGTGAAGAATCTTGGATGGATCCAATCATATCAAAAGGAAAATAAAGTCCATGGGCATGAATAACATTGATGGAGCAAGCCAAAAGGAAAGGAAAGAACTCCCAAGGCATGAGAAAGTAATTGTGGTTTCAAAGTGGATGAAAATATGTCTTGTTCTTCCATTCGAAAGTTAGTGAAACTTGGAGATAAAGCCAAAGGTAAAGCCAAAGGAATGATCATGTTGTTTATTTCATTACTTCATATGCTATTGTTACTGTTTCCCAGTTGGAACATTGCTGGACTATATTTATTTTCATTTGATTCATGTTTAATAATTCTATTATGGCTTTAATTCACTTGCTGGGTAGATTATTTCAATATGATTTCATGATTATTTTTATGAACCGGTGCTGCTGATGTCACTTCTTGATTGCAGGTAATTGACCGACAAATGAGCTAGGCTGGGCCTGGAAGGATCACCTTGAACATCATGTTCTTGCATACAAGTAAACAAAAGTTAATGTGGTAAGTGTTCAAGTGCAAGCTCGTCCACCAAGTTCTATGTTGTCATTTATGTAACATCTTGTTTAGTGTTGTTCTTGCTTGAGTATCTTTGTGTTGTCTTGGCATGTGTTTAATTCTTGTGGTTGGCAGCCGTTATTGGCACATGGCCAATTGTGTTGTTGCATAGTACCTGAGCTGTGTAAAGGAGGACCTTGAGAGGCTGTCTCCTTATTGCACAATGGCTTGTGTATATTCTTAAGCATTAATCAAAAGCTTGTTAAAGGTATTGGGAACCTCATGGAATCATTTTGGAGACCATGGTTAGGGCCATGGTAGGTTCTTAAAGTTTAGAACATTGAAAATTTGAATAGACCCACAAAGGGGGCATGTTGTGCATTACCATGCACATTGACTTACTTTGGAAATAAACTAATCATTTTTAATGATTAGGGTTTCGATAGTTTCGAGCTTGACTTGGCAAAACCCATCGAAAGCCATCATTTTGTTCATTTGGTTGCCGGTCAACTACTGGAAAATAAAAGAAAGAAGAGTGAGGGTTTGATGGTGCCCTACCCAAGTTGTCACTACTTGAATGCATTTGGCTATTTTTCGAAAAGTGATAGAAGTGGGAATAGGTGGCGGCAGCATGGAGGTGGTAACAAAATGTGGAGAGGAAAAGGGAGGCGAGGAAAAGGGAGGAAAATGTTGGAAAGGGCACGAAAAGAAAAAAAGATAAGGGGAGAGAAGAAATAGAGGGAGTTTTTGGGAAGATTGTTGGTAAATGAAGTAAGTGAACAGAATCCCTTACAGTCTCTCTCTAGTTTTTCCTTTTCATTCTTGAGAAAACAAAAATTGCATAGTGTGTGTCTACCCACTCTTTTTCTAGCTTCCATTTTACTACATTTGGTTATCAGAAACAAAAAGGAGACCCTAATTGTATTGGTTCTTCGGAGATTTGCATTTTGGATGCAAAGGGACGAAGCCCTAATGTTGGACTGTAAGTGTCCATCTCTGGCATAAATGTGTGATGGGTTTCATTTAAATGAAAATGCAAGGCTTGTGGAAAGTTTTTCTAAAATGTGAAGAGTTGTTCAAAGCTCGTCTCGCCCGAAGATAGCATCAAGACAAGTTGAAAGATCGGTCACTGATTCATTTGGCTCTGTGTGCAACTGTTTTGGTTATGTTGCTATGATTGTGAGTGTTTTTTTTTCCTTGAGTCTTTTGTGGTGGATTTGGTCTTGCTCTTGCACTCTTTGCATTTCGTTGTTTGTATGCTTTATGGATGGCCTTTGGAGGACTCCTTGCAGACCCAAACCAATGGTTGGGGTGGGTAGGGATCTTTCCTACCTCATGGTTGGGCTCATTCGGGTCATTAGATTCTTTAGTTTCAATTGTTTTAGCATGCAGAAAGTTTTGCAAGGATAATGATTCTTCGTTTGAACGATGCCAATGACTTGACGTAGCATCGGGAAGATATTTGATATGGCATTCCTGCCAAAAGACTTGTGGTTTGATGCAATGTAGTTTACTGTGTTGTAATGTTTTGTGCTTGAACAAAAATAGACGTGTGGCTTTATGCAAGCTTGAGATTCAAAGATGTATTCTTTCAAGTTTCAGCATTCATTCGTATGCATATTTCTTGATGAAGTTAGGTTCTCACTTGTACCAGCTGTAGATGCAAATTGGTATTCATTTTGTGTAATAGCATTATTTTGTTGGAAGGTTGGATAAAGAGTATCGATTGAGTTTTATTTCTTGATCGATGAGCTTCTATGCAAATTCTCAATCGGTCGAATAAGATGTATCTTCTACAGCCGACTGTGTTAAATGCTATACTTCATAATGTGAATTAGCAGTTGTTGATGAGTGATTGCAGTTGTGCATTGAATCTTCTGGTGTTGCTCGAGTTCTTTCTAACTCAAAATGTTTAGTTGTGCCTTATAAAATTTGAGCATGTCATTTTGAATTTTGTTAGCAGTTATACCCAACTGTAGTGGAGATTTTAAGATGTATTGGTTTATTTTATTGTGAAGTAGTAAGTAATGGAGATTAACTATTCAGCAGGGTCAAGTATTGGAGTTTGAATGTATTGGTTTATTTTATTGTGAAGTAGTTGAGTCTTATTAAGCTTTTGATGCCTCATAATGATTATGTGTTTCTTGTTGTGCTTGACTGGGTAAATCAAATTTGATATAGCTGAACAGTTGAATGGTTATGAAATTTTGTTGGAATATTTGCATGATCATTAGATCATCAGTGAACTATGTTTCATCAACTGTAGTCGTGCTTATATTAATAACGTAGCTTGTATTGCAAATGATAACTTGTTTATAAATGATGCCCGTCTTCATTGAGTGTTGTATGAATATTTTCATGTATTCTTATTCATTGTAAGAAGGTTAATTGGAAGTTGAATGTGTTTGCAAATATTAAGGTAAAAGTGAACTTGCACCTCCTTGGTGGCAGACAGATTGCATAAGCCCTATTTAATCCTATTATTGCAAATGCCCCTAAAAGGTGGCATAGTGGCAAATGAGATTAATACGGTGCTTCTTTAAGAAATTAAATCTAACTTGTTTTTATTAAAAGGTTGAATTTACATAAATTTCTTAAATCTTGGTTTGTAACATCAGATTTACAAGCATATATTTTATTGTTGTGAATCTAGTGCGGAAATTAGCAATCGATGACAACGGAAGGTCGAGGGACCAAATTTCACGTGGTTACTAGGCCTTACCCGTGAGATTGCAATTACTTTGTATGTTGTTGTTATGTTATATGGTTGTTAGGAAGACCTTTAATGTCACATTATAATGAACCGCCTACCTAGTCCAAATTCAGGCAGTTCTTTAAAGTGAATGCGGATTATTGGTCTTCCTTGGAACTATATTTTGTTCATCAAGCCTTCATTGAAGTTGATGTTAGCAAGGAAGGTTGTTACATTTACTAAATGGATTGTTCCTTGTACTAAATGTGTAATGGCTTTGGAAAGCAAGCATATTAGCATGAAGCTTAATGATGCTTAAATCCTTTGAGAAATCATATGTATTGGTTAGTAAGTAGATTCTCGCACTTATTTGTTAAGATATAGTAATTATACTTTTGTGAGCCATGGAAAGTATTAGCTCATGAATTCATTATTTGTATATCATGCAAAGGTTATTGACTGAAAGTCAGAATTATATATATTGGTTCTTAAATGCTCTAATGGCTATGAAAACCATGTTTACTTATTCTAACTTATGAGATGAATACATCAGGTTGTTAATCTTTGACAACAAAACAACTTAATCAGGGTATGGGCAAGTGTATCACTTTGTGGCCCTCGTAAGCACAATAATGCTTAAGTGAGAATAGGTAGATGTGGACTACCAAGTAAGGTACATCTAGCTGATTCTACTTGACCCTCACAATGCCACGATGCATCAACCATGTGCCTACTCGCACAACTGTTGGAACTGCCTTTGGTGCAAACACTTAAATGTTGGAATTCAATACTCACAACCCTAGAACGCAAATTTTTTTTGTAGTTGGGTTTGGGGTTCATGACAATGGTATCCAAACCAAGTGCTTACACTAGGGATCTCTGGGAAGCATGCAACTAAAACTTTGTTGGTGTGTCTCAGGTTGGTGAAGACACGAGCCAACAAAGGTAATACTGAAAATGGTGCTTGCGGTGGCAATACTGACAGAAATGTGGATCACAACAATGCGGATCGTCACAATGCCAATCGAGATGTCAATATGGACATTGGCAACAATGATATCGGAGGCAATGATGACAATATGCCAACTGAAAATGATCATGTCAATGTTATTAACAATGCAGAACGCAATGCAGGACAAAATGTTGTCCTAAATAATATTTTGGGTGTGGTTCATAACATCCAGGTGCAAATGCAAGCCTATGGCCAAAGGTTGGCCAACTTGGAAAATGAGCAATAAGGGGATGAACAGGAAGCGTTGTAAAGGAAAGAAAATCTTAGGCACAATGATGTGGTGAATCCCATCATCAAAGAGCTTAAGAAACTTCCTCCACCTACCTTTTCTAGTGGAAAAACCAGTGATGATGTTGAAGCATGCCTGGTGAACTTGCAAAAGTACTTCACTTGTATAATGTGAGATCTAACATCAAGGCCCGCTTAGGAGCTTACTAGGTGGTAGGTGATGCATCCTTGTGGTGGAACCACTTGTGTGCTCTCAAAAGGTATGACCCCATGACACTCTCCTGGGAGACCTTCGAGAGGCAATTCAAAAAAAGGCATTTGAATGGGAACTACAAGGAGCAAAAGATTATTGAATTTCAGTTGCTCAAGGAACAATGATTGTTTTGGGATATGAGAACAAGTTCCTTAGTTTTTTGCGTTATTTGAATTATATGTATGACGAAGAAACCAAGGTAACTAAATTCAAGTTGGGCTTAAATTAGGTGTTGATGCATGATGTTAACATGACAAATCTTCGCACCTTGGTTGCTGCCATAGAATCTGCACATCGTGCAGAAGAGAAAGAGAAGTCTCACCAAAAGGCAAGACAAGAGTATCGGAACAAGTTGTCCTCTAAGCCTAAGACTTCTATTCCTCCAAACAGTAAAAACTTCAAGAAAACTGACCCTAAGGAGGTGCTGCCAAGTACAACAACAATTCTGGAAAATTTAAAACTCTAATAAGGGTTATAAACCACAAAATTTTGCAAGGTAGCTTGATGGAAATTGGAATCAGCAGCAAACCAACTTTCATGGCCCTACCACTGGAGCAAATTTTGTTCCTTTGCCTCCATGAATAGAAATGAAATGTTGGGAATGTGGTGATAATCACTACAAGAAGGATTGCCCACAACTAAAGGGTAATCAGCCTGCTAATCACCATGGCTATGCTGCCATGGATAATAGAAATGTTGATTTCCAAGCCATGCCTATTTAGACCAAAGGTGTAATTTTTTGTTTCCCACTAGATATTCTCATTGATTTTGGGGCTATTGATAGCTTCATTTTCCATTTAGTTGCTAATAAATGCAAAACAAAAATTACTGAACTAAGAGGATGGGAGGTAAAGTTTGGCTCTGGTAAGAGGGTAAATGCTTGGAACACGTTGAACTGGATTTGGGGGTTTTTAAGACTCGAGTAAATATGTTTCTAACACCTCTTGGATCCTATGACCTGCTTTTAGGCATGGATTGGCTGCAAGAACATCAAGCGAAGCTTGATTGTTTCAGCAAGAGGGTGCAATACCTTGATGATTGGGGCAACTCGGTGGACTTACAAGGCATAATAAACCCTATGACCAAAAAGATTCTATCAGCCTTGCATCTAAACAGATCTATTAGAAAGGGTTGTAAAATGTACTCGGTACAATTGTATGAGCTCTCTAAGGAGGAGCCATCTTAGAAGACTATCTAGTACCAAGGGAGTTCGAGGACGTATTTCTTGAAGAACTTCCGGGCTTGCTTCCACAAAGGGAGTTCGATTTCTCTATTGATATGGTACCAGGATCACCACCTACATCCAAAGCCCCATATCAGATGAATGTGGCTAATCTAAGGGAGCTTAAAATCCAACTAAAAGAGTTACTGGAAAAAGAGTTGATTAAGCCAAGTGTCTCGCCTTGGGGAGCCCTAGTTGTCTCCATTCAGAAGAAAGATGGCACCTTGAGGCTCTGCATTGACTATCAAATGTTGAACAAGGTCACTATCAAGAACAAATACCTCATTCCAAAAATTGATGACTTCTTTGATCAAATGAAAAGGGTTGTTGTGTCCTCTAGAATTGATCTTCGATCAGGGTATCATCAACTCCACATCAAGGAAGAAGATGTGCAAAAGACAACCTTTAGGACAAGGTATGGTCATTATGAGTTCACAGTTATGCCATTTGGTCTAAACAATGCTCCTGATGTCTTTATGAATCTAATGAACGTATTCAAATATTTTCTTCATCACTTTGTGCTAGTTTTCATGGATGACATTATGGTTTATTCCAGGAATGAGAAAGAACATGAACAACACCTACACTTAGTCTTGCAAAGACAAAGGCAGCATAAGTTGTATGGAAAGCTATCAAAAAGCTTATTTTACCAAAGTAAGATCCATTACTTGGGACACATCGTCTCAAGAGAAGGTCTCTCCGTGGACCCTACAAAAATAAAAGCAATAAAGGAGTGGCCAACTCTTAAAAGTGTGCATGAAGTGCGCAACTTCATGGATTTAGTTGACTATTATAGAAGGTTTGTTGAAATTTTTTTCTAGATTCACTAACCCCGTCACTTCATTGTAGAAAAAAGGGATGAAATTTGTGTGGTCATCTCAATGTGAGGAAGCCTTCCTGAAGTTGGAAAAGTTGCTAACTTCAGCTCCAATTCTTGTTATACCAGATCCCAATGGTAATTTTGAGATGTGGACTGATGCTTGCAATATGGGCATTAGAGCCGTTTTGACTCAAGATGGCAAGATTGTTGCCTAAGAGTCACGTAAGCTCAAAGTCCACGAAAAGAACTATCCAACTCATGATTTGGAATTCGCTGTTGTGGTACATGCTCTCAAGCAATGGAAACATTTCCTACTTGGAAAGCACTTCAAGGCAAAATCTGATCACCGCATCCTTGTACATCTATTTTCCCAAGATGAGCTAAATGCCAGATAGCGAAGGTGGCTGGAATTTATCAACAACTTCGATACTGACATTACATATATCAAGGGCAAGAAAAATAGAGTGGCTAATGCACTCGACCGAAGGGCATATTTGGCTACAATTTTGATACTGCGGTCTAACTTCAATACTGTTGTATTGGAACAGTAGCAAATAGACCCTGAATGCAGCAAGATTGTTGTTGAACTAGCCAATGAGCCTAAGGCTAAGACTGTAATGAATTATTCTTTGGAACTAAATGGAATTCTAAGGCACCAAGGCAGGTTTTTGTTCCAAATTCTATAAATTTAAGAGAGCAAATCTTGAATGACGTGAATTCAACACCTCGTTTTGCTCACCCAAGTGTCACCAAAATGACACATCAGCTAAAAAGATTTTATTTTTGGCCTAAAAAGAAGAAAGATGTTATATTTGTGGCAAAAAACCTAGAATGGCAGCGTGTTAAGGCTGAACACCGCCATCTAGGAGACCTATTGTACTCTCACCATGTTCCGAAAAGAAAATGGGTTGTAATCTTCATGGATTTCATTTCTCGACTACCCAAATCCTAGGGCAGGAATGACACAATCTTTGTAGTGATTGATAAACTCACCAAAGTTGCCCATTTCATTGCTGAAAATCTTACGGATGACGCCCCTACACTTGCCAAAAAATTTGTGAATGATGTTCGCCTTCATGGTGTTCTCATTGTCATTATATCTGACAAGGACAAATTGTTTACTTCACAGTTTAGGCAAACCATGATGTCAGCGTTCGGAACAAAACTGAACTTCAGTTCAGCATACCATCCTGAAACTCACGGTCAAACTGAAAGGCTAAATCAAGTGGTGGAAGACATGCTGAAAATGTATGTAATGGATCAGCAGTCTAAATGGGAGGACTATCTCCCTTTGGTCGGATTTGAATACAATAACACCTACCATTCTGTTATAAAAATAGCACTTTTTGAAGCCATGTATGGGCAAAGGTGTAAAACTCCCCTTGGCTAGGATGGTTGAGAAAACCGGGTCATTGTTGGTCCGGAAACTCTTCTTGAGTATGACGAAAAAATGGCTCTTATCAAGCAAAGGCTCAAGGCTGCCTCTCATAGGCAAAAGAGCTATGTTGACCTGAAAATATCACCAAGAGAATTTGAGGTGTAGGATAAAGTATTCCTGCGAGTTAGACCTCAAAAAAGCTCAATAAAGTTTGGCAAGGTGTCCAAATTGGCTCCATGATGTTGGTCCATTTGACATAGTGGAAAGCTCAATCCTATTGCCTACCGTCTAGCTCTTCCTCCCTCTCTTAAAAATACATGATGTGTTTCATGTGGCATTGTTGCATAAATGTGTTTCTAATCCCTCTCATGTGTAAACTAGAATAATCTCTAGGTGGCAGAAGAAGAGATGATTCAGCTGGACCCCATCAGGATCTTGGCCCATCATAGCGTTGATCTACGAACAATAAAGATTCAACAAGTTTTGATCCAATGAGAAGACAAAAGTCTTTTCAGGCAGCATCATCCCCACCTCTTTGTGTAGGCCCTGGGGACAGTGCCTCCCTTAGGGGGGGTAAATGCCACATCCCGCCCAGGCAGACCATGATCATGTTGTTTATTTCATTACTTCATGTGTTCTTATTGTTTCCGTGTTGGAACATTGCTGGACTATATATGTTTTCATTTGATTCATGTTTAATAATTTTGTTCTAGCTTTAATTCACTGGTTGATTCAATATGATTTCATGATTATTTTTATGAACAAGAGTTGCTGATGTTACTTTGTGATTACAGGTAATTGGCAAACACACGAGCAAGTGCAAGATCTTCCACCCAGTCCCGTGTTGTCAGTTTTGTAACATCTTGTTTAGTGTTGTTCTTGCTTGAATATCTTTGTGTTGTCTTGGCATGTGTTTAATTCTTGTGGTCGGCAGTCATCATTGGCACATTGCCAATTGTGTTGTTGCATAGTCCCTGAGTTTGTATAAAGGAGGACCTTGAGGGTCTATCCCATTATTGCACAGTGGCTTGTGTATGTTCTTAAGCATTAATCAAAAGCTTGTTAAAGGTATTGGGAACCTTGTGGAATCATTTTGGAAACCATGGTTAGGGCCATGGTGGGTTCTTAAAGTTTAGAACCTTGCAAAATTTCAGCTAAGCCATGAAGGGGGCGTGTTATGCATTACCATACACATTGACTTACTTTGAAACTGAACTAAACATTTTTAATCATTAGGATTTTGAAAGCTTTTGACTTGGCAAAACCCATCGAAAGCCATCATTTTGTTCTTTTGGTTGTCAGTTAACTACTGGAAAATGAAAGAAATGAGAATGAGGGTTTGATGGCACCATGCCCAAGCCGCCACTGCTTGAATGCATCTGCATATTTTTGGAAAGGTGATGGAAGTGGGAAGAGGTGATGGCAGCATGGAGGTGGTAACGAAATATGGAGAGGAAAAGGGAGGAAAATGTTGGAAAGGGCACGAAAAGAAAAAAAAGAAGGGGAGAGAAGAAACAGAGGGAATTTTTGGGAAAATTGTTGGTAAATGAAGTGAATGGAATCCCTTACTATCTCTCTCTAGTTCTTTCTTTTCATTCTTGCGAAAATAAAAATCACACTGTGTCTACCCTCTCTTTTTCTAGCTTCCATTTTACTCCATTTGGTTATGAAAAACAAAAAGGGGACCCTAAACAGTATTGGGTCTTTGGAGATTTGCATTTTGGATGCAAAGGGACAAAGCCCTAATGCTGGACTGTAAGTGTCCATCTCTAGCATAAATGTGTGATGGGTTTCATTTAAATGAAAATGCAAGGCTTGTGGAAAGTTTTTCCAAATTGTGAAGAGTTGTTCAACGCTCGTCTCGCCCGAAGATGGTGTAAAGACAAGTTGAAAGATTGATCACTAATTCGTTTGGCTCTGTGTGCAACTGTTTTGATTATGACTGCGAGTGTTTGTTTTTTCCTTTAGTCTTTTGTGGTGGATTTGGTCTTGCTCTTGCACACTTTGCATTTCGTTGCTTGTATGCTTTGTGGATGGCCTTCAAAGGACTCCTTGCAGCCCCAAACTGATGGTTGGGGTTGGTAGGGATCTTTCCTACCTCATGGTTGAACTCATTCGGGTCATTAGATTCTCCAGTTTCAATTGTTTTAGCATGCAAAAAGTTTTGCAGGTATAACGATTCTTCGTTTGAATGATGCCAATGACTTGTGGAGGCACTAGGAAGATATTGATATGGCATTCTAGCCAAAAGACTTGGTGTTTGAACCACTGTAGTTTAATGTATTGTTATGTTTTGTGCTTGAACAAAAATAGATTTGTGGCTTTATGCAAGCTTGAGATTTGAAGATGTATTCTTTCAAGTTTCAGCATTCATTAGTATGTATATTTCTTGATAAAGTTAGGTTTTCACTTCTACCAGCTGTAGATGAAAATTCACATTCATTGTGTAATAGCATTATTTTGTTGGAAGGTTGGATAAAGAGTATTGACTGTGTTTTATTTCTTGATTGATGAACTTCTATGCAAATTCTCAATTGGTCAAATAAGATATATCTTCTACAATCGACTGTGTTAAATGTTATTCTTCGTAATTTGAATTAACAGTAGTTGATGAGTTATTTTGGTTGTGCATTGAATCTTCTGGTGTTGCTCAATTTCTTTCTAACTCAGAATGTTTAGCCGTGCCTCATGAAATCTGAGCAAGTCATTTTAAATTATGTTAGCCATTATACTTAGTTGTAGTGGAGATTTTAAGATGTATTGATTTGTTTTATTGTGCAGTAGTCAGTAATGGAGATTAACTATTCAGCAAGGTTAAGTATTGCAGTTTGAATGCAATCACAAAGTGTCTTACTATGATTTTGATGCCTCATAATGATTATGTGTTCCTTGTTGTGCTTGACTAGGTAATTCGAATTTGATATATCTAAACAATTGAATGGTTATGAAATTTTGTTGGAATATTTGCATGATCATTGGATCGTCAGTGAACTATGTTTCATCAACTGTCCTCGGGCTTATATTAATAAGGTAGCTTGTATTGCAAATGATAACTTGTTTATAAATGATGGCCGTCTTCATTGAGTGTTGTATGAATATTTTCATGTGATCTTATTCATTGTAAGGAGGTTTATTCGAAGTTAAATGTGTTTGCAAATATTAAGGTAAAAGTGAAATTGCACCTCCTTGGTGGTAGAAAAATTGCATAAACTCTATTTAATCCTATTATTGCAAATGCCCCTAAAAGGTGGCATAGTGGCAAATGAGATTAATGTGGTGCTTCTTTAAGAAATTAAATCTAACTTGCTTTTATTAGAAGGTTAAAGTTACATAAATTTCATAAGTCTTGGTTTGTAACATTATATTTACAAGCATATATTTTATTGTTGTGAATCTAGTACGGAAATTAGCAATTGATGACAACGGAAGGTCATGGAACCAAATTTCATGTGGTTACTAGGCCCTACCCGTGAGATTGCAATTACTTTGTATGTTGTTATTCTATATGGTTGTTAGGAAGACCTTTAATGTCACATTACAATGAACCGCCTGCCTAGTCCAAATGCAACTGCATTAGATGGTCTAAGGTGGAGTGAATGTTGCTCTCTAAAGTGAATGTGGATTATTGATCTCCCTTGGAACTATATTTCGTTCATCAAACCTTTATTGAAGTTGATGTTAGCAAGGAAGGTTGTTACATTTACTAAATGGATTGTTTCTTATACTAAATGAGTAATGGCTTTGGAAAGCAAGCATATTAGTAGGAAGCTTAATGATGCTTAAATCCTTTGAAATCATATGTATTGGTTAGTAAGTAGATTCTCGCACTTATTTGTTTAGATATAGTAATTATACTTTTGTAAGCCATTGAAAGTATTAGCTCATGTATTCATTATTTGTATATCATGCAAAAGTTATTGACTTAAGGTCAATTATATATATTGGTTTCTAAATGATCTAATGGTTATGACAACCCTGTTTACTTATTCTAACTTATGAGTTGAATACATCAGATTGTTAATCTTTGACAACAAAACAACTTAATCGGGTTATGGCAAGTGTATCACTGTTGTGGTCCTCGTAAGCACAATAATGCTTACGTAAGAATAGGTAGATGTGGACTACCAAGTAAGGTACATCTAGCTGATTCTACTTGACCTTCACAATGCCACGATGCATCAACCATGTACCTACTCGCACAACTGTTGGAACTGCCTTTGGTGCACATGATTGAATGTTGGAATTCGGGACTCACAACCCTAGAACTCAAAGTTTTTTTGTAGTTGGGTTTGGGGTTTATGACATTTACTTTTGATACCAGTTCACAAAGTAACTTGGTATCTGGAAAATTAGTGCAAAGGATGGATTAGAAACCTACAATCACCAACAAACATATCCATTGGCTTGATTAGATAAGTGTACAATGATGCACGTTTCTAAGTATAGCAAGTTCAATTTTGAAATTTCAAGAGATTTCAATAAAGAGGCACAGTGTGATGCAATACCCCTATATGTGTGCAATGCAATGTTTGGAATCACTTGTTATAGAAGAAACCTTCGGGGGGTGGAAGAGCCTATATCACATGATCAAAGAAGGCATATAAGTGGAAAGATAATGCTTTGACAATCTGCTTTGGTTAATTTTTCAAGGAAGGTGAAGTGACGTCATCAAAGAAAGATGTGGATGAGTACTTGGAAGAAAAGGTGAAAGGCTTATTCCTTCAAGATTAATGATTTTGTCAGATCAAAAACATCCCAAAAAGGGAAGGTGCTATTGGAAATCAATTAAAAGTATTCCACACAAATGAGAAATTGGATGTTTAGTGTTTACAAGGAGCCAAATGAAACCATCAAGTGTAATTGTTCAGCTTGAGAAACGAACCCAACAATTGGCATATACCCAGATGGTAGTTACAACTTCAACCCAAAATCTAAGCACCACTTGAAATTCATTAAATACGGCCAAGATGGATTAGGAAAGCATTCTTTCGGTTCCATAGTACATATTCCGTGTTCTTGCAGACAGATTCGAAAAAAGCAAGTTTGAGCTCCAATAGTGAGCATTAACGGTATTATGTACTTCAATCCATTTGATTAATACAAGCATTATTTAATGCTGGCATTCTTCACAGATTGGGTTTTCTACATGGTAAATTTGGTGTCACATAGATATGTTTTTCTGAGTTATGTGTTTCCTCTTTTTGAATACTTTATTTCCTTTGTTCTCGAATGAATTTCAGTGTATAGGGCATTGCTTGATTATGTATAGATCATGTTTAATTAATCATAATTATTATTCTACATAGTACCTGTGTTGGTGAATTGTCAACTGGAATATCGAGTGTGATTAGAGATCAGACATTGAGTGGTGGCATCCACCCAAGATCCCTTAAAAGAACCATAGAAAGTCCTCAAAATGAAACACAAATTAAGAAGGCAAAATGATGAAAAATAAAATGTTGTTTGAAACCGTTTTAAAGCCTTTAGTAATAACATCAAAAAATTTAAGAAGAATCTTCTAGTATCAATATATATTTGGGGAAGATTTATTTTCACATTTATAGTAACTTACATATTTGACCATATTTTTTAATTTATATACTCCTACTCAATTATTTGTCTCATCTTCCATTGTATAAGAATGTTTCCAAATCCCAGTTCATAATAAACCAAGAAACCAGACTCATCAAACTTCAAAGGTGGCATGGAAGATTATAAGCCAAAAAAAATTATATTCCTTCGTAGAAGGCAAAGTCTCAATGTTTTTAAAACCCAAGAGTGCACATAGTGCCTAACCATGGGACAAAACAAACAAGAACGGCTTCAAAAGGGGCATAAAATATAGGGGAACATAGGACATCTAATAAAAAACCTCATAGAAATTTCCAATAAAATAAAATTGTGCCAAAATTCACTCTTATCAACTGGGTACAAATATTTTGCACCAGTAAATTAAAAAATTCAATAAGATTCAAATATACAAAAGATTAAATAATTAATGTCATACCTGTGAACGGAGAAGTACAAAACCTGTGGATCAGTCCAAAACATGTTTTGTGTCCCGTTACCATGGTGAACATCCCAGTCAACAATCAAGACTTTGTGTATGCCCAAATCCGGCTGCAATTACAATTTCCAACTTCCGATTTGAAGAGCAGTGGTTCTAGGTATCACACCCCATGTCAAATAAACAGAACTATAAATGAAAACCCTAGATTTAATACAATGTTTTATTTTCAGTGACCTAACAAGTTGGAAAGTCCGCTGACCATCTAATTAAGGGAAATAAATACCAGGAGTAGGTAAAATATGTTGCCAAATAAGAAATACTCTGATAAATAAACACAATAACCTCCATACCCTTTCATGGACTAAATGTTGTGCTGCTATAGCTACATTGTTGAACAAACAGAATCCCATGGGTTTATCAGCCTCCGCATGATGGCCTGGTGGCCTTACAACAGCAACACCAGCATCTAGTTCTCCTAATGCTACCTTCTCAGATATCTGTAAACAACACACCATTTTCGAATCAATTTGTTTCACACTCAACTTCATATGCTTCACTTTAAATTCAAACATGAGAAATAACGGGAGAAAGAAGACAAAAATTTCAATAAAGGTAATAATGCACATCATACCTACCAGGCTACCACTCAGAGAGGAAAAACTTACATTCATGAAATATAAACTTCACAATTAAAAAGTGTTTGCATTTAAGTTTTGTATTGATGAAAATAAAACAAGAGTGCAAGAAAAGAGCTGAAAATAAGTACATAAACGTTTTCAGCACATATCCTCTAAAGCTGATGAGGTCTTGAAATATATAGCTATTAACCTTTCTAGCTTATTCATTAAGACAATATTAACCATATCGTAGCACTGAAATTTTTATTGATTCAAAATTGGCTAGTTATAAAAGGAAAGAATAAACTTATAATGAATAGATGTGTTCATGGAATTTCAGAACAATAGCTGAAGTGACAAAGAGCTAATCTACCAATGAGATGTGGGTAAGTTGGTTAAGTGTGTTGGTTGCGTCCAGCCCCACCCAGGTTCAAATCTTATGTGGCATGTGAGGCTGGTGGTGGCCGTATGTGGTGTATTTGAGACTTGTTGGCTGTAGATCTGGTAACTGAGTGGGAATTTGGGCCCCCCTATGTGCCGCAGACTGGTTCATAGCTCCAGTCAAAAGCATTGACAAATCCAAAAACAAATAGCTATGGAGACACATTCAGAAAGTACATAAACATCGTAGGAATAAAACTACTGAACAATACACAAATTCACAATAAAATAAACACAAATATGCTGCAAAATATGATATATTACTCACAGAATTCAATGACAGCAGAAGAAATAATCAGAAAATTGTACAATCAGTCCAACATGCTTAAGTCGACTGCGTGCCTCCAAGGAATCTCTCCTTGACTGTAGTACTCAACAAGATCTGCATTTAATGAGTTGGCTGTACAACTAAAACTCAGTTGTACAGTCCAGCAGTTTATAAACCCATGTATCTCCTAAAGAGATCATCTTTTTGACATGTCATCACTTCAAGATGAGTTGCCAACATTCAATGACTAATCAGTGAACTTTTCACCGACATGCATACTCTAGATTTGAGATTCTCTCTCCCAGAATGAGCCACCCAACAAGAGTGGATAATAATTCAAGTGCATAAATGCACATTTACATGCAGCCTTAGCTTAACTCAAATTAACTAACAGAAGGTATTACCAAAAATAAATTGCCTCCTTATACATCTGCCAAAAAAGACGTACTAAAAATATCAAATTTCTCCCTGAAAAATATGAACAACTCCATAAGTGGAGAACACATTGTGAGGAACACATCTTTTCAACTCTTCTTCTTTCCAAGGAGTGTGTTCTCACCAACACCCAAGAGTTCTCGCAGCATCTCAAACCTTCCTTTTAACAAGGGATCTGTCACTATATCGGCAACTTGTTTATTAGAAGATATATACTGTAAGGCAAAGTTACCAAACCGAGCCAGATCTGCACAAAAATCTGGCCGGATCTGGATTTTTGGTCAGCCAGAATAAGTTCGGTCTGACTCAGCCCTCTTTTTTCAAGAAAAAAAAATTAAAGTTTTCTGCAGAAAAAAACACCCAGCATCCATAAATATTATATAATATTAACATTTTATGTTACGTTACTAATGTTTTTCATCGTATTTGTCAATTTTGCATTTTTATAAAACTATGCTCACACATATAAAGTTGTCTAAAACTCTTAGAAATCCTGTGTTCCACAATAGAAGAAACATATTGATATCATGTAACATTTTCTCAGATACAAAGCGCAGAGAGGATCAGTAACCTTACAACATAGCTACCGAATCCAAAAATCAAGATCCATTCAGGAGGGCGAAAAGTTGAGTATGTTGCAGATTTCCAAACAGCTTATAGTGATGAATTCTTACATCATTTCAGTGACGACAGTTCAGATGTTGAGAGAAAGTCTCCAATGCCAAATGTGTATCAGTCTGACATCCAAACAACACTTATGGAGAAAAGTGTTCATGATAGCTTCAGCCTTTTTAATTTGGGAAGTGATTTGTTTAAGGAAACAACCATTCATGGGGAACACAATGAGCATACTTTTTCAAATCAAAGCCAGGATCTAGGTGTTTTGACACCAAAATATAATGAAGGGCAAGCTTATAATGATTTCCCTTTTGAGCAAAGTGCTGTCCTAACCTCAGAACATAAAATATGCAAAGATGTCTTAGAGATAACTGAATTTAAGAGTCATGTTCTTGAAGACAAATCAGAAAATTTATTGTGTGAAGCTGATTTTTATCTAAGGCCTAGTGAGTTATATAATTTGAAGAATCAGTTGATAGTCACTGAAGATAAGGTTGTTGCAGCCCAAACACAGTTTGATAACACACACAAATTCATTGAAGATCTCTTTTGGAAGGCCCAAGTTGAGAAGAGACAAAAAGCATTGAAGGAGGATCCTCTCTTGCAAATTTGCAGGGAAAAGAGGAAGAAGTTGATAAGCTCACCTTTGAGCTTAAGTCTACTAAGGATTTATAGGAGAGTACTCAAATGGCTCTTCAAGAAGCAGAAAATTAGCTTGCTGTTGCATAATAGTTTAAGGAGCAAGAAAATGAGGAAAGAGCTAAGGAAATCAAGTAGGTGATTGATGAGCTTGATAGGCTCCATGTAGATTTTGATTTAAAACAGTTTCTCAAGTTTGCAGGTGTAGAGTTGGAACATCAGGGAGGATGGTGGGGTCAAGAAAATAGAAGTATTTTTCAGTTTGTTGATAATCCTCCTTCAGAGTTGGATGCAAAGCCCATTTTTGATAATCCACTCTTTGTGATGGAGGATGAAACACTTCCTGATTTCAGTGTCATAGTTGGTGATAATCACAGGATATGGGATCCAGGTGAAGCTTTGAGTTTTGAGATAATGACTCAGAATTGGGATGGTGGATTCCCAGAAACTGAATGGATTAAGAATAGTTTCTATCATCATTGGCCTCTTGGTTCACATGAAGACAATAAATCAAGTTGGAGTGATGTGTGTAGTCATGTGATCAAGAATGACAAGATTTTGATTGGTGATCCTCTTGATAGACCACCTGACAAAGAAGGAAGAATGGAGGTTGTAGTTTACCCGAGAACTATTTTATGGAAGGTCATTGGACAAGATTTCAGATGTGGAGTTGTTGTCCACCTTCCAATCAGCCAACAAATAAATTTTGTTACTTGCATGCAGAAGGATTGGCAAGTATTTCTAACCAAGGAGTGGAGTATTTTCTAGTTGGAGTTGATTGGTAGAGGTAATCTAATCATTGGAGAAGTCCTTTCAATCTTTTCTATGCTCACATCTCCCATGCATACAAGAATATTTCATCATTGCAGTTGTCGCCCCAGTATTATAATATTGATTTCGATAAAATCAATCATTGAGCAAATTGATTTTGAGTACTTGCAGGTTTTATGGCAGCGTCTTGAGGGAGGTTTTTCAGACATAGTTCAGCTATTTCTAACTTCCACATGAGTGAGTATTGGTTGTTGCAATCACTTTATGTTGACAGCCTTTGTATTTTCAGAGGTTGCAATGATAATTGCAGTTGATTTCGTGGATTGGTGTGCACAGGGCTGCCTTTTTAACAATCGAAGATTGAGTGTTCATGAGGTACTATTAGTTTATAACAGTGGAAGCATTCCCAGGATAGCTATGAATTTAAATTTCAGTTTTAACACTGTTGTCATCATTTGTATCAGCCAATTGACAAGGATTAATTCACATCATTTATGGGACACCGTAATGAGTTATGCTGAGAATCATGCTTTCTTGTTTAATAGATTAATTTCCCTGTTGCCCAGGATCATGTTAGACAATGGGATTGCAGATGTTGATTGTACTGAGATTCTTTGGCATGAGTTATTCTATGTTACAAAATCCAACCCTTACAGGTATTTCAATTTGGTTTTTGAGGACAAGTTTTTATTTGGGTTACAAGAAAGGAGAGTGCAGACTTGGCACGATGGTATTCCAGTTTTAATCAGAGTGGTGTAGCAACAACATGGTGAGATCTGCCTGAGAATGATCTGGGATCCTAGGGTCATGTTGGGATTCATCCGAGATCAATCAATGTCTGCATTGGTATTGCTTGAGGGCAAGCAATCTTTGGAGAGAGAGGACTGTAATATCCCCATTTTTGGTCACTCCAGCATTATAGTTAGCTCCAACTTTCTCAGAGAGCGCCGACCTTTTTAGAATGGAATACAGTTATTGGCGTTGAACTTGGGGGATTTTGTTGAGTCCATTGATGTTTTCTGGGAGCAGTTTGACATGTCGGGTGCTTTCCAAACATCTTGGATAAAAATGCTATTTTTGAAAAGTGTCTATTTTTAGTAAGTCGTATCTTCGATGAGCCCCTGAGTATATTGGCACCTTCAGATTTCACTTATGGACTATTTCCACATCTTCCGTACTTTCAGCTGGTTGTGCGAGAAATAATTAATTGTAAGTTGTTAAAAAAGCATAAATTATGAGACAACTTAAATTAATTATTTTTAAGGTGGTTGTAAAAGTGACTGAGGTGCCAGAAGTATTAAATATGAAATAAAGTCGCTTTACGGAGCAAAAAAAATTATTTGATTATAAAGTGATATTAATTTATAATTTTTCGAAAGTTCTAAGAAGATTATGAAAAGGGTTGAAGGATCTCATTTGAGGCATGCTATGTTATTTTCTCTATTGTGAAATTTGGAACTTTCAGTGAGAGCAAACCCTACAACAAAAACCCTAAGGGTATCGGTTTCGGTAGTGAAATATCTACCCTAGCTGATTGCAAGTGGAATCACACAAGTTTCACGCAGGAGGATAATGGTTGTGGATAATTTGTGAAGTCTTGCAAGCAAGTCAAATTATATTAATATTGGCAAGATTGAAGGAGGTTTGTAATCAAGAAGAGAATGCCATTGTTTGAGAAGGTTATTGAAATATTTATCACACTTGATAGCTAGGCATGGAGTTTGGAGGCTCGTCACTCCACTCTTTAATGAATATTTAATTATTGAAGGCTGCGTTGGGTTTATATTTGATGCATAGGGTGTGGCGTTGCCCTTTATTTCACTCACTAAACTCACCTTTGGCTGGCCATGGCTATTCAAGACTCATCACCACACTTGTCTGAGGGCTGCATGGATATTGCAGGTGTAAGGAACATTGAGGGGACTGTTGTTGATTCCTTCATGTCAATAAAATTCTCATTTGCTGGCCGTCATAGCTGCAAGGAGGTCTGAGACTGATTTTTGGTGCATTCTATCTATTTGCTGCTGTTTAAGGAACTCCAACAGCCAACTTTATTATTGTACTTCATTCCGATTGCTTACCATTTATTCAAAGTCCTCATCTTGGCATTATTGGAGGTTAGAGCTATTTGTAATTCTTATTTTTTGTATTTTCTGAGTTGAATCAGCAGTGTATGAGATTTCATATGTATTTTCAATATTGAAGTAAAGTTATCAACTATTTATCCAAATGCTTATTATTTATCATGTAAAAGAAATGTTATGGTGAATGTTCTATGGATTGAATCAAACAAACAAACCATTTCAACATTAAACAAACTCAGAAAATCAGATTGGTGAATTGTTGCAAAGTGTTTGACGAAATGTCAACACTACAAATTCATAAAAATTGAAGGAAAACAAGGCAGGGTAAATCAGATTGGTCAATTGGTGCAAAGTGTTTGACGAAATGTCAACACTACAAATTCAGAAAAATTGAAGGAAAACAAGGCAGGGTTCTTACAAATTACAACCTATGGTCAATGGCTTTCGAAGTTTCCTACCATTTCTTAATTTCAAATACAAATTACAAACTTGTTAACCTTCAAACATTCTTCCTCTTAATGCATTGTTCTACCCATTCACAATGTTGATTTTTTGTTCTTTGGCTTAGAACATGTTCCTGTGGAGAGGGTCCCACTTCTATTTTGCTATACGAGTGGTCCCATGAAACATCCAAAACCAAATAACCTGAATAAACAGAATCTTTACTCTATAAAATGAAACCAATTTGTCTTACGTGAGACATTGAGTGGCTGATAGAGAGGAGGGCTGGAAGTTTGTTGCACCCACATATTAGAGGGGGTTTTGCCCAAATGGCTACGTGGTGATTTTATATGTGTGTGTGTGTGTGTCTGTATGTATATATTTAGTTGTGGGTGTTGTTGGCGCTTCTAGTCTGGGAGTCTAAATCGCCTTGAACCAGTTCTTGCACCGGCATATCACGCAGGGGAGAAAAACCCCTACGACCTCACTTGAGGTGCGAAGGAACAAAGGATCTGGGCTGGGCTTGTGTTAGTTACATGTAATGGAAGAGCAGGGTTTGGAAGGAGCAAATGGGGATGAGTACTAGTTAGATTGGGGAGAATACAAGAATACCATTAGACGTCATCCAACAAACAAGCATAGAAAAGAATCTTCTTATTATATTCAATTTTTGTTGCATAACAAGGAGCAGATTATTACATTCAGGACACTAGGTGCTCTCACTTTAAAATCCAGAGCTTACTCACAGCTCATCTCTCCATATGTTAGTCTAATGTCAATGCTCAGCCCTATTTCGCTTAGCTAAGGCTTGCTGGCTCTCACTCACTGTTGTCCGCTGCTCTATTTTTTTTCCTCTACCCTCTCCTCGACAACTTCTTCGTCTTCTCCTCTTTGAGCCTTTGCCCCCTAAACCCACATTTGAATTGCCAACTTAGCCCGAGGCCAACTACCATGCCATCCATTGTTGTACCACAATAACTCCGTGTCAAGACCCGTAGTCAGCCAATCCACCTGTTGCTCCGCCCTCTTCCCCCCTGCAATCTCCCATGCGGTTGTTGGGTCCACGTGGCTGCTTTTCTGTGGGTCCTACCCCTTTGTCATGTAGCATGCGTTGGCACAGTCGTGACCGCTGACATTTGCTTTGCTGGCAATTCTATTCAAGGCACATGCACTGGTTATGTGGTTTGGATTGCGCGTGTCTATCAGCTAGTGGCACTGAATCCCACCTGAAGCACATAAGCACGCACTTGTCTGGTACTTAACCAATTTTGGGGGTCAACAAGTGCAGACTTTATGTAAAACGGTAGCTTGAGTGGGACCATGGTTCTGCAGATTGCTTCAAAAAACTGTCAACAGCATCTGCTGCCAAAAGCGTGCATACCCTCTCTGCCTTAGACCTGCCTCTGCGATTAGATTCTCTACTGAGAATCTTAGCAAACCATACAAATTTTGAAGTTTGGAGAGCTTAGCTAAAACCCGATTCTTGAATTTAAAAATTTGGCAAATACATAAAGAATTTTAAAATAACAATAAAGTGGCAAACTGATAAAGAGGGAAAGATTCTACTCTAAAAAGAAATATTGTAGAATTGGGGGCAAACTTTCAATTTCAATTCGCATATTTTGAAGAAAATATTCAAACTGAAAATGTTAGACCCTAGAATTATCCGTCATATTATCGGCATTGTATAAGTTTAGCCTCTCTATACCTAGAGATTTTTCTAAAGAAATATAATTGTCGTGTAAAAAAACCAGTGAAAATAACTTGAGACTGTGCACATTTAGTGCTTTGAAAATTAAAGAGAATAAATAAAGATGTGACTTACATGTAGCACGGATCCTGCTGCGAGAAGTGCGGCGTGGGAGGAGCCTTCGTTGAAGTAAATGGAATTAAAAGACTTGGCTAATTTATCCCTTGTCTTGTCATATTTAGCGCTGCTAATGCTTCTCATGAGCTGCACGTGTTTCGTGCTGTGCACTGCGCTCAATTCATCGTCGGAGGCTTCCCTGGCATTGACCCTGACACATCTGGAGGTATTTCGTAATTAAGAAGCAGCAGCAGTAGCCGCAGGAGGGAGAGGGAAAGGAATAGTGATACCTTTGAACAAGACCAGCGGAGCAAAGCTTGTCCCAGATGACCTTAATTCTGTGAGGATGCTCGGGATGTGCCTTCCCGCGAGGTCGAGCGTGCTTGCACATTCCTTCGTCATACACAATTCCCACTCTCCTGCTTTCCCTCTGCAAATCCATGCCTTCACTCACCAAGGGTAGCACACACTTTTTACTTACCCAATGAATGAATGAAAGAAAGTATTTAATAAACGTCTACGAGGCCAATCAGCATATGGTACCCAAGAGCAAAACCAGTCAACAAGATACCAAATAAACTACGTCACATTGCTATTTCTATCTTTCCTCGATTTCTTTGTTAAGCTTGGATCTGTTGTTATGAATTCTAGTCAAGTAGTTTCTTGTTTTTGCTATCTTTTCCTCTTCAAACAAAGTTGTAAGTGCTTCACCTTGTAGGATCTCAGCGTAACTACTCTGAATGTCCTCATATGTGATACATTCCATGATGAAATGTCATTCCATTTCCACCGATCCGGACTTGCAAAACTGACAAACCCTCTCTGACCATTCTTCCTTGGGTGCTTTCCATCTCCCTGTTTTGCATCTAAGATGGTGTGAACTAGTTCTCAACTGGGCAATTAACATTTTAGCTTTCCACTTTATCTCCGTTTCTATATAGTGCTTTTACTCATGGTCACATGTGTGATTAAAATTCTTGACATAGTATTCTCTTTTATGTCCTCGTTGTTTTGTCCACATGGTTGTCTTGATTTTTCTCGCACATATCTTTTGATTTTTGCATTAGTGTTAGGACAGTCCTGCATGTTAATGTCTCATTTGTTCATCCATTTGTCATTTTGCTTTATCCATGTGTTCTTCCTTATATTCAGCGTTTCCCCCGCTGCTATTTTGGGCCAACGACATCCTTCCATGTTTTCCATTTTCTTCGGGTATCCTAATAGCCGGATCAAGGCCTCTACTTCCATCGGAAAGGTCCTAGCCTCAACTAGCATGATCTCATACAGTATCGTGGCTTTTATTTTGAAACTACTTGTGATTAAATGCTTTTGTAACCTTTCTATTTGTCTCCATTTTGCCGTTGATATGTTGTTGCCCCAAACTTCACAACCATATAACACTACCGAGATAACAAGCAACCCAAAAAGAGTCAACTTGGTTTTCCAATCCCATAATTCAGTTGATCTGCATCTGTTTTAGAGCATGTATAAGGCTTTCCACCCCCTTGTATCCTTTTAGTTCTACAAGCCTCCCAACTAAGATTACTATGGAAGTCAAGGCCCAGGTACTTGTATTCATTTACCACTTGCAAGAAGCTGCCTTCAAACTCAAAATTTAATTGTCTCTTTTTTCTTCTTAAGGGAAAAATCATGACTTTGGTCTTATTAATGTTCATTTGCATTCCCACCTCTCGACGGAATAATTTTATAGCTCTCAAATGTTTTTGTTAACCATGTTCCATTTTAGCCATTAGGATAAGGTCATCTGCATAAAGCAACAACTTTACCACATAAGAGGCCAATTGAACCCCATGCTCGCCCAGCGTTTCAATCCACTCCTCTAACTTGTCAATATACAACCCAAACAAAGTGGGGGATAGTGGGCGCCCCTGCTTGACCCTGATGTCACTCCCAAAGCACTTAGAAAGACCACCCTTTGTTTTGATTTTGGCCTAGACTTAATCATAGAGCTTGTGAATCATTGCCCTATATTTTTTTAGTATATCCAATTTTTCTATTTTATCCCAAAGTTTGCTTCTAGGCACAGTCTCAAATGCCTTTTTAAAATCAACAAAGCAACAATAGACCTCTTCCCCCTACTTGTCCCAAACCTTTTCAATCAAATGCCTAAGGGTGATGCAATGATCAATAGTAGAGTGTTTTGGTCTAAAACCTACCTACCCTTTTGCCCTCTTACCTTCCTTTTCAGCCCAAAGGCTAATTCTACATTCCACCATGCTATTGAAAAGTTTACCGAAAAGAGGATTAATCATAATAGTATGGTAATTTGATGAATTGTTGGCATCGTTGCTTTTGTGAAAGGGGATGGCCATTTTAGTTGTCCAATTTTTGGGAAAGCCATATTGAATAACCCTATTGAATATCTTTTTTATGTGTGGTGCAATATCTTCCAAACCCCATTTTAAGAATTTTGCTTGCACCCCATCCAAGACCTGAGCTTTGCCCACCGCTAACTTTTTGATTCCTTTCTTGATGTCTTTTGTGGAGAATAGTTTGTCCTTATTGACAATTACTAGGGGGAAGGAGTAGTTCTTGATTTTGATCTCTTTCATACAACATTTTTGCATATTCTAGCCATTGACTGTCAAAGATATTACTCTCCACATTTGTTTTAGCCTGCTCGAGTTCTCTCCAAAAAGCTCTCGGATTATTCTTCCCCATAGTAATCAGCTCCTTCCTCCTGATTTTCATGAACTCTTCTTTTTTATCTCTCACTATATTTTTGTACATTTTTGTATGTGATTTATATTTACGCAAGACATTCTTCATTCTTTTTGCCTCTTTGCAATCATCATCAAACCACGGATTGGTTGGGAAGCTATTTTTGATACTTCTTTTGGCTATAGATCTCTTGCATTCCTTTAGCACCTTGTGTATGATAGTCATCAAGTTCTCAATGTTTATTATTCTCTTGTGCATGTTTGAGTTGTCTACAACCTGTATTTCCTTAATCTGTTTTGCAATCATTGCTCTAAAAGTGTCCTAGTTCCCCTGATTCATAAGTATTTTGATTTGAAAATATGTTTTTTTTATTTGGTTGAAGATTCAACCTCTACTGATCATTGTTTTTCATTCACATAAATAGGGTTATGATCTTATTTCATTTCTACTGGACAACTTCCTATCTCGACCTCTGATAACCATGATATAAAATTTTGTGAATAGATGGCATAATCCACTATGCTTTGCCCATTGTATGTTTGACATGTGATGTTTCCTGAATTCAGCCATGTTTTTATTCCATTACATATGATCAATTCACGTAAACTACATATTCCTAATAGTTCAGCGCCAAAATGAGAGACACCCCCTTTTTTGTCTTGAAAAACCCGTTCCCATTTATGATGTTCATCTTTTTCTGACCATAAAGGGTTGTTATTCCACCCTTCCTCCTTACCAAGATAAAGAGCTTGGTTGTTTGATGTTCTTGCATTAAAGTCCCCTAATAAAATGATCTCGCCTAAGGTACAAAATTTTTCTATGTCTCTTTTCAATGCTTTAAAAGGGTCTTTTCTGTTCAGGTTCATTTTCTTGTATGTTTCAGATCCATAAAGAGCAAAGTAGCAAGCTGCAAGATAGAAAGTGGCTTCCTTGTCTATCAACTTTAACCATATGTACTGATTTTTTGGATCCTTCTTTTCTTCTTTTATGACTCCTTGCCATGGTTCCCTTACCAACACTGTCACACCTCCATGCCCTTTTCCATTATCTACCATCTCATTCCAAACTGAGACTTTTTCATAACCTTCAAATTTTGGCACTCTGTAGCCCTCATGCTCATGTGTTTCTACCAAGACAATAATGTCCTTACCTTTTGCTATGGGCCCCAGCCCAATATCTCTCCTCCAAGGATAGCCTCTACAATTCCAGCTAACCATAGTAAGATGATCTTGGGGTGCATCTCCCTGTTTATATGTATTTTTATCACTAAATTGGGCTTTCCCCTTACATAGTCATGCTTCCCTCCCTTCCTTTCTTGTTGCGACTACTTTTTCCCATTCTTTATTTCTTTCTTCCCGTTGTATTGGGGTTAGGTCCTCGTCTATATAGAATTACGTGCCTTTGAAGAACCTCTTATTTCTTAGTATTTTATTCTTATCTTCTGCATTTTTCAAGGTTACCTTTATATTTTTGGTTCTATCCCCCTGCTATTTTACCGATTCTATTTGCTTGGTAGATAAGCGCTGCCCATTGTAGTTGATCTAGTAGGAAGTCTCTTACTAGCCTGCTAGTAACTTCTCCTTCTCCATGTTCTTTCAACCCTTTGATTATTATGTTTGCTGCCCTATCCTGACGATCTCTTTCTTCCCATATTTGCATCTTGATTTGCTTAGTTATTATCTCTTTTTGTGTTTATGTTGGTTCTCTTACTGCATGTGCCCATGTCTTGGCTTCTTCTAATTTTTCCAATAGTTTATTTTCCTTAACCTCCATGTTTGTTATTGTTGATTGAATCTCTTTTATCTACGAGATACCTCTTTTTCTATCTGTTGTGGCTATGCTTTCATTCTTGCTTTGTTTTAGTTCAGACTTTAATGATATAATCTCTTGTTGCCCTATTACCATGATACATTGCAAATTGTTTATTTCGTCTTTGAGCATCTTGTTATCCTATGCTAGATTTCGGCTAGTTTCAATAATCTCTTGAAGCTTGGTATCTTTCAAT
This sequence comes from Torreya grandis, assembly GCA_037957365.1. Classification (NCBI taxonomy): domain Eukaryota; kingdom Viridiplantae; phylum Streptophyta; class Pinopsida; order Cupressales; family Taxaceae; genus Torreya; species Torreya grandis. The sequence goes on along the minus strand of JARHVA010000019.1, from coordinate 11,075,742 downwards.
TGTTCTTTCATCTCCATGATATCCACCCTCCTCTTCTAAGCCAATAGTTCCTTGACATACAAATCTGATGACCATGTTAAAGGTATTGATATGGGGCTATATTCACCTTGATTTTATTGATTTCCAACCTTCTCCCTTATGTTGAATGCTTGATGTTTCTTACTTTTTGGTTGCTTCGCTTCTCCTTTGTAGTAATATATTGTATTTAGATTATCGTCTTAGCTAGTTAGCCACATATTGAAGGTTTCTTGTGTTGTGTAAGCATCTGGTGTTGCTTGAGTGTTGCTCGATGACTTTGGAAGGATTGCCATGAATTTTTTACCCCTATCCATTTTATCTTTCTTGCTATCTTGATTTATCTTCACTGCAAAATTATTTTATACTATTTGGCATTAACATATGTCACCTTTTCTCCTAAATCCACTAATCTGACCTGATTGTGACCTGGTTTGTAGGAGTACTAAAATATTATTTCTATGTCCTCTACTGCATGGAGTTTTTGGTTACCCAAGTTTTTTGATATATGTGTTAATCTAAATGGGACTAGCATGTTGGTTTGAGGATCCATTTGTTGTATCCCTATTTTCCTCTTTCCCTCCATAGATCTTTGTTCCCCTGCTAAAATGCTATCCATGCCATCTACTTTTTTCTGGGTGTTGCCTACTATTAGATTTAAATCATGGAATGTGGCTTTTTCTTCCATGATTTCTAGGTCTCCATTTTAAAGTTGTATGGTTGCAGATACAGTGCATGCAAAAACAAACCTTAAATATAGGAAAAAGAAATTATGCAGACTAGTGACCTTCATTGCTTTTAGGTTCCATTCTTAGAGGTTGTCGTTGCAGTCAAACCCTGTCACCGCTCAGACTATCTCTACCTCGTTGAATGATTGATGTCGTTCAGACTATCGTTGCCTCACTAAATGACTATCATCGCTCAGAATTATAGGTGTTGTACTTTGATATTTTATGTTTTAAATTTAGTTGAAGTATTTTTCGAGTTTATTTATCCCTTAGGATGCACTCGTTGAATGACAACCATTGCTCATAATGAATGAATGATTCATTTTAATAACGTCCAAGAGAGCAATGAGTGTACCCGACCCAAGTAACAGCGTGATATCATAATTTCTTGATATAAGTGTTGTCCTATCAATATTGTAAAATATTTAATCTCTTTTCGACATTAATTCTTTTATTATGGATTTTGATTAGAAAATTTGTGATACTTTTTACCCTTTCCATTTTAAATAAGTCAACAAAGTTGTGAACTCTCAATTTGACTTTGTACTTGATATAGATGTTACTATAGGCTGTTTACTCTGTAATGAAGTGTTGTTTTATCTCCACTATTCCCTTGTCATAAAATAAACGTGTTTTCTTTCTCATTTTTTATTAGGTTTTGTCCCCCTGTCAATTTCATACCTAAGATGATGTGAGCTAGTCCTCAATTGTAATCATCATCTTTGCTTTCCATTTGATTTTTACCCCTATCTATATCTTTTCTCCATGCTCCCATGTGGGGTTAAAATTATTGATGTAGTATGCTTTCTTCCGTTCCAGTTACTTTGTTCACATCGTTATCTTGAATTTCTCTCTTACATACTTTTTGATTTCTTTGTTGGTGTTTGGGCATTTTTACATGTTGATGTCCCATTTACTTATCCATTTGTTATTTTGTATCATCCATGTGTTTTTCCTTCTTTTTATCTCTGCTTCTATTACCATTTTGGGTCATTGATGGTTTTCCATACTTTGTGTCCTTTTTAAATAACTTAATGTCTGAGTCATTACTGATACTTCCAACAAAAAGGTACTTATTTCAACTAATAGAATTTCATATGGAATTGAAGCTTTGAATTTGAGACTACTTATGAGTAAATGTTTTTAGATTCTCTCTATCTATCTTTATTTTAGGTCAGACACATTGTTTCTCCAAACTTTGCATCCATATAGGACCATTAATATGGCAAGTAGGTCAAATAAGGTTCTCTTAATTTTTCAATCCCATAATTATGCATTTGTAGTGAGTACAAGGCCTTCCACCCTCCTTGAATTATTTTTTCCCTGTGGGTCTCCCAACTAAGCTTGTTGTGAAAGTCAAGTCCAAGATATTTGTATTCTTCCACTATTTCTAATGGGTTTCCTTAAAAAAGGAACTCAGTTTGTTTATTTTTTCTCCGTAGAGAAAAGATCATAACTTTTGTCTTGCTAGTGTTAACTTACATTCCCACCTCTTAGCAGAAAATCTCTAGATCTTTCAATTATTATCTCAAACTACAAATTATTTTTGCAATTAAAATAATATCATTTGCATATAAACGTAATTTTACAACATAAGTAACTAGGTAGACACCCCCTCCACCAACGTTATGTATCCACTCCTCTAGTTTATCAATGCATAACCCAAACAAGGTTAGAGATATAGGACATGCTTGTTAGACTCCAATGTTGCTTCCAAAGCATTTTGGCATACTTTCATTTGTTCTAATTTTGGCCTTGACTTGCTCATAAAGACTATGTACTACCACTCTATATTCATCTAGGACTCTAAGCTCCTCCATCTAATCCAAAGTTTACCTATAAGGACTATGTCAAATACTTTTTTGAAGTTAACAAAACAACAAAAAGTTTATTCTCCATGAGCATCCCATACTTTTTCAATCAAGTGTCTAAGAGTGATGCAATGATCAATAGTGGAGTGTTTTAGCCTAAACCCTGCTTTCCCTTTTACTCTTTTACCCCATTTTTTACCCAAATGCTAATTATGTGCTCTATCATCTACCAAATAGCTTTCTAAGGAGGGTATTCACAATGATAGTTCAATAATTAGATGAATTATTGATATCCCCACTTTATAAAGAGGGATAACAACACTAGTCATCCAATCTACTAGAAAACCTTCCTAAATAATGTCATTGAATATGTTTTTGATGTGTGGTGTAAGGGTTTCTGAGCCCCTCTTTAGATATTCAACTTGCATCCTATCTATGTCTTGTGCCTTATCCCCTGCTAACCTCTTTATGCCTTAAGTGATATCCTTCATAAAAAAAAGCTTAGTTGTTGTGTTGATTGCCAAAGGGTTATCTTTATCTTGAACTCTTTCATAAAGTAGCTTTGCATACTCTAACCATTGGGTATATGTAATAATGTTCTCTGTTTGTTTTCTCTTTTGTTGTAGTTCCCTCTAAAAACCTTTGGGATTATGCTTTCCAAGGGAAATTAATTCTTTTTTCCTTGTATTCGTGTAGCTTTATTTTTTGGACCGGATGATTCTTTCATAAGCCTTTTTATTTTCTTTGGTCATTCTAAGTCTTCTCAGAGTTCTCTTTGTTGCCTTGCACTCTTCATCATACCATGAATTCACTAGAAAATTACTTGTACTTCCACTTTTAGGTCTACTTCTTTTGCATGCATTTAGGGTCTTTTGAATTAAGGAAATAAGTACATTATTGTTTGTTGGATAATTGTTCAGTAGCTAGAGTACTATTTTTTTTTTCCTAAAAAAAATTTGTTGAAAATTCTGTTCAAGGCCACTTTAAAGAGTTGTTGGTTCTCTTAAGTCATACAGATTTTACCATGAAGAGGTATCTTCCCTTATTTGTGGTGGTATTTCCCTTCATGTTGATGATTTGTGTGCATATTAAATTTTACATATATTGGATTGTGGTTTGATTTCATCTCGATAGGGCAGTCTCTAACTTTGAACTTCATCAATCTCAGAATATAGCTTTGTGAACAAATAACATAATCTACCACACTTTGACCATTTTAAGTTTTGCAAGTGATATTCTTTGAATTCATCCATGCTATCATGTCATTGCATATAACCATGCCATACAACTGCATAATCCCAATAATTCTACTCAATAGTTAATTTCCCCTTTCCATCTTATGATTTCCTTTCCCAACGTTGGTCTTCTTCTTATTTTAACCATAACAGATTATTTATCACTCTTCATTTCTCAAATTAAGAGCTTGGTTGTATGTTGTTTGTGCATTGAAGTCCCATATGACCAAGACTTCTCCTAAGATGCTAAAAACTAAAATGTCACTTTTTAGTGACACATAGGGGTCTTCACAATCTAACCTCCTTTTCTTATATGTTTTTGAGCCTCTTGGTATAGAATATCAAGTAGTAATCCTAATTTATAACTCATTTTCTACTATTTTCAGTCATATATACTATTTATTTGGGTCCTCTTTCTCCACTTATATAATGTTGCACCATGTTTCTTTGATTAGTACTATAACCCCTCCATGTCCTTTGCCACTTTTGGTCCTTTCATTCAAAAGGGATATTCTCTTATATCCTTCAAAATATAAAACTTTTTAGCCTTCGTGTTCATGACTTTCGATGAGAATGATGATGTCTTTTCCCTCTGCTTTGGGCCCCAACCTAAGACCTCTTCTCCAAGGGTAACATATGCAGTTCTAGTTTACCAAGGTCAAGTGATCCTAAGGAGCCCAAGTTCATATTTCTTATGTGTCATCCAGTCATTGATTTGGGATATTCCATTTTATAACCATGCCGATTTCCCTGCATCTCTTGTTGCTTTCACTTTCTCCCATTCTTTCCTTTTTTTATTGCACGGGGCTAAATATTCATCTAGGTAGACATGTGTCCCTCTAAGACATCTTATGTTCCTTAATATCTTATTCTTGTCTTCCATGTTTTTCATGATAACTCTTACATGTCTGTCATTTCCTCTTCCTATCAATTTTCCCATTTTATATGCCTGAAGAATAGACCCTATCCAATGCAACTGGTCTATCAAGAAGTCTTTTGCTAATTTGTTGGTATTTTCATTCTCACCGTAGTCTTTAAATACTTTAATAATGATGTTTACAACCCTATCATGTTCTTCTATTATTTGCATTTTGACTTGTTTTTTTATTATCTCCCTTTGTTTATCTAAAGGTCCTCTTATTATTTGAGCCCAAGACTTGGTCTCCTCGTGTTGGACTCTCAAGTGACTTTATTTTACTTATGTATTTGCAATTATGGATTGAGGTTCTTTTGTTTGTGGTGCATTCTTTCCTTCTTTCAATTTTATCTTATTTTCCTCTGTTATTTTTTATAGTCATATAAAATGTCATTTGAGTGTGATGAATGTTACTTGAGACCACCCATCCCTAGCTTAGCCCTCAACCTATTTTAGGGCCTCTTTTGACCCTTATTCAACTTTTATGCAGATATTACACATCCTTAGACATCCCAAAATCAGCGCTAGACCTTCCCCTAGGGATCCAGGCTCCTAATGCCCTAGGTTCTACAACCTGGACACTAGCTTGCCCTTTTGGACACTAGTGTACTACATTGGTGACTAAGGGACCACACTAGTGGCCCTTACCTCATTTCAACCCCAACAAATATATTTTCAATTCCTAAGACACTTAGGGTTGGCCTAAACCTATTTCACACTCTACACAAGCACCAAATCAATATATATGCATCACTTTTATCCCTTTATCCACTAGAGGAAAATCAAATGTAAATACAAACAAACAATCTCATAACAAGTTATGCAAAATCAAGGTCATTGATCCCTATTTTGCCCTACTTCTGTATACAACTATCTATATTCATCTTAAGCTCAGATTACATAGATTTATAATCTCAAGCTTCACTCAAAGCACTGAAGCTGGCATTCATACTAGCATCACTTCCACTTGCACCAGCACTTAGATTGGGAGAAATACATCAGGTTTGATCTCCTCTTTATTTGTATGTAGGTAATTCTCAACACAATGGAGTGTTGAGGACATCCGACCTACCCAACTAACATCACACTTTTACTACTTATGCCACTCAAAGACACTAACAACATAGAAATTTAGGGTTTACATACAAAATTAGTCCAAAAGAGGGCATAGACAATGAAGCAGGTTTCATTCACACAAGAACAAGCCTATCAGACTCAGATGTAGTTGCTCCTAGAAGTTCACATCAGTCACTGGACATCAGTCACTGCACATGGACACTAGCACAAAACAAAGGACACTAGCTTAGTGCACTACTGTTTAGAAAACCACACTACTATCCAAGAGGAAATTTGATGCCTAGTCTTATTTATGACACTTTAATCAGCGTTTGTGCTAGTTTTTAGCCTTCAAATCATCTATCTCAATCAGTTTCTACCTAAGTACTTATTTGTGTCATTCATTACTATTTTTATAAATATCAGATTAGGTTAATTCTTATTCAAATTAGTGGTTATATTTATTTTATATTTTCCCCCTGATTTACTACACTCAAACCCTTTAACAACTTAGGGTTTTAACTCCATAAGTCCCTTAAAAGTTAAATCATTTGGTGAACCCAACTTACTTTCAACACTACCCAAACCCTAAACCTAGATGCTCTTAAGGTTTGTATCCTTTTTATTTTTTATGTTCAAAAATTAATTCCAAAATCTCAGTTCTAATTTATTATTTTATTTTAGAAATCTTTCATAGATTAAATTTCTTAAAAGGTTCAAAATATACAACATTTTGTTTTCCTACCTTCAAACCTAGAATGGAAAAATTCAATAACTGATTCGATAAGAGACAATTGCAAGATTTATTTTTTAAACATTCAGATATGCAAGATGACCTTATCCATATTGTCCATGAAGAGCTTTAGAAATCCAATAATGGTCAATATTCTAAACCCCCAAATGCCAATATTATTACCCCTACAATTGGGGCAACTCAGATTTTTCAATAATGGAAACACCTCTTATGCTAGTACGCATTCTTCCTCACTAGATGTACAATCCCTTATGCATGAGATCCATGATTTCTAGGCCAAGGTGTTACATATTCAATAGGGTGCCACTAGACCATCTTATGCCTTGGATTATCATGCTCTTCCACATACACCTTTGGTGTAACATATAGCTACAACTCCTTTGTCATCTGGATTTTTGGCACTCAAGCTTACTTTATATGATGGTAAGGGTGACCCAGAGCACCCTCTATGAGAATTCCATGCAACATGTTTGGACTATGTATCCAATGATTGGCTCCTCACTAAGTTGTTAAGTAGTTTAAAGGACTTTGCATTACAATGGTTATATGATCTTCTTAATTAGTCCATCACAACATTCTATCCACTGGAAAATATGTTTTTGGCACACTTTTCAATCAACATCAATGATAAGGTTTCTTATGTTTAAGTTGCACAACTCAAACAAAAATATAATGAGCCAATTGTTGAATATGTCTTGCGATATAAAACTATATTAGCTTATATGACTAGCCCCATGGCAGATAGAGAACTCCAAGACATATTCAAGCAGAGTTTATTACTAGCATTGCACAAAGCTATCTTATTCAAGAAGTTTCCATAATTCATAGATTTTTGCTATATAGTGAAAGAACAAGAAGCTAAGCTTCTCTCCATGACCAAATTAAAGTACACAGCTAGATTGGATTTAACTACTAAGAGTTCTAATAAGCCTCCATACAAGGTAAAACCCAATGAGAACAATAATTATTCAAAAATGATAGTTAACATAGATTCATAGCCACTTGCTCATATGGTTATATTAGCCACTCCAAGGAGACCTTTTATGACTCTTCCTCAATCATCAATATAGGTTCTATAGAAGCTCTTGGAATGTAATGTCATATCTCTCCCTCCCATCAAAGAGGTTGATGTGACTACACCTCTTCCAAAGAATTATGATTCTAATGCATTTTATGACTATCATAGTGCCCCCAACATACCATAAATAGATGCATTGGCTTGAAACATAAGATACAAGATTTGATATAAGCTAATATCACTGATGTTGGCACTCCTACAGAGGCACCTAGACCACAACCAATAGAAGCAAAAACATTGAAAATATTTTTAGATTTGTTTCTAAAACATACAACTAATGAGACTATGGGCACTTTAGGAGTTCATTATACTTATTAGGCACATCCACCACCAACATCTTATCATACTCATACAATGGATTCACATCCTCTACATAATATCATTGGGTTATATCATACTACGGTGCCAGCTAGACCTCTTATCACATTTTTAGAGCAAGAGATAGTTTATGATGACACATATTTCTATGCACTCTTTGTACAAGCCTACATTGATCATCTTCCTATTCAGAGTCTCATGACTGATAATGGGTCAAGTGTCAACATGTGTACTATCACACTTCTACATCACTTAGGTTATTCATAGTAGGATATTTCTTAGACAAATATAATTATTAATGGCTTTAGTGGTCATGTCCAGAGTTCTATTGGGGAGATTGCACTTCCATTATAGGTTGGGAACACACATGTGGCCACTAGATTCATAGTAGTACCTATTACATGCACATTTGATATGTTATTGGGTAGGCCTTGGATACATTAGATTTGAGCCATTCCATACACCGTACATAGATGTCTCAAGTATATACATGTTAATCATGTGGTTACATTTGAGGGTCTTCTATATGAGTATCCTTTACCTATGCCACAACCACTTATACAATAGTTACAAGTTATAGTTCCAAGCACAAATTTTGTTAGCACACCTTAGATGTCAATTGAGCCACCAATGCAGGTGAGGTCTAGTCCTACAATAGTACCTCTTATGCATACTCACACATAGAGACCTTTATTAGAGAGACCCCTGCATTAGAGACATGTTGTGGATTCTAGAGGGTCTCTCTCTTCAACACCACACAGATCATTGTTATAGTAGATAACATCCACACCAGTTATAACTTCTTCTACGAGATGGGTTCCTAAATGCACTATAGTTCATAGGCAAGTTTTAGCTACAAATCACTTAGTACATCTAATTATCAAATCCCATAGACCTCATCACACAACACACATGATCACTCTTCCTCTATTTGATACAAGACACATTGATTATGAGTCTCTTGTGAGATTTATAGGGTAGTATGTTACTCTCTACTTGTACATAACTTCTCTTACCTTGCTTCTTATATATAGTTTCATTTTCATGATTGCTTATACATAACTTATATACTCAAAAAACACAAAAATAATATAATGTGATCTAAATAAAAAAACATAAAAATATTTTATCAAAAAATATAATAAATTTAGATTATTTGCATATCCATGTTTACATTCTTTATACTTGTCAGGTACTACATATGCTAGCTATCTTAGTATAATTAGTTTTATCATACATACATGCTTCACTTGTTCTATTCGAGTATTCATAGATTCTTACAGGACTTAGATCCATCACACAGATCTAGAGTTGCTACTATCTACCCACCGAGGGCACATACACAAATACACATATTCAACATTGATATATTAGCCCATTGGGGGCATCCTATACACAAATTTCACTTTACCATGTTATATCATTCTATATTACTTAGATTTTTTATTGAATACTTCTATTATAGACACAATTATGTATATATTTTCTCTTATATGGATTTGTAACACATGTTTATACATACTTTCATTTCTAGATTTCATAGTTTAGATTTGATTATATCTCTTTACTTTTACATCTATTCAAGGGCATTTGAATATGCCATTATTTCACAACTCTACGCAAATTCTTTCATTGTGTGTATGCTTTGGACATGTGCCCATGTCCTTGCATGTGACTCCAAGCTAACCTACTTATTGTTTGTGTATGTGGACATTTGAACATGTCCTTGTATGTGTTTCTTTCTCAAATTTAGTGACATGTGCCCATGTCCCTTGTATTGTGTCCCCTTGGCCTACTTTGAGTGCCTCATGTGTGTTGTATGTATGCTTTCATGTATACATCATGGCCATGCCACTTGTCTCTTATTTGTTGCAATCACACTCAGTTTTAGATGTCATGAGGGACCTCATGGATCTCCCCTTCCTCTTTGGGTGCCTTGATGGACATCATGCCCCACCCCCTAGGTAGTTACACATATAATATCTAGATTTGTTACTCATTTACAAGCTTACATTATTATATCTATCTTAACAACCATGTGAATGTTAGATCTAACATACATCATACATTACCAACTTATGCTTAATCCAATTTACATTCCAATGTCAAGTATACATATTATGTTGGTTTATCACACAAATAGCATATGTTTTCAGCCTAACACATATGTTGCAAAGATTTTATTTTGAGGGAAATTATTTCATAGGTACAATAATGCCCATAAAAAGAGGGGGAATTACAAGGTTTTATCACATATATCAAGCCATCTGAGTGCACTCAAAATACAATTTTTTAGTACAAAGACAGATTACGAAGCTCAGAATTAGGAACACATAGTGGAAAATAGTCAGATAGAGATTAGAGTTAGTTTGGTAGAAAAATGACACAGAGGACACTAGCATGGTGCGCTACTATCAAAGGGACCAAATTACTATCCAGTAGCCCCAAAAATAGGAAAATACAAATTTGAGAGAAGAACATAATAATTATAGTCCATATTTGCACAATTTTAGTACATTTTATCAGATTTGATTAGTTTATGCTCAATTTTTCACAGAATCATACTATTTTGCTCAGATTGGGGCATCATGCATGACATGATCACTCTCATTTTTGTTTCAGATATACATAGACATAAATTGCTACAACTCAGTCCAAAATCCATATACATAGATATCATAATTGTGGGCATATGCACAACACATTGTTTCTACAAGATCAGTTTTGCACCAGCTCATCTTACATGGAATGGCAAATCCATGTCATTATATACATTGTATACTTTAGACACCAATTTTTTTAGGTTTCACACCATGATTGATGCCTTATTCTATCTGTAGTAATTGGCATTCATGCATAATTCTGCATATTCCTTGAGTTACATTCTTGAGTGCCTGAGAGGTTCCTTAAAGATTTTACATTTTAGAGTTTTTGAGTGGCCTTAGACCCATCCTATAGAGTTTTAGTCACATCATACAATTTCAGTCATAGATACATCTACTACACATGGGTAGGCAATGATGTAGTCATAGCCTACTTGAGTTCTTAATCCACCTATATAGGAGGGTTGGACAAGCAGTCTAATCCAAATTATTCATAGTGTACAACCCACCAAACATGGGTGGGAAATGATGGATTCGAACCTAGATTGATCTCTTGAGCCACCCATACATGGGGATTGAGAAAGCCATCAGCTTGGTCCAAGTTATTTACCAATTTGATCATTGGTTACACACACAGAGGATGTCACCAAGTTTTTGCATTGGTTCACGTAACCAACGAGGTGTATTCATTCCTTTCCTCTATCTCTTGTCTCTTTATTTAGTTTTGTCTTTGATTTTATTATTCCTCAAGGACTGACTCATCCATGTTTCATTTGCAAGATACATAATATAATACACTTCATAAAATTAGATCTAAATTCATGAGCTTCACCTCATAGGTAAGTCTAGGTACGCTTATTTTTATTTTATCCTAGTCATTTCAATTTATTGCATTTATAAAATAAGGGGGGGGGATATAGTAATATAAAATGTCACTTGAGTGTTATGAGTGTTACTTGAGACCACCCATCCCTAGCTTAGCCCTAAACCTATCTTAGGTCCTCTTTCAACCCTTATCTAACTTTTATGTAGGTATTACACATCCTTAGGCATCTAAAATTCAATCCCAAGCCTTCCCCTAGGGATCCAGGCCCCTAATGCCTAGGTTCTACCACTTGGACACTAATACACCCCTTTGGACACTAGTGCACTGCACTAGTGACTAAGGGACTGTGCTAGTGTCCCTTATCTCATTTCAACCCCAATGAATATATTTTCAATTGCTAAGACACCTCGAGTTGATCTAGACCTATTTCACACTCCACATAAGCACTAGATAAGTATATATACACCACTTTTATTCCTTTATCCACTAGAGGGAAATCAGATGCAAATACAAACAAATAAGCTCAAAATAAGTTGTGCAAAATCAAGGTCATCTATCCCTATTCTACCCTACTTCTGCATATAGCCATATATAATGATACTAAGCTTAGATTACATAGATTTATAGCCTTAAGCTTCACTCAAAGCACTCTTGTTGATATTCATACTAGCATCACGTGTACTTTCACTTACACCAGCACTTAGATTGGGAGAACTTCATCATGCTTGATCCCCTCTCGAGGTATTGGTATGTATACAACTCTCAACAAAGCAAGGTGTTAAGGGCATCTAATATACTCAGTTAACATCACACTTTTACTACTTGTGCCACTTAAATACCACAACAACATGGAGATATATGGTTTGCATACAAAATCAATCCAAAATAAGTCACAAATAGCGAAGTAGGTTTCATCTACACGAGAGCAAGCCTATCAGATTCATACACAACTACTCCCATAATTTCACATCAGTCCCTACACAAGGGCACTTATATAGAATAGAGGATACTAGTGTAGTGAACTACTATCTAAGGAACCGTACTACTAGTGAGGAAAAATTCTAACACCTAGATCTTGTTTATGACACCCTAATCAACTTTTGTGCTAGTTTTTAGCCTCCTGGTCATCTATCTCAGTTAGTTTCTAGCTAAATACTTATTTATGTCATTCATTATTATTTTTTAAAATATTATATTAGGTTAATTATTGTTCAAATTAGTAGTTGTATTTATTACATATTTCTCCCTTGATTTATTGTACATGGGTTATTTAACAACCTAGGGTTTTAACTCCATAAATTGCTTAAAAGTACAATCATTTTCAAATGATTTGGAGCTTGTTTTATTGCCATAAAATCTTACTGACTCGTTTCCATGTTGTTTTTCAAGTTTATTACTTACTCCTTGAGTAATTTGAACAAAATTACATTCCCACTAATTCCCACGAATCAATAGATATAAAATTATGACATTAGAGAAAATTTTAAACTACACATATGGACAGAGTAATTTGGGAGAAAAAAATGAAATACTACGACCCACGTGACCTTTTTAATTTCAATTATGAGTTACTTTAATTGAGATTACACCAACTTAAATGAAATATGTAGGTGAAAGACCCTAAAATAAAATTGAGGAAGGAAAATATGTTTTTTGTGTACTTTATGTATGGTTAAGACGAAATGGCATTATATCATATAATGCTTCGCTTATGATGACGTTTGAACTAAATACCTAATTTTTTTTTAAGGAATGTATATGTCTACCTTATTCATATGAGAAAATATTGAAACATGTAATGAACCTCTAACCAAAATTTACAAGAGAAGAATAAACCTTTAGATGCATAATAATAACAAATATTTGAACTAGGGTTTAGCTACTCAAATTTTATATGTTTTCCAATAACATAATCAATTATTTGGTTATGCTTTTCTCCTGGTGTCCCATAATTTATTTTGGTCTCACATGAATTATTAAATAATCAATCAATCTATCTATGAGCATGCAAATATTTTGAAATTAAACACTTTTGCATGTCACAATTTGCTATAACGCTAATTAAGGACTTCTCATTTAAAGTGTTGTGCACTAAGCTAAATTGTGCCACATTAGACCATTTACAATAATAACTCACTCATGCCTTCAATTTTTTAAAATACTAATGTGAGTTGGAGAGGGAAAATTATTTTTTTGTATTTTCCCTACCCAATTAGGTTCACTTAGCCTACTTATATGAGTTTTAGAATCAAAATAACTTTTATCCCTCAACACATGTATCATGAAGTTGTCGAGAGAGCTACAACAAATTGTGGTCCCATAGACCAGTGGGTCTCATGAATATAATTAAAATTATTTAATTTAATTTATATCTCGATGAAGCACTTTCTCTCATAAGAGTGTAAAAGTAGATTTTATCTTTCAACTTCACTTAAAGAATCATTTCTTTTTTAGATATTATATCAATTAGGGGGTGTAAACACCTAAAAATGCCCCTTATGCATTTATTAGTCATTAAATTGCATAATTTTAGGGTGTTTGTGTAACTATCAATTATTGGTCTAAATTAGGCATTATTAGTGTATTTTGTCAACTTTTGATATTCTTTATCCCTTCTCTCAATCCTCTTCATCTATGATATTATCTATGACCTTTGTTTTGAGCTCCTTGCATCTAAACAATCTTATGGATTACCCACAACGTTTGTACAACTTTTTGAACTTTGTGCAGCCCCTTTTTGGTAGAGTGCGCTTACTTTCTTTGTCTTGCCTTTTTCACCTTATGATCATTTGATGTTGGTTTGTGTACTAATAAGTTCTAATTTGAATTCAATTTGCCTATAAATACACATATTCTAAGTCATGTATCAATAAACATTTAAGAAGTACATTGATCACTCTAATATAGATTTTTTAAATTATTTACATGTATTATAAATGAAATAAAGAATAATTCATTGAAAAACATAAGTTCATGCTTAAACACACACCAAAAGACTACTTTGCATGAACTAAAGCTTCTCCAATCATTGGGGTTGGAATTTTAGATATTGTTACTATTTAGGGGTCTAACAAATATTAAGATAGCTCGATTATTATATAGCTTAATTCTAGCGGATGAGTCCATTATATGGCTCATTATATGCATACAATAACCTTGTTGTTACTAGCTAATCTACCTTCTTGGAATGAATATTATATGCAATTTATGACTTAGTTCTAGTTTAAAGTAGAAGATAAGTACTTATATCTTAATTTGTATGTGTGAGTCAATTATACGTTCTTTTACCACTAATTCCTAACTCTTTATATGGTTAGACCTTATTTTTGCGTGTATAGGTGATACAAATATACTATAATTGAATGCTATGACTTTTTGGCAAGTAACCTGACCCTTGACAATAATTTGGGTGTATGATGGACTTATCTAGTGAAGCTCTGGAGTCTATCATCCAAGCTATAGAGTCGAATAGTCAAACTTTGGAGTTTGTCAGTCAAGCTCCATATTATAATAGTAAGCTCTAGAGTACTACATATTTCGTAATGTTACAAATGAGCTCTAGAATACATCAATAAAATTCAAGAGTTATTCCAATCATATGCAAATCTTGTCAAAGGCATTTTGGATGATCATGCAATATTGTATACACCTCTCCAATATGTTCATTGGTCATTCTCATATTCATACAAACACTTACCATTTATAACATTCTATTTATAGGTCTGATATTTATAGTAATGTTTTATAAAAACATCACTATATGTATTATGGTATTTCAAGTTATTACAACAAAAACACATTGTAATAGCAATAGGTTGTAACCAAATTATATCCATGCATGTTGTTACATCTTCTTTCCCAATGTTTCACCTTGAAACATGGGGAATGGTTGAAACGCTTTTTCCTAGTTTGTAAATAAGTTGGATTGTAGTTGTGATCATATTAGTTTGTTGATTTATTTTAGGTAGCAGTTGTAGGAACATTGTAAGCTTAAAATAACATCTTCATACTATTCTATGGATTAGAAAAGTAAGAGAGATTTTAATATTATAAGCATAACAAGTATGTGTTAGATCTATTTTCCAAATTGTAACATTTTCCAAAAATCAATGAAGCTTTGAATGTTCCTAAGAGATTGAGTTTAATTTAGATCATGTACTGAGGGAGAGCAAGGGCCCACTCACCCAAGGAGACAAGACTTTTTGTGTAGTATTTCTCTATGTTTATGTTATTTTTCATTTAATCCTTTCAAAAGTGTTTATAATATAAGCCTGAATTGATAAATTGTAGGTCTCTTTCTAGTTGTTTGCACATTTACTTTCAAGTTACTTTTTCAGTCTTGTTATCATTCTTCTTTCTAAAATCATTTCCATTTCAAGTAAATTAAAATTTGAAATTAAACTAGAGCGTGTTTTATTTTTATCATCAAAGTGTATTTTACTATCAACATGTTCCATTCACAAGTAAAGAGTGTTTTCCTTAAAGCAAGTGTGTTACTTTCAACATTCTGATTCTGTAAGTGGGTTTCTTTAAGAAATTAGATAGGTTCAATTCCAATTGAGTAGATTGTAATTTTAGAGTTAGTTAATCGATCAAAACACCCACTAAATCACAATTATTAGTAACATATTACACACCTTATTACATACAACCATTGGACACTAGCCGCGGTTTGAATGACATCAACCAAATGAGTTGATGAAATGAATAGATTGACGACACCAGTAATTTTTTGTGCCATTACCATGGATATGAGTCTCTAGGTATATATATATATATATATGATCATACCTAGAGACTCCTATGGAAGATTCATTCCAAAGAACTCTCAACAAGATACCACAAGCTCTCATATAAAAACACACTTAGAAAAATTGGAAAAGTTGTAAGAAGAGATCAAAGGGTCATTTGGAACACTTGGATAAGAAACAAAATTAACCCCACATGAACCTTGGGATCATTCTCTAAAAGTAGGAATGCCATTCCACAGGAAATTAAGGCTAAAAAATATTATAAACCAAATTAGAGTGTCCTAGATCAGTAGCCTTTCAACCACCTCTAATAACTCACCACTTCCTAGGAACACCCTTTACAACATTTGATATGAAGAAATGGGAGAGAACATAGGGAATGTACTAAATCCCTATGGAAATGCATAAATTAGGGCTAATCCACCTAGAAGGACCTTCACCTATCCCATTGTGCTATAATATGATGATAGAACTACCATGAAGAATATTTCCCCATCTATTATACCCACATTTGGAGGAAAACCTCTAGAAGATCCTAATCATTTCCTCTTTGAATTCAAAGTCCTATGTCAAACTTATGATTATAGAATTAATAGTCAAAAGTTGAAATTGTTCCCTTCTACACTCAAATAATCAATCATGAGATGGTTTATGGGCTTGCAACTAAACTCCGTTTCATAATAGGAAGATATGGAGATTAAATTCCTAGATAGATACCAGGACTAATGTAGAGGAAGAGATGGAAAGGAGGATTTTTTCAAGATAAAATTAAATAAGGATGAAAACTTAAAAGACTACCTTTATTGCTTCCAATGTATTCACAGGAAATGTGGATATGAATTGAGTGAAGAAGTTTGTAAAAAAAATTTCTTAAAAGGTCTTGATGATGATGCTAGGGAATCCCTGAACCTTATGGAAAAAGGAGACATAAATAAGTTTGACCTTGATGACATAGCTAAAATGTGTAAGAATTACTCAAGAACTAGAGGGAGCGTTAGAAAGCTTAAAATAAGCAAGATTAGTACTAATATAAAATAACTTATGGAAGAATTATCCAACCTCAAGATAGACATTTTAGTGTAATTGAATACTACATTAGATGGATTGCAAGCTAAATCTAATGCTACCACAAAGACACTAGCCAGGTATTACCCAAAATGTAGGTTGATGCATGCCCTATGAGATTTCTCTTTAGACATAACTAATATGTGTGGAATATGTGATGCAAATGATCATGATACCAAGAACTATGCCCTCTTGCCTATCCTAAAAAATTAACTAAAATAGGTAACCCAACCAATAGGAAAGCTCAACTTCATACAAATATAGGGAAACCAATTTTCCCACAATCAAAATCATAGCCATTATAGTTCTAGAGATCCTTCTAACTAATGGATGATGTCATGGAATAGATAGGTACCTTCACATAAATGGGGACCTCCATTATGGGGTACACAAGAGTAAACACCACAAACATAAATATCATGGGAAAACCAGTAATGGGTTCCTCATCAAAAATTTAACTAGCATAGGAGGTTTACACAACAACAGGTACTGACGCCTCCCCCTAACACTCAAACACCACAAACATAGCAAGTGGCTTAGGCTCAACTACTTGTATAGTTTATAACAAATCAAAATAATAGACAAGCAACTCTTGTATATGGAATTGAGCAAGAAGGAACCTTAGGAGTTGGTGTCATTAATTGTGGTAATGTATACTTGAGATTAGGAAAGGCATTGAACAATCCTCAAATCACCATAACAAAAGTCCCAAATGAGAAACCAAACCCTCTTATTGAGTTAACTTGAGATAAACCTAATGAGGAAAAGGAAAGTCCTCAAGAAAACATTATAGCTCCTCTAGCAATCCCATTTCCTGAAAGACTTAAAGAAAAAGGGAATAAGGGTGAATCTGATTTAGTCTAAGAGTTGAGGAAGTTAAAAAAGTAAATTGCCTTACTACGAGTTATAAGAGATGTCCTAAAACTCAATAGAGAAATTAAGGGTTTGTGCATAAAAACTCCATGCAGAAAAAGGTAATATCTAAAAACTATACAGGTAGATGAAAAAATTACTAATTTATTCACAAGTAAACCCCTACCCAAGTATTGGGATCCTATAACAATGTTATTTTTGTGATTATAGAAAAGAAGGAGATATCCAATGTACTTGTGGACCTAGGAGCTACCATTAATGTGATGGAAAGATACACTCTTAGAGCCTTGCCCCTTATAGGGGTATAACCCACTTCTGTAGTTTTACAAATGGTAGACCAATCTATTGCTAAACTTGAAGGAACCATAGAATATGTCTCTATGATAGTGGAATCTTGGGAATACCCAAAGATTTTATGATACTCTAGCCAAAAAGAAAAAAACTTGGATATCTATTAATCTTGGGAAGACTTTGGTTAGCCATATTTGTAGTGTTAATAGATTGTAAGTCAAGAGATATGACTATTTCAAATAGAATAAAAGCAAAAAAAATTCCTTGCCTATAAAACCATCTATAGAACCATGGGTCAATGGATCTGAGTAAAATAATAATAGTCTCTCCTCATTATCCATGGTAATAATAAAAGATCATGTTAATGAGTTAGAGGAATAATTAATTTGTAATTTGGAAGAGATTAGTTTAGATCCAGAGTTTAACAGTCTAGATTTAGAGTATGTCATACTAACTCTAAAGTTTGATAGTCAATCTTCATAGTCTGTTAGACTAGCTCTAGAGTTTGACAATCCAGCTCTGGAGTCTGACAGTTTAGCTCTAAAACTTGTTAGATTAGCTCTAGAGTCTATCAATATAGTTATGAAGTATAGGAAACTTTCCTTTGCATATCAACCAACTAGCTCATCCAATCCTAATGATATGTATGACCATATATGCCCATTCAATAGAGCATTAATATATGGGCACAAGATTGTCATGATACATCTTTAACAACATTTCATTGTCCATTGGAAAAAAATAATTACACAAGGGTAGAATTTATTTAAAGATATCATCACTTTCCATATGATGTTACCACATCCCTTCCCTCTAAACTGTTTGATGAGTGCATTTTAGGCAAGTCAGCTCCATCTACCCAGAGACTAAGCAAATAGTCATCCAACCTAGAAAAATACTAAACATAAACTATTGGTTAGACAATGAACAAGAAACCAAGGTTTTTGACATCTTTAAGAACCATATAAAATCCTTTACATGAGATAATAGTGACATGAAGGGCAGCCACCCAAATGGGTGCATTCATCATATGTATACTAAAAAACACTATATATTTGAGATGGCCTCAAATAAGAATCAACCCAACACTAAGAGATACAGTAAGAGAGGAAATAAAAAAGCTATTACATGTGGGATTCATTTATTTCATATCTAACAATCAGTGGGTTTGACCACTTTTGATAGTACCTAAAAATAATGACAAATGGATACTATTTATAGGCTACCAAAACTAAATAAAGTCATCATGAGAGACTACTTTACCTTGCCTTTCATAGACTAGGTGTTAGATAATCTAGCCAGGAAGAAGTATTTATCCTTCTTATATGGGTTTAGTGGTTATAATTAGATAAGGGTATCCCCATAAGACCAAGACAAGACAACCTTTACATGCCCTTGGGGAACATTTACCTATAGAGTGTCACCATTTGCCTTTGTAAAGCACATGCCACCTTTCAAGGGGTACTTTTGGCTATCTTTGCTGATATAAGCAATGATTGTGTAGAGGTATACATGGATGACTTTCTTGTGCATGGCAGATCTTTTGATGAATTTCTAAGCAACTTAAATAAATTTATAACCAAACATGAGCAACATCAACTATCTTTGAGTCATAATTTTTTTTTAATCATGGTTGACTAGGAATTATTCTATGACATCACATCTCAACTCAGGGGATACACGTGGATCCTAAAAATATTGAAGTCATTTCTAATTTGCCTCCTCTTAAGAATTAGACTGATATCAAAAGTTTCTTAGGACATGCAATGTATTATAGAAATTGCAAAGAAGACTTCATAAAAATAGTTTCACCTATGTTTTCCTTACTTACCAAAGATAGTGACTTCCTATGGAATGAAAAATGCCAATAAGCATTTGAATCAATAAAGGAGAAACTGATTTTTGCTCTAATTCTAAGAGGTCCTAACTAAGAACAATCTTTCCACATACATAAAAATGCTTATAATAATGCTTGTGGGTAGTTCTAGGATAAAAGATGAAGAAGGAAAATGTATGCTATCTTCTATATTAGAAGGAAACTCACCTCCAGTAAAAGAAATTATACCACCATTGAAAAAGAATTCCTAACTATTATATATGTAATGAAGAAATTTAGGTACTACATCACTGGATACAAGATCTTTGTTTGCATAGATCATTCAACCATAAGATATAAAATTTTTCAGGCACTACATCACTAGATACAAGATATTAAAAACACAGATCACTCAGCCATAAGATATTTAATGAACAAATTAGTCGTAGGAGGTAGAATCATTAGATGGTTACTACTTTTTCAAGAATTTAACATTATTATTATTGAAAAACTTAGAAAATTTAATGTGGTTGCTAATTTTTTATCAAGGCTGAATGTTTCAAGTGAAGAGGAACCAGTGGAAGACAAATTTCTTGTTGAACAGTTTCTCATAGTTTAAGCATACTCACCATGGTTTGCGGACATGACAAACTAGTTGGCCACAAAGATTTTTTCTTGTAACTTTACTCATAAAAAATGAAATGCTTAATTAGAAATAGTGATCATTTTAAATGGTTTAATGGTTTTTTATTTGTGGACTTGACCATGTACTCCACAGGTGTGTAAGAGAGGATGATACATATGACATCATAAAGGTTTATCATGATGAACTTAAAGGAGGCCAATATTCAACCAAGGGGATTGTTCATAAGATTCTTGGGGTTGGGTATATTGGCCTTCACTTCACGAAAATTTGAAGAGATATGTATGGTAATGTGATCCTTGCCAAAAAATGGGAAAGCTCACATTGTCTAATGAAATACCTTTCCACTCCTCAGGTGGTTATAAGACTTTTTTAGAAATGAAGATTAGATTTTGTTGGCCCTGTTGACCCACCATATCAAGAAAATGAATACTTACTTATATACACATATTATGTCACCAAATGGGCATAGGTTCAAGCTCTCCCATTTACAAAAGAAGAGCTACTTGATGATTTCTTGTATTACATAATTATGCAATGGTTAGGAGCACCATAGGCCATAGTATCTGACCAAGGGCCTAAATTAATCTCTAATATGATCAAATTCTTCACAAATCACTATTAAATTAGCCATTGGAAGTCGTATCCATATCAACCATAGGCCAATGGGCAGGTTGAAGTTACCAATAGAGAGTTGGAGAACATCTTGACCAAGATAGTCATCATTAGCATACAAGATTAGGAAAACAAATTGACTGAAGTAGTATGGGCCTATAATACCACATGAAAATTCACCATAGGTTTCTCACTTTATGAACTTGTGTTTAGAAAGAAGCCTTTACTTCCCATAGAATTTGAATTGTAGACTTTGAGAACAAGAAAAATGCACATAGATCTTGATGAAGCAAAGAGAAAGAAAATTCTTAAGCTTGATGAATTAGAGGAAATGAGAATGGAAGCTTTGTAATATAAAAAAAATATACAACATCAAAGAATAAGTAGCATGGCACCCATATCAAAGAAATAAGATTCAATGAAGGAGTTTGGGCTTTACTATTTGATTATGAATTTCAACACTTGAAAGGGAAACTTAGGACTAGATGGTTGGGACCCTACCAGATAGAAAAGATCTCTAATAATGGGCCAGTTCAACTCTTGCCAATATATGGAAACAATAAGACACTCTTAGTTAATGGGAATAAACTAAGACTCTATTAATAGCCTCCAAGCAGGTAGGAATTTTTCAAGCAAATTCAGTCTCAATATGAATTTGGCTATGGGGAAGAACTTTGTTCTTCCATCATATTCAAAGGATGAGGATTGAAGCCCAAGTGTGGGGGAGGATTAAAAAAAATGGTGGTCCTCCTCCCAATGAAAGGGAAGGATTGAAAACCATAAATGACAGTCCTTCTCCCAAAAATTACAAAAAATAGAAAAAGGAAAAAGAGAAAAAATATATAAATAAAAAAAGAGAAAATGAGAATTTTAAAACCAAAAATGGTAACTTCTCAAGAAAAAAAAACAATAAAATTGGTGTTTGTACTCTTTTGTATGTGCTGCTCAACTAGATGATGTGGTATGATCATGATAAGACAAGCGGCAGTCTTAGGATTAGAGGCAAAACCACATCAATTGAGGTCTTTTTTACTTTATTTTCTATGTATAGGATTAGACATAGGTTTTTAAAATATCATGTTTATTTATCCCTAAAGGTAGTTTATCCAAAAGGGAAGAGTTTTAAAAAAAAGGTACATAAATGGGTCAATTTCAAAACAAAAAATGGAAAGTGTCATTTTTATGGAATGGTACTATGCCAATACAGATATATTCTATTGAAAAGGGGACATGATGTCATATTTATAACATGATTGACAATGATGAGAAAAATACATTTTGGAAGACAACTATCAACTTAGTAGCTTTGGAAATTGATTTTAGGGGCTGACAATGCAACCTAGTGCATGGGGAAGGATGGAGGTACATCATAAATCTCTGATTACAACCATTCCACAAACAATATTGATTATTTTTCCCTCATAACAATCACATCCCATCAAAAGGTCAAGCTTCGGCCATATCTCGAAGATGGGATAATCAAGAATAAGTTAAAAGCAAACATGCCACTTCTCTTCAAAATACCATTCAAGTGAAAGGACCCTCTATTGTGATTCTAATTTCATGTTCCTGGTAAGAACCCTCTTGATACTCTATTTTTGCTTTCACACAAGTTATGCAACTTCTCAAAATAGGCCAAAATAAGAGATTCAAGCCTAAATGTGTAGATTTTTTGTTAGATGATGAAGTAGTAGCTATTATTCTTGAAAAAGCAGGGTGGATTGAGTTCCTAAAGACATTTCAGGGGTATGATGAGTGTTTAGTGAAATAATTCATTTCCAATTTCTAGGACAACTATACCATGATGAGAGAAGTAAGAATTCCAGTTACCAACCAAACAATTAGTGAGATATCATGCATTCCTGATGAAGGTGTACAAATAGGAAGTAGGTTTACTTTCAATGGCCTCATCCAAATATTCTGTGAGGAGGTGAAATTAGCTCTAGAGTTAATTATCATCCCCCAAGGAATCACCAAAGGAATTAAAAGGGAGAGCCCACATGATCCACAGAGGACTACTTTTTGGGTAATCAAGTATCTGACCTGTGATGGGTAATATGACTCACTAATCTATGATACCATGAGGCTTACCACACATTTGAGATAAGGTTTACATAAATATAAATATAGGGTGACTTTTCCTATGTTCTTGATGGGATCAATATAAGTTATGGCATTAAAACATCAAAAAATAACATCTTCTATTATACATCATGGGCTCATTCAACTCATCTACAAACACCACTTCCTAAAAAATCCAGATGGAGAGGTTGCTTGGGTAACATTCTTGAAGAATATGATGAAAAGATAGCTTAAGATAAGGAGGAAGTCCCTGTATATAAGTATAACACCAAGGTATTGTTATAAATAGGTCACTTTCACCAAAGGACCAACTCTGGAGATAGTACAAAAGAAGAAATTGAGAGCTAGAGTTTCACAAGCAAGCTCTGAGGTTACTCTGGAGCCAACTAAGAAGCTGATGCAAAGAAGGAAGTTAAGACCTAAGGTTTCATAAGGAAGCTCTAGAGTCACTCTAGATTTAGCTATTGTTCAATCATCCATAGTCATCTTAGAATAAGAGAGACAAGATCTAGAGTTGGATTCACCAAATATCATAAGGAAATACTCTCAAAGAAAAAGAGGAGCTCCACAAGAGGAAACTAGTCCTATAGTTCCTCCAAGAAGAAGAAAAATAAAATTAATCCCACATGAGGATGATGACCTAGAAAGGGATGCAGTTAAAACACTTGGGAGTTTAAATCAAGAACCCCCTATGGATATTCCAAATGTGTAAGTAGATCCTACAACTGAAGAGGTTGGAGAGGAACTTGGAGTAAGAATTGAAGAATTAGTAGATATGATAGAAGCATTTAAGGAAGCTACAATAGAATTTCCTCCACCTTCATCTCCTATACCACCATCATCTAAACCACTTATTGACAAAGGAAAAGCTCAAATGGAAGAATAATAATAAGAGGTCCACTCCTCCAGTCAAGAGAATAATCAGAGTTACAGTAAGCCCTATTTCTCTCCAAATATGAAGCCACCATAAAGCAACAAGAAACAGAAATTGACTTCCTTAGAATGCAGTTACAAGGTAAGGACAATACCATTTCTTCTTTGTAAAAATAATTAGAAGAAGTAAAGAATCAGTCTGTGTAAAAAGCTAATGAGATAGGGGTGCTTAGAGAAAATATAGGTGATCTAAAAACAGTGGTAGGCCAAGAGGTCCAAACAAATCCAAGGCAACAAGTAAATAGAGGAGTCCAAACATTGTTGTCTTATCATGATGTCATGGTCATTTAGGATGAAGCATGCACATAATTTAGGAGACTCAAAGTAAAAAATAAGAATCTTAAATAAGAAAACAAGAGATTAAAATAAGACTATGATGAGGCAAGGCAACAAACTAGCTTGTGAGGTAGGAGAAAATATTTTATCCTATAGAATACCTTCCTTTGCCTACAACTTATTTCTTCAAGAACAATTTTGTAGATGACAATTATTGAGAATCTCTTGTGACCAGAACCATGAAATAAAGGATGAGAAAGTGTTTTTGGAATTTTTTTGGGAATAGTACTCCAAATTGTTAGGATATTTTATGTGAGTTCTATTTATGTGATCTCATTCTAGGAAATATGTTTGGATTCTTGGTCAACCTTTTCATGGGAAAAACATAGTTCAAAGCTCTCCTTTCCACTTTTAGAAATTAATTTAAATGGGATTAGAGGAATAATGAATATTTTCATAGAGCAAAGACAATAGGACTCTGTATAAGACCTCAATTTACTAGTGTACCTAAAATTATCATAGAATTCAATGCTTAATATTTACAGAACATGTGTGATCATTACTTGTAGACCCTATAATAAAACATTTCAAATTTTGAAAGATTTAACCAACACCATTTTTAAGAAACAATAACAATATGTATAAAAATATGGGATACATTGAACATCCCTTTAGAGAGAAGGGAAGTGATATCTCCCACCAATCTCTGATGGTGTCTCCGTAGGGTCAATGCTATTATGCAAATAATTTCATAAGTCATCAATCAAGGGGGAAAAATACCTTGGATTGGTATGAGATTTAGGCCACCACTCCTTTTAAATCCTATGTCACCATGGTAAAATGCATCACCCCAGTCCATTGAGTAGTTTGAGAGATGGATGGCATTTGTTCTTAAGGATATGGGATTTATACATGCAACCGAGGAAAAATGGGGCACTCATTATGATCTCTATGATCTCAACTAGAGGTTGAAGCATCGTATTTAACAATGAGGAAAGAAGGTTATAGTTTTCAAGAGGACTTGAAAAAGGTAAAGTGTGGGGGAAATGATGAGTCCATTATATGGCTCATTATATCCATATAATAACCCTATTGTTACCTTCTAATTTACCTTCTTGGAATGAATATTATATGTATTTTATGACTTAGTTCTAGTATAAAGTAGAAGATAAGTAATTATATCTTAATTTGTATGTGTGTGTCAATGCTACTTGATTTTACCAGTAAGTCCGAACTCTATGTATGGTTAGTCCTTAGTTTTGCATGTACAGGGGATATTAATACACTATAATCGAATGCTATGGATTTTTGGTAAGTAACCTGACCGTTAAAGGCAAGCTATTCATATGATGGAGCTATCCATCAAAGCTATGAAGTCTATCAACCAAGTTTCAAAGTCCAATTGTCAAGCTTGGAAGTTTGTCAATCAAGCTCCGTAGTAGAATAGTAAGCTCTAGAGTACTAAAAATAAGTTCTAGAATGTTACAAACAAGCTCCAAAACACATTAGTAAAACTCCAAAGTTATTCCAGTCATATACAAATCTTATCAAAGGCATTTTGGATGATCATGCAATATTGTATACACTTCTCAAAGATGTTCATGGGCCATTATCAGATTCATACAGACACTTACCATTTATAACATTATATTTATAGGTCTAATACTTATAGTAATGTTTTATAAAAACACCACTATATGTATTATGGTATTTCGAGTTACCAGAACAAGAACATATTGTAATAACAATATGTTTTAACCAATTGACAACCATGCATGTTGTTACATCTTCTTTCCCAACATTTCACCTTGAAACATGGTGAATGGTTGTAACACTTTTTCCTATTTTACAAATAAGTTGGATTGTAGTTGTGATCCTATTAGTTTATTAATTTATTTTAGGATGTAGTTGTGAGAATGAAGTAAGCTTAAAATAATGTCTTCTTGTTATTCTATGGGTTTGAAAATCAATAAATATTTGATTATTATAAGCATAACAAGTATGTGCTAGATATATTTTCTAGATTTTAACCTTTTCCAAAAATCAATGAATCTTTGAATGTTCCTAAGAGAATAAGTTTAATTTAGATCCTATACCAAGGGAGAGATAGGTCCCATTCACCCAAAGAGACAAGATGTTTTGTGTGGTACTTCTTTATGTTTATGTTATTAGTCATTTAATCCTTTCAAAAGTGTTTATAATATAAGTGTGAATTGGTAACTTGTAGGTCTCTTTCTAGTTGTGTGTGCATTTACTTTCAAGTTACTTTTCCATCATTATTATCACTCTTCTTTTTGAAAGCATTCCCATTTCAATTTAATTCAATTTTGCAATCAGACTAGAGTGTGTTTTCTTTTGATTATCAAAGTGTGTTTGATTAACAGTTCCCTTCATAAGCAAAGAGCATTTCCCTTCAAGCAAATGTGTTACTTTCAAAATTTTGATTCTGCAAGTGTATTTCTTTAAGCAATTAGAAATATTCAATTCCAGTCGAGTATATTAAAACTTTAAAGTTAGTTAATTCATCAGAAAACACCTTAAAACACAACTGTTAGCAATGAATTTCACATTTTGTTGCATGCAACTATTGGACACTGACCTTGGTTTGAATGACATAAACAAAATAAGTTGATTAAATGAATGGAGTGAGAACACTAGTCACTAGGCCTAAAACATATGTTATTTTCCTTAAGCTTTGTGAAGTTTCACCCTAATTAGCACAAGAAGAAGAAATTTGTTTTGCAGTTATCAAAATAAAAGATCAAGTAACTTACCAAGATTTTTGGAGGTCAAATCCAGGTGAACAAAGTCATCAATATTTTTGGGTTCATCTACACTTTCATCCAAAATGACACGATAATTTAGACTATTAAAATTGAAGAGAACAATCCAAACAAGCTTCTAAATATATTTTTTAAGGGTGAATTTTTGTCTATTAGCAAAGTTATAAGAATAATGTTCTAATTGTGTGGATTTTTTAATATAAGGACATTTTTTATCATATCACCTACATTCATATCATATGCTATACAAAAATTAATGTCACCTCCAACAAGTAGTCATATGCTATAAAAATAAATTGCATAAATATTTCATTGTACTCAAAATATCGGCTAAATTTTTTCCTTGAAAATAGGGTAGATAATTTTAATATATTAAATTTTGCATAACTATTCCTCTATGTCCCACCTTGTTTGGGCTATACATTGATAAACTAGAGTAGTGGTTAGATAAAATTGGTGGAGGGGGCATCCACCTAGCTAATTATGTTGTAAAGTTACTTTTATATGTAGATGATCTTAATTTAATAGTAAAAGTAACCCATAGTTTGAAATAACATTTGAAAGATAGGAATTAGTTTATTGCATTAGTAGTTACATTGGGATATTTACTGAGAGGCAAATATTATATTGTGAATTAGTTATTAGTTGACGTAATATTATTACAACAATATTATGATTATAAGTTAATTGTTATATATTGTTATTCATATAAGATATTGAGATTATTTTGAGAGATATTTGGTGGAGATATGATCTCCACAATTATAGGAAATAGTTTTCCTATATAAATTTGTATTCATGTATGGATTTAATACATAAAAGAGATATTATGATCAGTTTGACTAAATATCTCTGTGTATGCTCTATTATTTATGTATGAATTTGTGAAGACTCTGATCAACCTCTTTATATGGTCTCAAAGCAGATTTGATATCTATAATGGAAGAATAATAAAATGTAAGAGGTAGTCATTTATTCTTTTCCCCCAAGGATGGTAGTATTATATGCAAAGATTGTTTTAGTGTTGATAATAGAATATTTGTAACGAATTATAAGTATTCATCCTAGTCTAAGCAAAGATTGGATGAAAAAAGTGGTAGAGGATGTTATAATAGTTTTCTGAAGTGTATTAGAATTAGGTGAGGTCTAGAGAGACATAATTATGTATCACATTGACCTTGAAAGCATCAGTCTTGGTGTTGATTGAGGACATCACAGTTGGGTATATTAAGATTGAAGATTATTGAATTGGAATATGATTTATATGGTGGCCTATTCCATAGAGAAATAAATTAGCAGAATGACATTCTGATCCATATCGGCCACATGCTATGTGTTTTTTTTCCATCACATGAAATTATGTCTTCCAAATGCTCTCAAACCTCATTGTTGAAAGTCTGCTATGGTAACTTTGTTTTTGAAGATTATTCTAAATATAATTTCATTTTACTTGATGAACATGATATCAATAAAGTTATTTCAATTTATATATATGCATACCAATCTTGGTATGATCTACATCCATTTCTAGTCACCATGACAACATTGGCTTCTTAGCCAAACTTATTTTTAATAATTGCAGCCGTCAGCATAATTCCTGCAAGTTTCATGCTCCACCATTTGTGGTTCATTGTGTCAATCATCCCTATACAAGTGTGCATCAAGATATTTCATTTGAATCCATGAGCTCGTAGTTCAAAGCATAATAAATATAGGTTGTTTTGAGTTTAGGTTAAGAATCTAGTTTTGGTCATAGTTATGTAATAGGATCATTTTATTTTTAGAGATTAAAGTTATAATTATGTATTCTTGAATTATGATTCATTGGTCATAGTCTTTTATTAGTCTTTAATACGTCATTTAATGTCTTGTAAAGGAGTCCAAAATCAAAAAGTGTCAATATTGTCAAAAGTTGTCAAGTCATATATATTATATATAAAATATATTATATATATATATATATATATATATATATATATATATATATAAATTTTAACAATAATACCTCAAAATTTTATAACCATAATGACATTTTAATAATAACCTAATAAAAA
The DNA here is from genome assembly GCA_037957365.1 of Torreya grandis. Taxonomy (NCBI): domain Eukaryota; kingdom Viridiplantae; phylum Streptophyta; class Pinopsida; order Cupressales; family Taxaceae; genus Torreya; species Torreya grandis. The sequence continues at coordinate 11,046,220 of JARHVA010000019.1, read as the reverse complement.
GACTTCAACTCTATTTTTTTCATATATATATATATATATATGAGTTGAGAGTTAAAAGTTGCCAAATCATTTTCTTAAAAGTCATATTGTATAGTTGAATCATTCGGTTCATGTCAATAGTTCTTAGTATATTGTATGTAAATATTAAAATTCAAAGTGTTAAACATAAAAAAATGTTTGTAAAAGATGCACTATCACTTATATGTGAAATCCTAAGTCAAATGTTGAATGTGTCAGTCTTGTAGGGGGGAACCCATTCCATTCAAAGTGACAAAAAATGAGTTTCATGACTTCATCAGCTGCGTAAGTAAATTATTCAACTGGAGAAAGGAGGAAATGGAGGATGGAGGTTCTAGAACCTCTCATCAATTACCTATGATGAGGCTAAAAATGATTTGGTCACATATTATGTGTGGTGTGTTTTTTCATAATTTCTGCTATGTGTTTGCAAGATAAGAACATAAAAATATGCATATTCAAGTAATGTAATTTGTGTGCAATTACAAACATACTTAATTGATGTGAGAACATAGTGAAAGAAAAAAAACACCAATGTAAGTCAGTTCATGGATCTTGAAAAGGTTTGTGGTAGATCCAGAAAACCATCAGAGGTGAACAGTTGATGAAAGGAGGTTCCTGCTTATGTCAAGATTTATGGTAAACCTGATTAAAACCATGGAAGGAGTGAGCCTTTCTTTGTATCAAGGTCATGATCTAAATAGGGCATACCATAGGGGTGAGCATACTGTAGGTGAGAGTGTGAATGTTTTTTCACCATGTAAAAACTAAGGGTGGAATGTTTGGAATTAGTTTATTACATTAGTAGTTACATTGGGATATTTATCAAGAGGTAAATATTATATGATGAATTAGTTATTAGTTGATGTAATATTGTTATAAAAATATTATGATTATAGGTTATTTGCTATATATTGTTATTCATATAGGAGATTGACATATTTGTGAGAGATAGTAGTGGAGGTATGATCTCCTCAATTATAGGAAATAGTTTTCCTATATAAATTTATATTCCCATATGGATTTAATACATAGAAGAAATATTATGATCAGTTTGAGTAAATATCTCTATGTATTATCCATTATTTATGTATGAATTTGTGAAGACTCTAATAAACTTCTTTAAGATTTAGATCTCTTTTGCCAGGAGGTGGGATTGCAAGTGAATACTAGCAAGACAAAATCCATAATCTTTTCTATATGGAGAAGAAAGAAACAAATTGAGTTCCTTTTTGGAATGAAACCTATTGGAGGTAGTGGAAGAATACAAATATGTTGGGTTTGACTTTCAAAACAAGCTTAGTTGGGAAACCTGCAGGGAAAAAATAATTTAATGGGGGTGGAAGGCCTTATCATCACTCCAAAACAGATGTAGGTATGCAGAACTATGGGATTGGAAAACCAAGAGAACCTTGTTCAACCTACTTGTCACACCAATGGTCATATATGGGTGTGAAGTATAGGGTAGCAATGTGTCTAACCTAAATTAGATATAGATAGAGAGAGAATCCAAAAACATTCAATCACAAGCAACCTCAAAGTTAAATCCTTATATCTATATGCAATTTTATTAGCTAAAATAGGTACTTTTCCATTGAAAACATTGATAATGACCTAGACATTAAGTTACTTAAAAAAGACTCCAAGTATGGAGAACCATCGATGGACCAAAATGATATTAGAAGAATAGCTAAGCAGAAGAAAAAGCATGTGGATCAAATAAAACAACAAGTGGATGAGTAAATGGGGCATGAACTTGTCAGAATGTCTAAACACCAATGAATAAATAAAAAAATATGTGAGAGATAATTTCAAGACAACCATGTGGACAAAGGAGTTAGGACATAAGAAAGCATAGTACATCAAATAATTATATCTCACATGGGAACACGAAGAAAAGAAGTAAATAGAGGCATAAATCAAATGGAAAGCAAACATGTTAATCACACAATTGAGGACTAGCTCACATCATCTTAGGTGTGAAACTGATAGGTGGGCAATGCCCAAGGAAAAATGGGAAATAAGAACATGTTTATTTTATGACAAGGGAGTAGTGGAGACAAAATGGCACTTCATTAAAGAGTGTGTAGCCTATAGTAACATTTGTATCAAGTATAAAGATATATTAAGGGTTGCAACTTAACTATGTTATTTGAAGAGAAAAGGTTACATAAAACAAGTAGTTTTCTAATTAAGATCCATACTAGGAGAGTTAACATAGAGAAGGGATTAAAGATTTTTCATTATTAATAGGACAACCTTGTGTCAAAAGGCTATGCTAACAGAAAATAGATTTTTTAAAGATGTTACTCCCCTAGACTACTTGGTCTCATGAACATCATTAAAATCTCTCATTCATTCATTTGTATTAAATTTAACATAGATATCTATATTGGAGGTAATCTTGACACACACAATATTCTGCTCAAATCACTCTATAAAACCAATGAAACCCTAGACACATAAATTAGGGTTTTTAGGAAATGTTTGAAAAGGACTTGATCCTTGATTCATTTTCATACAATACCTTAATAGGTAATCTCTGTAAGCATGAAAAAGTGGCTCATGTAATAAAACTTCTCAAGGAGATGGAATACTATAAGATGTGTGATGCCCTATCATTTTATGTGTGGCATGTGATGGTTTCACCTAACGTTTAATGTTCTCATCCTATGTAAATGGTGGCACCATGTTTTGAGCTTTAACTCTCCCCTTAAGAATGGCCATGATGTTGATAGTATGGAGATCACCCATTATCCATACTCTAGGCTTCAGTCAAGTACAACATGTAAAGTTCAAGTTTAAGCCCATTCAATAATTTGTAGCCTTCTACATTCTTGTTAATTTTACATGTTTATCAAGGTATTATCACAATAATTCCAAATTAAATTCACATTAATCATTTTTTGGTTTTATTTTCAAACCCTGTTTAAGATATCTCATGTTTCCATAAATAGAATATGAACACATCATATTGAACACCCTTGCAATGCATTTGGTGAAATAATGTCACTACATCTTGAGGACCACATAACTTCAATAGGTTATGGTTATCAATTAAGTGAGGAGATGTTTAGTTGAGTTTGGTGGTAAAAATATTTAGAAGAACCTACCAAAATTAACTATCTTTTATTAGTGGGTGGGGGTAAATATAAATATATTATCATTAATGTGAGATGTATCTGGTTGCCTTCTGACAAAGGTTTTATTGATAACACAAGAATGCAATAAATAAAGATATGAAGATGAGTCTATAAGAGGCTTGTGTGTACCAAGCATAATGTATATCCTAATGTCAATTGGGATTTGTATTTCCTTTTAGATAGTAGTTTTTAGCCTAGTGGAGGTGAACAATTTATCCCATTTGTTTGAAATTTTATATTACTTTCATATTGATATGGCAACATATAATTGCTTATTGAATCTAAAAAAATAGGTATAGTGAATGAGGGGTTGTAATAAGAGCATGAGTAATCCATATTGCATTATGATTTCACAGATCATTATGTATGTACAGTTGACCTTATTGGTTTTGCTTCAAAATACGAAAACCTTATCATACAAATGACTATGGTGTATTATTGGTGTTTCTCTTTGAGACCTGGGTGCTAGCATGCCAAACTACATGCTTAGTAAATATATTCCTTGTGCCAACATGTCATGAAGAAGAGTACTCATTCTCACTCGAGGCACATAACAAAGTGACCAAGTTGGGTTGGGGTTAGTTGGAAATGATGTTGCATTTGGTGGGCTAGATGGATTGATACAAGTTAATCCTACTTTTTTATATATAGCCTAGACACATATCTACTTCAATTATCAGACATACACTTATGCTAGCAAAATATACCAACTCAACAAGCATTCACTTACAAATGAATAATATACCCAAATATATACATATGAATTCCACACTATGATGTCATAATATAAACAAGATTGTATTAATAACTAGATGGGAAGGAATTTACACTAGAGTGGGGTACATATTAGCCCTTCAATCCTAATCCAAGTAGTTTTCCACAAGTAACTACTTAGCAACAATAATAAGAACTAAAGCCACAACAACCAATAACCACAATCAACCATCCAACCAAACAACCTATTGATCTTCCTATAAGCTAATTATTTATAGGGCTAAAGGGAGTAAGAGGGTAGCTAACATTGACCTTGTTTGAAATTTAGATGCTTCCTCCTTTTTCTCCCACTTATATCACCTTTAATCACAACATCAAACTTATGACCATCTCTTCTAGGATCAATATTTATTTCTTTTACCATTCCCCAACTATCATCCTCTTCAAAGTTATCATCATGGTCATGGGGTAATTGGAATGTGATATGCCCAGATCTCATGTGTTATTCGAATGTATTATGGGCTGGTAGGCTCTCAGTGGCTTTTTTTATTTGTTCGCTCTACTTCTCACTCTTGAATGACATGGTCATTATCAACCATGAGGTCTAGTATCTGGGGTCAACATCTAACCCACACTAACTTGGTTGGTCATCATTGGTCAACTAGCTCCTCCCTGTGGATGGTCATTCTTTAGGAAGGGGAGCGTAAAGCTTTGGAATGTTCTCACATAACTCTTTAAAACTCATCCCAACAATGTATGGTATATTGGATACTCTCTTATACTATGGGTGACTCAATGTTTATCCTTTAAACAATAGTGATCTTAGTTAGGAAGGGTTCAACTTGTTGATTTAGATTGTTGAGCTTATACAACCCTTCTTTTAGTGTTTCTTCCAAAAAGATTTATTCATTCAAGGTCTTTCCCTAAAGTTTTGAGAACCATAGCTCTAATTCCCTTCTTATGGTGCCTATTTCTTAGGTTAGTGCCTCCACCTATTTTAGTAAGGAGGAACTCTCCTCCTTGTTTTTATTCATGTAGGCTGGTAACAAGGGATTTTTTCTCCACTCTTGGGAGGATAAACACAATTGGATAATTTTGGATTGTTCATTGAAATTCCCAAATAGGAATTTGATGCCTGTTGCATAATTAACAAGAATTTTTATGGTGTACTCTCATTCCTTCAATTTCTCAACGCATTCGAGTTGGGATGATTATAACCTTCTTGGGGCGTTGTAAACTATCTCTCCATTTTGATGAGTGCATCGACCAGGACCTCTAAATCCCCTATTAGGTTAACATGCACAACACTAATTGCATCCAGGAGACTGGGTCAATTTTTAACAATTTTGTCACATAAGTTCGGGTTTCTAACCCTTACTTCCTATAGTTTATATTCAACCTTTTCCCATCCTACCTTCTCTTTGATTAGTAGGTGGTATACCCTTAGTTTGCCTTTCCTTGGCTTGTTCAAGGCCCTATTTATTTAACATGCACTTTCTTTCTTCTTCCCCAATGGTATTAGCTAGCTTGTTTGCAATTTATTACTACTATTGACAAGTCGTTGCATTCACTAAATTTTGTTGGATTACCTTAGTAGCTATCTTTATGAGAGTATTCCCTTCTTGTACCCTAGAGAAAGATCTAAGATTTATGAGGAACATTCCTAGTACCAAAAGGTATGTTTTGCTGAGTCAGACTTATACTTTACATTGGGTACCTTATGGATGGGCTCTTACTTTGAAGTTGCTCTCGAATGTTTTTTTTACATTCTCCCCTTGATGTTTTTTCATCTTACTGTGGGGGGTTGTCTTCTACAAAAATGGCCTCACCCTCCTCCTTCCTTCTTTATTCTCCTTCCCTTTCTAGGTCTTCCCTCAACTACTTGCTTTCCTCATCCTTTGGTTTCCCATCCTCAAATTCATTTTGGAAAATAATCTCCTCTATAGGGCACTCAACCATAACTCCCGTAGGTTCCTTTTGCATCTCTTTATCCTTTTGGTCAGATGAGGATCTCTTTATGGCATCCTCCTTTTGGACCTTATGTTTATTGTAGTATTCTTCTTCTTCTACACATTCCTCTCCTCATTAGTCCAATAGACCCTCTATCATACCCTCATTCATTGGTCCCTTTACTTTTTATTCTCTCATTAGTAGGGATGATGCCCTCTCCTCTTGTTTGAGCATTAGTTACCACTCTTCTTCTGGTTGGGGTGGTCAGGGTACTTTTACCAACCTAGTCCAATTTCTAGTTAGGGGCACTTCTTCTGAGGATGGGTCCTCTAATTTGGGCATATGGATTGGTAATTCTCACTCCTCTCCCATCCTCCATCTTCACATTTATTCTTACTCCAAATCCACTTCTTTAGCTTGTGTCCCCTCTCAACTTCGTATGGGAGGTCACCCTTCTTCTCTCTTTATCTCCTTTTACCAGGGTGCAATGAAATTTCTCTCCTCCCTTCTTTATCTCCTTTTGAGAGTCTCATCTGACTCCCCTTATCTCATCCCACCACATGTAGTTGAAGGTGGTTGAGTTATTCTCCTCTCATTATCTTCTTTATGTTTTGCATGGATGTTAGAGCCCCTTTGTTGAAATGTGGAGGCTAAGGGTTTCCTTAACATCTTGACCCTAGCATCTTCACATCCTTTCACAAGTTGTAAGTAGTAGTGTAGTCGATAGGGCTTTCCATAAACCTGGATGACTTGGAGGATCACATATTCTTGTCTTTATACTTTGTCACCCTCACTCATACCTAATCTTCTTTGTTTCACATAAGTGATGCACATGGTATGGATGTCGACATTAATCAGTTAGGTGTCTATTATGATATTCTCTAAGTCTTTGATGCTATTGACTACATCCATGAAGTACTACATGGTAAATACATAGAGAAGCTTAAACCAAAGGGACATATTCCCATCATTCATCCTAACCTTACTAGGAAAAAATCTTGCATCACCATAAATCAAGCCTAGCTAGTCATTATTTCAAGTAAAATCCTTGGGTGCTATTCTTATCATAGGGCTTCTCTCAAATGTGTTTTCCATTACATGAGCCTTGCTTTATATTTTGAGTTGATTATACTAGGGTAGGTGAATTATTGATATTTGACTACGAGGGATCAGTGGTGATCAGGGAAAGTTGAACCTCCTCCCATATCTTTTCCTTTGGGGACTCTGATTTCATCAAACACTAATATCATGAAGATGGTGCCAAATGTAAAGTTTCATTCCCCTTTGTGTGCCTTCTTAGCATATTCTATGCTCAATTATGCCATATACTTAGCAAAGTTAAACTATATTCCCTTCACCATATCATGTGCTAGGTATAGATAATTCTGGTTGATTTCTTCCCATCATCCTATTGGAGTTAGCTTGGTGATAACTAGTTGTGTTTCTACTCTAGAGGTCATATCACTTATGTTGGGGACAAGGAAGGCATAACCCTCTTCTCTATAATTAAACTAGTGTGTCATTAAGTCAATTTTTGTCTAGTTCCCCAATGCTTCTTTTATGTCAACACCAGATTGGACCAGCCATATGGCTTTGTGAATTTATGCCATCATAACCTACATCCTTTTTCCTAAAAAATACATTTTATCCTCATGCATTTAGGAAATAAAAAAAACTTACCAATTATTCTACCCTATCAAATAAAGGGAGTTCCCAGAGTTGGAATGTGTTGACTTCTTCCAGATGCCTCCTAACATGGTCATCATAGATGGGATTCTTATCATCATTTCTTCTTCTAATGTCTACTAGGTAATCCCTACATAATTTATCCTCGTAGTATGTGCTTTGATGATTATCATCCTTTATATTTTATGCATCCACCTTAGTCTCCCATTCTTCTCCTCGTTCCATGTCATCTAGGTACCATAATTCTAAGTAATCCATTCTCCTTAGATGTGTTGTAGTTACAGCTTCAGATTATTCCCTATTTATTTTTTCTATCAGTCAACTTATTTAACTCCTTCTAGTACCTACTATTCTTATGTTTAACATTGAGGGTTATTTGGACTCTACTCTTCATGAGGTGTTTCCTATATCTTTAATGATGTGTACCCAAATTAGATTTCTAGAATATAGCACCTCTTCTTTGATGCTTTCACCTTTGGTCTCATACCCGTTTGTAGTTTTATTTTCTAAAATAATCCCCAGTTTCTGCTATCAACTTTCTTGGTCAACACTAGATTCAAAGCCTATTCACCCTATATCTTATTCCTATATTTCCTTCATGTGATGGGTACCCTTTGCTTGTTTCCCTCTTTATTTTCTTTTCTAATTTTCGTGAGACTTCCTTTTGATATATGTTGTGTGGTTAATTGTAATGGTTTTACTTTTTCTCATGCGTGTCCCTTCATCATCTTAGTGCTCGTACCATCTATTTAGTTGAAAATTTGAATTATAGGGTTTGATTTGATATCTCATGTTGAGGTTTTTCTTATCCATAGTGGAATGCTTAGTTGTCTTGCTTTGGTCTTATTTTTTCTTACCCCGCATTAAATCATGCATCTAGTCCTCTAGTGTAAAAATAAAAACACATAGGACATTTATGAGCAATTAAAAAGATAATTCCTAGGATTTAGTCAAAATATATGAGTTTTAAGAAAAAATAAAGCTACCCCTCCTCACTAGAAATGCTTAGATGCCTAACATGATAAGAAACTCTCCACTTGGCTCACCCAATTGGATATTAATAGGAGTGTGTGAGCTAGTACCCTTAATCAATGCATCATGAGTGATGCCAAACAAACCTAAACTATCCCAAAAATATTAAAATAAATAAATTATGACATAAAATAAATGTCATAAAAATTATTATCATATTACATATTTGGTATCAAACATGGTATGGTTTGAGCATGTTTCTATTGAAATGCCTAGGAAGCATTTCCCTGTTCAAAGTATGAAGTTTGCATGCACCAGTTTCCATAATGATGTTAATTATGTATGGTCTAAGGCAATAAATTTGTAGCTTTATAGGATGTTTAAGGTACTTAGAGTCATATAGAAGGACTTGATTGCATTTAATTAATATTTTTCATTTAATATGTCTATTGTAACATGCCTTTTGTCAGGCCTTCTTAGTGGCTTAACTCCATTTAGCAAGGATGTGCCTTTCATCTAGCTTCTAAAATTATTTAAAGCACATTTTTAGGGATTTGAGGTCATCCAGGAAACCAATCTATGCTATGAAAAGGGATGGTACTAGAAATTTGATAGGGAGGATGACTTCCATGCCAAATACCAGCTAGAAAGGAGTAGACTTTTGGAGTCACTTATAGTTGGTTCAGTACACCCATAAGATAACTAATACCTGATCATCCTAGTTTGTGCATCCCACATTAAATATCTTTGTGAGGTAATGCCCCAATTTTGTAATGAAGGCTTCTTAGTGCCATTGGCCTGAGGATGGTAGAGTGTAATTTTATGATGGGCAATCATAAATTATGATAAAAAGATCATCACCATCTAATTGATGAAATGGGTGCCTCAAGCACTAATCAGACTTAGGGGGTATCCATATCTAGTAATAATATTTTCCCATAAAAATTAGGTAGTTAAGACTGTAGTACAATTCTTCATGTTTATAGCCTTGACCCATCGGGTGAACTAGTCAGTGACAACAATGATGTAACATGCGTCAGTCCATCACATGAAAAGTGTAATAGGTTCCACAAAGTCAATGGCCCATTTTTCAAAATGAGCCTACATGAGGATTGGAATAAGTGGCATCTCATCTTAGTGGTTTTGATTTTTGATCCTTTGGCAAACATCACACTTCTAGGTGTATTCCTTGGCATCATGGAAAAAATTCAGCTACCAGAGTCTTAAAAAGAGGACATTTTGAGCAATTACTTCCCTGGTGTTATGTCATATAAATAATCCTTCATGGGCTTCTTAAAATATGGTTATAATCTCATGGGGGAGTACACATGATCACAACACCGCATTTCACCCTTATTTATAGAGTTCATTACTAATCCGTTAGTAATAAGTAACACAAAGGGATAAATAGTTATTTTATTCATTGGTCATTATCTCTGGTGTTGTTATTAAAGTTAAACATGTTATAATATCATTAAGTTCTTATGGCACCTAATATACCTTATGTAATTATGCATGGGACATGTTATCCTTAATGAGTTGTGTAGCCTCACTAGTGGTGAGATGAGAAATATGGTTGGGTCCAAGATTTTATTTTCCCATATTGACAACTACTATGAATTGAAATTCTTGAAATAATATAATCCACCGATAGATATATCCATAGAGCATATGTTTATTGACCAAGTAATTTAGTGCCTCATGATATGTGAAGAACATAAATGAGGTGGCCAACATTTATTGTTAAATTTTTTGAAGGGCAAGATCATGGCTAATACTTCCCATTTGGTGGTTGTATAATTTTGTTCAGCAGAAGTGAGATTTTGACTAGCAAAGTAAATGGGATGATCAATATTTCTCTCCCTAGGTTAGGTTAAAATAACACCAATAACTATCCTAGAAGCATAAACATATATGTGGAATGGGTGTTTTAGTTTTGAAACTATAGGATAAAGGCAATGGTTAAAGTTTGTTTTAGTATTTCAAAGGCTTCCTCCTATTCTCTTCTTGCATTCGAATGGTTTATTTTTCCATAAAAGTTAATCTAGGGGTGTGCTAATACTTACATAATGAAGGATACACTGATGATAGTATTTGGTGTGTCACAAGAATGTGTGCACCTCACACCAATTAGTAGGCAATTTAAGTTGAAGGATGCCTGTTATTGTCACAAATCTACTAGGAGTCTATCTTTGTAGATGACATAACTGAGTAGGGTGCCGAACGGTGTGGTAGATACACACTTCTTCAAGTTGAGAGAGATATGCAATTATTGGCATCACTCGATCATGAGACTCAGATTGTCATATTGGTCTTTCAAAAATGCATATACTATCTAATCATTAAGTTACACTTGGAAAAATTAGCGAACAAATTCTTTAAAGGTCACAATCATAATGTGAGAGAATACAGTTGAAGTGATTTTTAGCCCATAGGGCATGATATTATACGTAAATGAGCCCATTCAATGGTAAATGCATTCTTGGGCTTGTCCTCATCTTGAATCTGGACATGATGATATACTGATAAGCCATCCATGAATGTGTATATCTCACAACCTACCACACCTTCAATAATATCTTCGATGAAGGGAGTGGGAAATGGATTTGTGACACATATTTCATTTAAAATATGATAGTTAATGCAAATCCTAATGCACCCATCCTTATTGATTCTGATGACCATGGTAATAACCCTTTCAAATTATTCTATGGTATATATGACTCCTATAACTAACATGTTATCAATTTTAGTCTTTACCATAGTCTGTAGATTGGGGTTCATTTAGTAAGGCCACTTCTTGATAGATCATGCACCTTCAACCAATGTGATCTTAATTTTTCTTAGTGAAGAATGCACTCAATTCATCTCCATGAAGCTGTTAATAAATATGTATTATAATTCTCAAAGTAATTCCACTATGTAGGCAAGTTTTGCATTAGACCAATAGTCCTCAATAGTGGTGATCTTATATTCTTCCTCTATGCTGATGTTCACTTTGATGGTCTTTAGGGGCTCTCTATAATGCTAATGTTATTCTCAGGGTGTATATACTACTTTTATCTCAAACTAAGTGGTCTCAATATATAAATGATTTGGTTTTCCTTCATCAAATTCTTCTTTAACTTTGTACGCTATTTTTCTTCTTCTTATACTTCTAGTTTCTTTCTTTCTATACGTATCCATCTTCTTCACTTGAGTCACTGTTTATACTTCAATTTGAAAAAAAAATTGGTAGGCCTTCTCCTTTTTCTTTGTAAAGGTGAGGTAATTATTCTTCCATTGTTGATTCATCTTTAAATATGACATGGTGGATTTTTTTCAGTGGTTTGCCCAACCCCAATTCTTTTGACTTGAAGGCAAAGACATGTACGAACTATTCCTTCAATTTTTTCCTTGTGTTCATTTCTTTTCATGTTTATGTTATAATGTACCATGTGTGTGCCCAGGTACTTAATGTCTAGTATAAGGCATGGACCCATAGTTGGATGAGTAGGTAGGAGGGACTTCCTACCCATGTGTTATCACATGCCTTAATATGGGGATTGCGTTTGAGCTTCCACTATATACTGATAGTCTATGATAATGGTTTGTTGGTGTGAACTAGATGTGTAGGGATTCCTTGATGCCCTTCCATGTGGTAAGGTTGGGTTTGTGTGTATCCCACCAGTGTGTGATAAAACTCTTTAATGTATATATTATGATATCTTCATGTTCTTATTCAATTGGGATGCCTACTTTAAGGTCCTAGATGTATGGATCAAGGTCATCAATTTTGGTAAAATGAGCTATTTTTGTGAGCCTTCCCTTGATATTATGTGAAACCCTACTTACTACTTTTATTGTTCAAGGGGACCAAATATTTTGTTGTTTGTTATAGAAGTCACTATTTTAGACTCTCAAATTTGGCCACTTTTGTGCCTATACCAGGATTTAGTTCAATTTCTAGCACATGATGTAATCTAAACCTAAAAATCATTTGAATTGCCCAAATCCATCCACATAAGCGATTTAATTTCCTCGACACGTGATGAGTCTAGTTTATTTGGCACATTACCCTATATGCACCAATAACCTAGTTTGCTTCCAACCCTAGTCAAATTATGACCTAGTAATATGACACTTTTGGCCTATTGAGCTAATAATTCAAAAAATTTAAAATAATTTCCAAAAGCCAAAAAGCACTAAGAAATATTAATTAAATTAAAAATATTAATTAACTTGCCTAAACAAAAATTTTAAATCAAATAAGCGAATTTCAATTATCAAAAAGAAATTTTTAGCCAAATATGAAGTCAAAGGTCAAAGGAGCTAATAAAGTGACTTATTATTTCCTAAATATTCCAAAATTATGAGTAACAACGTCACAAATATCTAAAGTGAGTTGTCATGCTTCACAAATATCAGAAATCAAGGTGTCAAGATTTCATGAGTGTTTTGACCCAACCCAGGGTTAGCTTGACTCAACCTAGGTTATTTTAGACTCAACAAAAATTAGAATTTAACCTAACCTCTCTAGGGTTAGAGTTAGATATTAGAGGTATAAATATAAGTGCCCACATCATATGCCAACAATATTTTATATGTAAGGTTATTCTATTGGAATACCTTCAAGAAGCCATTCAGAGTAGTGTTATAATGCCCATTTTAAGCCAAGCTTCACACCAAGCCACAAGTGACCATTAGAGAAATTCTACCACTATGGAGAAGCATTGATAGAAGATTCTCATTGTCATAGACCAAGCACAAATATCCTTATGTCAATAATCAAGCATCAAATTAGACAAAGGAGGTAAATTACTTGTGTTGTTTTTATCTTTATTATGTGATCTTGTTTACTATGTTATGCTCCCCTATTTCTTAGGCAAGAGTGTTTAGTTCTAGTGTATTGTTATGCCTAATTTTTTTATCATTTGCATTAACTAGGAAATAATAATCATTTGTGTTCTCTTTGAACTCCTAAGATATATAATGGCATGCCCGTTGGGACCATGCATCCCATATAGCCAAGGAGAATGATATGCTAGCTTTAATTTTTCTAATAAATGCATCTAATTCTTCAAGCTTAGAGTTTTAGCCTTGAAATTACTGCCATTATTTTTTCTATAACAACAGCTTCAAAATTCCCATGTATTGTTTGTGATATATTTTTTTCATAAACAAAAACTTTGAAATGATAACTTTTACTTGTTAAATGATGACTTCACTTTGCAAATTCAATGTCTTTGACCCTGCTAAACAACAACTTCACCAGGTAAACTTACATTGGGTTTCAGTGGCTTCACCTATTTTTATGATCTATTTGGTGGATTCAACTAATATAATTGATATATTATCCCTATTTAATTGTGGCTTCACCAAAGTGTTATTTTTCTATCTATGTTTGAAAGAAAATAATAGTTTTGCCCTGCTAAATGGTAGCTTCGCTCTGTGTTTTACAAAAACCCTGATAACTCAAAATGGAATGTTGTTTACTCATTTTATTTTTGGATTAGAGAGAAGTAGACCTCCTAACATTTTTTGTATGAACTAAGGTTGAGAGAGAGAAATCAAAGAATTTCTAAATCTCACATACACTTTTGTTTGGTGCTTAAAATCAACCTAATCACACTTGTCTTTTAGTTTTTAAAGTTTTTTTTAACAAGTGGAAACAAGGTCAAGGGGCCAAAATATCAATCAAATTTTGAGTTGGTGCTATTAAAAAGAACATACATTTTAGTTAGAGATCTTAAGAGATTTTTCACTTTATGTTTGTTTTTTGCTATTAGCTAAATTTCAAATTTCATTAGACTAGTTTCTTTATTTGCGGTAAATTAGTGACTATTGCGTGTATGCTCTCCCCTTGTCCCCTATAGGGAACTTGGGTGACCAAAAATGCTTAATTTATTGTCTTTTTTTTGGTTTTATTTTAAATAATGTCACATATGATTTCCTTAAGCTTTGAGTGACTTGGGTGACCCATCAGTGACCTCTAAAGTCTTTTCATTTTAATTTATTGCATTTAGCTTGTGGGCAAGAGCCCATTTCTCCCTCATAAGTTATCTAGGGGTGTGTTGACCTAGGGTTTCATCTCCTAGCATCACACCAACCCCAATACATGGTGGGGTATATAAATTAGGCATATGATACTGGGATTTCCAGAGGGATGAACAACTAGCCTTGCTGATCCTAACAAAACCCTGTTTTAGGTTTTGCTAAACATAAGACTCTACTAGGCATTACATGGATGGAATCACTATGCAAAGTAATAGATCATTGCATAGTAATTTAGTAGGTATTAACTCAATTGACATGATTTTTACCTTGTGTTATCCATATTTGGGACCATCTAGTGTGTTTGAAACTTATATATTTTTAGTCAACCCCATTTACTGCATAATTTCTTACTAAATGCTGAGTTCTTGCCACCATTAATTCATGCCATGTACCAATTCTTGAGAGATAGAGGGGGGCTTAAAAAATATACCTACACTTGTACTTTCATTTTAGGATTAATAATTAATTCCTCACAAGGATTGGTATATCAATGGAAGTTTTGGTAGAAGCTACGCACCCCCGTGTTAGTTTTAAGGATAAGATGAGCCATTAGTGCTATTTCTATTTTCTTTGATTTACATGTGTGTTTTAGACTAATTTATTTTGTTTGTATTATCAAGTCAAAATAATTCTAAAACCATCACATTATTTTCACATCACTTTAGCCTAAGAGGTGTTACTCTACCTGTTTTATGTCACACATTTTGCCTTAGGGTTCTATTCCAAAACCATTTATGTGTCACTTGTTTATATGGGGTGTCATTATGCTGCCCGTTTTGTCTCAAACACTTGCCTTAGATTTTAGTCCAAAACCATTTTCATGTCATTTATTTTAAGGAACGTTGTTATGCTTCCTAAATCATTTTAAAAAACTTATTTTTTAAACCAAGTTCCAAAACCATTGATAGACCTTTCTTATTTCAAATGCACAATTATGCTGCCCATTTTGGTCTATCACTTTTGCCTTAGAACATTTGAGTCTTTTTATATTAAATTGAAACTCAATCTTTCAAATTACAAATCCTAAACTAGTCAGGTTTATGCCAAGCCTTGTCTAATTTGGACTTAGGTTATCTACATTTTGTGTTTGGATTGTGTTACTTGGGCTGATTTCCTATTTGATCTAAATATCTCCTTGCATAGATTTAGCAATTTTTGTTTGTCTTGTACCTTGTTTGAGGTTCCTTTGAGCTAAGTTGTTGCCACATTCCTTATTTGAAGTTTGTTATGCTAAATTTTAAATGTCCTAGTTTCATTGTTCAAATAGTCTCTTGTGAATCAAGTATCGAGTCTTAGTGAGACAATTACCGAGTGTCATCCAAACCAATTATCTTAGTTTAACTTATTTGTGAGTTATTGTTAGAGTCCTTTGTTCTTGATTTTAGCCTTGTGTTTCACGTTAAATGATTATAACCACCTTTAGGTAAATCATTGTTATCCTTTGATAATAATTTTTAGCTATTTTACTTTGTCTAGGTATTTTTGTCACTGATTATAACCACCTTTGGAAAAATTAGTACCTTATCCATAGATGATTTTTGAAATTTTATGTTGCCTTTTCCATTGATTATAACCACATTTGGACAAATCAATGTTATTTTGTTAGACCAATTTTGAGTTTATTTTATTGTTCTACCTTTGCATAGTTTAGTTGTTTTACCCTTTGGGCCTCTTTGACAAAGCCAAAGGTTGTTTGTGTTTTAGACATTAGTTTTTTGTTACCTTTGAACCCTTTGTTTTTCACAAGACCTAGCTATAGATCTCAACATGCCTCATTACACACGTAGTAGGACTATGTATAATCCAGACTATGAGAACTTTGTGACCAATGACCCTTTTTTTCAAGAGTTATATGATGACGTAGATTATGAGGTAGATCCCTATCCATATTATAAAATTCCATACATTGAACAAAGGCATGACCCATTATCATAATGTTTGGGGATTGTACCTTCTTATCTAGCCCAGGAACAAAATAAAATAATGTAGTACCTTGCTCAAATGATGCTTAACATTGAACAAAGCCAAAAAAAAGAGCCCTACTATGGTTACAACATTAACGTAGACAAGATATGATTCATACTTATTTGAGCATCATTTTTTAGAGAATAAAGATGAATTTATCGTTATAGCCATCAAAGTAGGTGCCAAGTTTCTACTAGACTTCCCACATGAAAGTTTGAGTAATTTGATTAGAACTCCTAGTAATGTACCTTGAATGCAATGGTTCAAATATGCATCAACTAATTATAGTCAAGATTTAGTCCAAATGCCATAGCATAACCAAAATATGCTTACAAAGGGGAAAGGCCCTATAAATGGACAAATGAGATAGGCACAACAAACATACCAAAATTATCTCAACCTAGCTTGCAATCTTAATGCAAGGGTTGTTTCTAACACACCTGTTATTGAGATAACTTCACCAACAAAGTAAATAATAGATGTTTTAAGATATGAAAACTAAAACATAGACCCATTTAGTAAGAACATGCTTGTTGGTGACATGTATAATGCCCCTATTTTGATTGGACTATTGTTCAAATGGAATACCTCACTCAAAACATTATAGATAACACATAGGTGCATTCTAATTTAAACCAAAGTGGGTATAATTTATCATTGATAAATACATAATATATTCCTCCAAATAATATATCGAATGGATTACAATAATAGGGGATACATATGCCTATTTTCCAAAATCAACAAGCAACCTCTACTCCTCAACCAACTGCTTCCTCAAGTGTGCAATAGGGGGACAACAAATAAATAATAAACCAACTTATCATTTCAATAAGTGCAAAACACTACACCACCTCAACAGGTAATAATGAATGTTTCACCACAACAAACATAGACCAATATAACTCAATAATCACACATGTTTCTTAACTAGTAATTTATTTCTATTGGTCAAAAAGTACTAATTGGTTAACAATAACAAGTACCAAACCCACAATAATTTCCAAACTAATAATAAGTGCCCATTCAAAAATAAGTGCCAATCCAACAATAAGTGTTGGTCTAATAATAGGTGTTTAAACAATAATAAGTTTCCTATATATAATAGGTACCAAGTGCTAGGTAATGGTTACCTTTCAACCAACAGGTATCGCACGTGCAACAAGGGTCCACCTATCAACACTTTCAATAATAGAGATCTATATAACAGGGATCAACAAGTAGGCATCAAGTTACCTCCCAAACCTAGAAATACCAACACCTCCCATAGAGCCAAATTCCATTACCATAGCCACAATTTGCTAGCCAAGGTTATGTAGCCAATTTGAACTAGAATGTGTTTCATCAACAACTTATTTCATATCCATAGTATAATCCCAATACACAGATACATATACTTGGTCATCTGACCAATTTTACCAACATTCCATAATATGCCTACCCCAGTCAAGGTAACCTACGTTTGATTGTGCAACTTCAACAACAATAAGTCACTCCATCTAATTTCTTTGCCAAAAAGTTGCAACAAATGAAAGATGCAATTCAAGCTAGACAAATTGGAAAAAAAACAAAGACATTCAAATTGAATCAAATATGCTTTTATCCATTCTATATGGAGTATATGCAAATACCATTTTTACTAGGTTATGAGCCACCCAAATTTGACAAATACAAGGGCAAAGGTGACCCTAAAGATCATTTAAAAGAATTATTTGTTACATGCCACCTAGTGGCATATAGTTGACATATACTTGCTTCTTCTCTTTCCAATGAGTTTAGATAGATAAGCCTTGGAGTGGATGTTGAAATTACCAAATAATTCTATCCCCAACTTCAATGATCTTTCAGAGAAGTTCGTACAACACTTTTCATATAATATCGAGCATGAGATTATTGTTGTGGATTTAGGCCAAGCTAAATAGAAGAGTGGTGAAAGCTTCACTTCATACTTTCAATGTTGAAAAGCACTAGTAAGCCAATTTACTCACAATTTACTAGATAAGAAGTTTACCACAATATTTACCAGGAGCCTACACAATGAGATATCATACCATCTCAAGCTGCAATGTGCTCATACATTCAATGAGGTTATAGAGAAAGGAATACAAACTGAGAAGGCCCTTGATAACAAAGGGATAATTAAATTATCTTCTTCTAACCGGGGATATAATCAACATCAAGGCTAGTAGAATAAGAACTAAAACTAAGGCCAAAACCATAATCATAACCTAATTCAAATAGTGGCTTTAATGCTAAATCAAGCCAATAAAAATAAGAGACCAAAATCCTAAAACCACAATAAGAATGTTTTTGGTAACAAGGTCATTGAATCACACCATGTTTATATGGTGAAAACTTCGGTTGTCTGTTACCTCCACCACTCAGTAACTAGTAACAGAGGTTTGTAGAACATTAGAACATGCTATGGATGAGAATAGCTAAGTTTTACTTTAGTGCATATGATAGTGCAATGAATTCATTAACAAGGTGGGAAAACAAAATCATAGCATAAATGACTTATTGTGTGTTAGATAAGAATTATGAATACTAGTGTTTCATTAACATTTACAGAGCATTCAAGTTAAATTAGTCAAAAATAAGCTAAACATTAAACATGAGAATACATGTAAGAAAAAAATAGGAAACATAATAGGTAGCCATAACCAAAATAGTATTTATTTATCTCTTCAAAGATCAAAATGATCCAGGTAACAATTCAGGGGATAATTCAGGTGACGGGTCCACTCCAATTGATGATGAAACTTTTGGGAGCCATAACTTTTGTACCATAGCTCCAATTGACTCACCGTTTGAACCATTGGAAAGCTAAGAATGAGGAGAATGTGGTGAGATGGAATGGAGATCCACTTGATGAAGTTTGGACCCTGAAAACCCAATGGAAGTGACCCAAATTTTAATTTTAGTAGTGCAGTCTAAAAATAGTAAGTTTCTAAAAATAGTAATTCCTCAAATTATGTATTGTTGTAAATCATGGAAGTCAAACCACTTAATCTCCCTCAAGATTGGTGACCTTCCACATCATCCTCATACCTTAAAAACATGTATTAATGAAGATGTAACCTAAAATGGAAATCAGACATCTCTTCTCAGAGATAGGCATATGTTTGAGTCTGCAAATTTGATCAATAAAACATCTCTTCTCAGAGATAACATTATTTGAATTGTGTTGTTCTTATTTATTGAATTGTCTTTCAACCAAAGCTTTTGAGTTTTGGATCAGTGGTATCAGAGCGGTTTGTCTTTAAAGTGTATGATTTTGAGGATGAGGTCAGATTATAGGAAGCTTGGGTGGAAAATAGAACCAACAGACTATCCACCTATTCGCTCCAAATGACTTCAAATGGTGGACAACACTGAGACATCCAATCCTTTCAAGGAAATGGTGAATGAATCCCTCTAATATTAGCAAGTGTAGATGCTACAACAATTCACTCAAATTCTCCAACAAATCTTGATGGGAAATTCTGGCTCCTCATCCGCACCCCCCATCCTTTCAGTGCCCCAACACCCTTCAAGGTTCAGATGAATTTTGATATCCCTAAATTTGAAGGCAAAATCAATGATAATGTAGTAGAAAATTGGTTAGATCAATTGTCATCTTATTTTTCTATAAAAAAATTCATCGATAAAGAGTAGATCACCTTTGCTCTTTTGAAAGCATCATTCCCTGTCAAAAATTGGTGGGAAGTGTACAAAAAGAGATTCAGTGCAGATGATATTGGCCTTGAGGCAGAACCTACCTGGAATGATTTCATAGAAGCTATAAAGGAATAATACTACCCCATTGGAGCATATGACGATCTGTATATCGACTGGCAACAACTTCACCAAGGTAAGGAACAGTCCGTTCAAGATTACACTGACATTTTTCATTCTCTATCTATGAGATTGGGCATCCAATAAAGTGAGAAACATAATGTTCTAAAATATCATGGTGGACTACAATGGTACATATGGGGAGAAATGGAACTCTTTAATTTGGAAACCATCAGTGAGGCATACAAGTTCGTAGTGAAGATTGAGCAGAAGCATGGAATAATGAATATGAAGAGTCAGCCTTCAAAATGGAAAAGTGATAAAGAAGGTCAAATACGAGGCCAAAATTGGAATTAAAAGGAAGGAAAGATGAGGAAGTGGTATGATTATCACAAATTTGGAACTCACTCCAAAGAAGAATGTCGAGCCATCAAGTCCCTTCTTTTTGAATCACAATCCTCAACATCCACTGTTCTACCTTATACAAACCATGCAGTCAAATAGGTTGAAGAAGAGATTATAGATGCTGAGCCCAAAGCCATTGTTGCTTCATCATAGACCCATGAGGAGAGGTTAGATGACAAGGGAAGGCTGTTTCAATCTATGTTATGGGTGAAAGGTAAGCCTTTGCATTTCATTCTTGATAGTGGAAGTCAAAAGAATTTAATCTCTGCTAATATTATGAAAATCCTAAATTTGTCCATGAAGCCTCACCCAAAGCCATAAAGTATTGGATGGTTGAGTCTAGGGAGAAACCTCTGTGTCACCCACCAATGTCTTCTCTCATATGCAATAAAACCTTTCCAAGATGAGGTCTTGTGTGATGTGGTCAATCTAGATGTTTGTGATGTACTCTTTGGACAACCATTCATGTATGATCTATATGGCATATACGAATCAAGAACTTGAAGGATTACTCTCACTCTTAGAACACGGTGCTACAGGGTACCATAGGTACCACCTTCTACATCTATCTCTCTGATTAGTGTGAATAAATTTGTTCTCATGGTGGTCAAGCCACAAGAATCCAAAAAGGCTGATGTTGCAACCCTGACTACATAAACAACACAAAAACATAATCAAATAGATACCAAGCTGAAGAATTTCATGGCCTTCCATCCACAGACTGATGGTCAGATAGAAATGGTGAACAATCGAGCCCTGCACAGTTCCATAAATCATAGTCCATTCCAAGTATGCATTGGGAATAAAATCAAAGTACAACTGCCACACTTGATGACAAATATTGATGCTATGCAGACCATTGCTTCTCAAGGAGGGAGGAATGATCTAGGTAATAATTCAAGTGACAATTTAGGTGACAGGTCTACTCTAATTGATGATGAAACTTCTGGGAGCCATAACTTTTGCACCATAGCTCCAATTGACTCATTGTTTGAACTATTAGAAATCTAAGAATAAGGAAAATGTGATGAGATGGCATGGAGCTTTGCTCAATGAATTTTGAGCCCTGAAAACCCAATGGAAGTGCCCCAAATTTCAATTTTAGTAGTGCAGTCTAAAAATAGTAAGTTTCTAAAAATAGTAATTCCTCGAATTCTATATTGTAAATCATAGAAGTCGAACCACTTAATCTCCCTCGAGATTGGTGACCTTTGAAATCCTCCTCATACATTCAAAACATGTATAAATGAAGATGTAACCCAAAATGTAAATCATACATCTCTTCTTAGAGATAGGCATATATTTGGGTCTGCAAATTTGATCAATAAAACATCTCTTCTCAGAGATAACATTATTTGAATTGTGTTGTTCTTGTTTATTGTATTATCTTTCAACCAAAGCTTTTGAGTTTTGGATCACAAAATCTCTTCTTCATACAAACATATATATATATATATATATATAGTCATTTATAGTCTCTGATTGTTCACATTCTTCTCGTACTTGGTGCTAAAAGAGGAGTCTATTCATATTCTAACCTATTACAAGTCATGGAGGATAGGATAAAATATACATATATCCGATAAACTGAATACATAATGCATGAATATCTAAAGAATATATTGTGAAACTTTATTATCTAATTTCTTCTCCCAACACTCTCCTAGACATAAATTTTTGTCTCATCCTAAGACAATGTCACAAGATCATTTGAATGTACACAAAGGTCAGAAGCCAAAGAAATGGTTAGACATATAATATTTACAGTAATCACTCAAAGTGTCATTTCTAGTTTTCACCTCTTATGCACTACTAAGCCATGCTTTCAGGTTTTAAACTAAGTAGTATAGAAACCTACCACTCTTTCAAGTTTTAAATAAGATGGTGTAACCAGGTGGATGCCTTTTATAGGTTTTCAACCATCCTGATCCGACTTATCTAATTAGTTGTCCTCAATATAAAATTCTTTATAAAATTTTCAAAACTAGCACCTTGCATAGTACTTAGCTTTATGGAGGTGGTATAGATGTGGATGATGACTTGCCAATAAGATCCTTGGCCTCAAACTATGTAGACTTGCTCTATGTAATGACCTACTAAGGCTCAAATCTTGGCTTGTAGACTAGAATGTTGAGGATCTAGGAAACCTCACTATAGAATGGAGATAGGTTGGTCTTGTATGCATGCCAGTCAAGCATAATTTATTGAAACATACATAGTAGGATGCATAGTGGTGCATGATATATGATGAGCTACTTCAGGTCTAAGTCATCAATGATGCTCATCAATGCCTTAGTGTTGTTCACCCTTTTCTAGATTTCACCACTCAGCTACTCCAATTTATCTGCATAGTTTAGGGCCTAGAGACCTATGAATGAATTGCATAGAAGCTCACTCTACCAGTTGAGAAGTTTGTCATGCATGTTATTCCATGTATTAAACAAGTCCTAGAGATCTCTATCATTTTCATCCATATAAGTGGTGTGACTACCCATAGTTGTCTTGGCAACAGTGGCTGTGGTAAAGTCTATGCTAGAACTAGCTAAAGAATTATCTAGTTTCTACTTCTAGTCTAAAAAAGTGCACATGACCTATTGTGGTTAGAGTGCTACAATGTCCAACATTCTTTGGTATTCTTCCAATAGGGTGATCAGTGTGGCTACCTTGGTCTTCATGTTTTGGCCGAATGTACCAACTATTTTGAGTTACTAGGATGTGTACTAATCCTTTATTAACTCAAGAGAAAAGTCTTGAGTCTGCATTAGTTAGACATAACTTGATCCCTAATTACTTGAGTGATCAACTTCAGACAGGTATCTTGAATCATCTTTACAACTTGATTAAGGCAAGCCTTTAACTCCATGTTGTCTACCTTGGATTATCTCATATCCATCTCTAAGGAGGCAACCTTCTGTATAATTGATTCTTTAAAAAATATTACCTCCTCTAATTATTTCTTTAGTGGAACCATGGAGACATCCAATGAGGCTTCTTACTTGATTGGGAGTGCAACCAATGTGCTTGTAGATACTATAAATTCTGGTCATGGCATTATGGCAAGTGGGAGTGAAAAAGTGGTTCATTAAACACCAACTATTGGAACATCCTAGAGCCAATCTCCTCCCAATGGTAGTTTTAGAAGCTGAAGACATGTCAGAGTCACAACTGATGCTTCTTGTTGTGTTGGCTACTTTAGTTGTGCTTGAGGGTTTTATGGTGCATAGTGTTGCTATGTTATGACCTCTACTGCTAGCTTGGGTTACTGTACATTGCCTTTAGCCTATTTTTATTTTATTTCTAATTCTCCTTTTTCTTGTTCATATCTTCCTATACAGCTTGAAGCTTTGCTTGGTCCTCCTTGGCCTTCAAATTCTATGCACTTTCTTCTTCTATTCTACTAGGGTCATAGCCTTGGCTTGATCTTGTGCAGTCTAGGATTATACTTATGCTTGTTCTTGGTGTACCTATGCTTGTTGTGATTATTCCTATTTTTGATGTAGGGATTCATCTTCTTCCTTCTTTTTCTTGGTAACTTCTTCTACCTATTTCTATGTGCACTTTACAACTTCTATAGCCAGTTGTGCTTGGGCCACTGCATCCTATTTTTGTTTCTCCTCTTCTTCTACCTTAGCTTAGGTAGTGATCTTAGCTTATTTTTCTTTCTGTACCTACACCTCCTATGCTTTCTTGGTTGCATCAGTGGCTTCTTGGATGTTCTTGGCCATATCCATGGCCTTTTATCTATCAACCTCTACATCCTTGGCTTTTTATGTGACTTCAACTTCTTCATCTTATTATTGTTGTGCTTGTTCTTTCTATTGCTTCTTTTCCTCCTTCCTCACTAATTATTTTAATATGCAATCTACTTCTTCCCTTAAGGCATACTATTTTTCTTGTTTGGGTTGCTCAAGTGTGAGCTCTTCAACATCTTAGGCCTATGGTGATAACAACAAATCACTTAGTCAGATTTTCAAGCTAGAAACATGTGCCTTTTTCTATCTAAACATGACCAACCTATGTTTTGGTGGTGGTGAAGTAGAGGTAGGGGTAGGTTGTGCTTCTTATGAAATGGTTAGGTGCCCAAAGTTACACTTTTCAAGTGTATGGGAAAACTTGGCCTCCCACCTTGTTTGGGGTCTACGTGTAAGTGATTTTCGTGAGGTTTCAAGAAAAGGTGCAAATATGTCTTTAGCTACTAATGTAGGAGTAGGTTGTGGTTGGCAAAAGTTGATCCTCCACTATAGTTACTTTGTTTTTTCTTAAACAATATCAACAATAATAGATGGTGGGCATAATGGAAGGTCCACCCATAATTTTAGAGTAACTTGCTTTCATACTTAAACTATGTGCATAACCTTCTAGAAGAAGAATACCTTCTCCAACTCATTATCATAGAATTCTCTAGCCATGTCTGTAATCATGACCTGGTAGACTTCCTGCTCATCTATGCCCATCAGTAGAAGGTCACACGAGCTAGTGATATATGGCACCTTTAGATCATCTAGCTAAGTTAACGTTCATGTTTTACACTTCAAAGGAGGGGATGTTGATTACTACTCTACAAAAATTTTACACTTTCCATTTTATTGCTATGAGTTGGTGGCTTCTTCTAGTTTTTGTGTTGCAAGAATGGCTGTACTAAGTAGAATGGCCTATAATGGAGTCACATGCCTTGATTATGAAAGCTTTTTATCTAGTAATTTTGACCTGCACCATGTCCATTGTGACAAATAATGGGAGCAACACGAAGGGTGAGTATGACAACTCATGAATGTTAATGAACACACCCTTTGATAGCAAGGTGAAAATTTCACGTTGGTCTAAATATTGCATGATGTTTGGTGGAACCCAGGGATGTGTTACGATTGACTTTATACAGTCCTTCCACGATCCTTTGAATTTACCCTCATGTGCTAGGGATTTGTGCTCCTGTGTCTAGATGAGGTTACAAAATTACTGCATCAACTAATTATCTATGTCAGGGTGCACTTCTCCCTTTGGGGACTTCTATTGCATGAACTAAAGCAAGAATATAAGGAACTGGTATTGAAATGTCTACCTTGGATAGGTATGACACTTCTTAATGTTGGTGAGTAGCTTCTAGATGAAGCACTCCAATTAGTTGAATTGCTCATTTATGTGGATCATATGATGGGTGATGTCCATGACCCCTTTCAATATTTATTTTGTAGACTTGGTCATCTGCCAAAATATTCTTGTAATGCACTCCATAAGGATGCACATTAACTCATCTAAGATTTCATTAATTAGAATCCCTCTATTACTCTGAACATATATATCTCAAACTTATTATATAATAGGGGAGCTATCATCTTGTATAGAGACAAGGAGTCTCCTCATGCAGTCATGCCCAAAGCTCAGGCCATGGTTTATGTGTTGTTTATAATGGTGATGTCTGGGTTAAGGTAAATAATTTTGTCATTGTATGAACTAAGAAAAACTTATATGATCTCCCCCAAGTCACCAAAGATATGCATTCATAATAGGTGCTCAACATCTATGTTATGGAATTAGTGGGAATCTATGAGAGTGAGCAGTTTCATAACATCAGTAGGGTCTAGATGAAATAATTTTTATTATGCTTGTTGAAGGAAGTCAAATGGCTCTAGATCATTGAACTTGGTTTTCCTGAGAACCATATCAATGCCCATTACTTCTTTTTGTGCATCTATCAAATCTTTGATGAGTCGTGAAGTATCCATGTCTGTTGAATTAGTGAAATTATAATGTTATCTGCTCCATTTGCAAGAAAAATAGCTTGGCTATTTGTAATTGCAGATCATGAAAAATATGCACAAGGATGAAATGTCAACTTGGTTCTTTGAAATTGGCATTTATATATTTCATGCCTATTGGATTTTACATAAATGTCATGCTTAGCTATCCACTTATCATGAATGCAATTGTGTATGTGGCAAATCTTTATTTGATCTAAAAATTAAGATAGTTAGTTATTGGCACATGTGTGGAGTTATTCCATTATTCTCTTTAGTGTGTGTATGGGGGTATGAGTGAATGATGTTGATAGGCCATCGATTTGTTGAAGATCAAGTCAATCGACCCTTGGATCTAGCATTTTATTTTGATGGATGACCATTATACTATGGAAATCTTGTTGATGTGACTTTTCCATACCTTTTCTAGACTTAATTACTTTTATTTGCTCCTCTTTGAAATCCATGATAGTGCACATGGATTCTCTTATGCACGACTAGTGCACACTATGCTTGGTATATTGGTTCTATACTGTAGTGAAGAGATCATTTAAAAACACACACAAATAGAAAAAGGAAACAAATAGACATGCATAAAATTGAAATCCTAATCTACTTGGTACTACTCAACACCCACTCACTTGGCAGAATGAGATCAATTTGACTATTGGTTGTAGGGATTAAGCCGACAACCATTTACCTGCCTTGGTAAAATGGTTCCTGAAAGATCTCTTAAAACCATGGTTCCTTGATGTGATAGTTCATGATAATATAAATCATTTTCCATTGAATCTATAACCCACCTAGAAATGCTCTTAAACTACTATCATATAATAAGACCGGTTGATCTTTATGAAATTATTTATGATGCAAATTACTATCATGCTATGCTTTTTGTCTCTACTTGTGAACTTCTTCCATCCATGCCATTATGTGTCTATACTCATCTATTGTATTCAATTTAATAAGTCTATTAGTTAAAGATTCATAATCCCCTAATCTCATGATCATTATGATGCACAAACTAGGTACCAAGTATTCATTGGCATGACTGATTTAAGTCCATATACCAACTGGAAAGGTGTAAAACATATGGATCTCTTATAGAACATGCGATATGCCCATAAAATCATAGGAATGTGATCCTCCCAGTCATCCCTCTTGATATCGTATATTTTAGTCAACATTTTTCCTAACACTTTGTTGGAAGCTTCAGCTTGGCCATTGGCTTGTGGATGGTATGCAATGCTTTTATGATGAGAAATCATAAATTTCTCTGTAAGAGATTTGATGGTGTTATTTAGGAAATGTATGCCTCGATCGTTGACAAGCTTGATAGGACATTTGAACCTTAAAATAATGTTTCCATAGAGAAACTTTGTTGCATGCTTTGTACCACAGCTAGGTGTCACAAAAGCTTCAAGCCACTTAGTAAAATAGTTGGTCACAGTGATGATATACCTAACTCTACTATGTTTGCTTGGTGGATTGATAGGTCCTACAAATGTAATGACCCATTATTCAAATGTCTTCTCAACTAACAAAGGCTACAAAGGCATTTCATCTTTTTGTAGTGGTTTATCCATGTGTTGGCAGACATTGCAGTGTTGCACTACTCTTTGTGCATTCTAGACCAGATTTGGCCACCATAACCTACTCTATAACAGATTTATGGCAATAGCTTCTCCTACAAAATTTCCTCCTGTGACTCCTTAATGTACCTCCTATAAGAGTTGATTTAATTTATGTTTTAAAACAAACCTGCATAAAACTTCATCCTTCCCCAAGTGATACAGAATCCCATTGATGATGGTGTATGGCAAAGCTCTAGTAACAAATGACTTCTTGTCACATTCTTGGTAATGTGTAGGGAAGACTCCTGGTTCGAAGAAGTTAGTAATTGATTCAAAAAATCTAGGAATCACATAAACATGAAAGAGGTGAGAATCAAGAGAGTTTTTTTATAATTCTTATGGTTCTTCACCATTAGGAATGCGGCTGAGATGATATGGTCCCACATTCTCTCTTCTTGGCTTTACACTAACACAAAATTAGAACTCTTGAAATAACATCAAACATAAAGAGATGTGTCCTCCTATCATTAGCTTGTTGATAAGGTATCATGGGGCTTGATGATTAGTGAAGACTTGATGGTGTCGTAACAAATACTATCAAAATTTATGTAGTGCACACATGATAGCCAATGCTTGTATTTTAATGGTTGTGTAGTTATTCTCTATGTCAGATAGTTTTTGAATGGAAAAATGAATAGGATGGTCGAGTCCACCATCTCCTGGATGCACAAGCATAACACCAATTGTGATACCCAAAGCATCCACATGTACATGAAAGGGATTGCTCTAGTCTGGAAAAATGAGGATTGGTGTAGTAACCAGTTTCTATTTCAGATCGATGAAGGTTGCTTGGCACTCTGAAATCCAGACAAACTTTGCATTTTTACACAATAAGGATTCCAATAGAGATGAAATAGCTGCATATCATTTGATAAACTTGTGATAGTAGCCTATATGGCCCATAAAATATCATACTTTCATGGAGCTTATTGGTGAAGGCATACTCAAAATAAGTACAATTTTGGCCTGGTCAACCAAAATGCTTTCACTGTATATAACATGAGCTAGAAAAACACCAAAGGGTATAAAGAATAGACATTTATTTAAATTCAATGCAATACACAAAGTTCAAAATCATTCTAAGATTAGGCAAAACTTAGACAAATGTTCTTTAAATAAAGAAAAGACTAGTCAATCATCAAGATAGATTTTTAAGAAGTCATGAATGAAGTCCTTGAATGCAGTCACCATTGTGTGAGATAAAACTGCAAGTGCATTCTTAAGTCCAAAAGGCATGAGCTTGTACACAAAATATCCCCATTCTATGGTAAAATTTGTTTTGGATCTATCTTCTTCTATGATGGATAATTGATGATAGCCACTAAAGCCATCCGTGAAAAAGTAGACTTCATATCCTATGACAAATTTCAAAACTTCATCTATGAATGGAATTGGGAATGAATCATTTACACCTGCACCATTCAGAATGTGATAGTCTCCACATACACAGATCTATCTTGATTTTTTGGGCTGTACTACCATGGGGCTAACCCAATCTACCTTTTCTATAGGATAAATTATTCCTATAACCTGCATTCTATCAAGTTTAAACTTTATTTTCAATTTCATGTTCAAATTTAGCTTGTATGGGCATTTCTTTGTAGGTCATTTACACTTCTTCAGTTTGATATGCATCTCAACTAGAGATAGATCAACTTCTTAAACATATAAAAAATTAGTAGGAAAGATGTCTGATAATCTTGTAGGAGTTACATAGCTTCAAAAATTTCAGCTTTTTTCCAATAATCAATTATATGTGAAAATTTGGGAACCTCCTCTATTCCAATGTTTGCTACATGATTTTTAGTGGGATAGTAGTAAAATTTGAAATTTTATTTATCAACAGATTACTATTTCATTCATTGCCCTTCCTATTCTATAACTTGTATGTTGTGCAACTTGTCTTCTTTAGTAGGTTCTATATCGGTGTCCGTTACTAGCTCTATTGGCCGTTTAGGTGCAAATAAATCATTTAAATCTAGATCAACATTAGAATTATAATCATCAATGTCTTCTTCTTTGTCTTGTATTTGATGGCATGGATGTGTAAGAGATTGTTCCAATAGGCATATAATTATGTTCATAGGCTACCAATGTGTGTGTGTGTGTGTGTTGACTTTAATCATTTTGCGACCTATCTGTGTATGGACTCTAGTGGGTTGATGACATCAATTTTGTGGAAAGAGATTAGAAGTCTCTGTCGGCAATCTCAATAGAGGTGAAAGGGCTAGTAGATAAAGTGTGGATTGGAAAGCTTGTATTGACAGCTTTATATCTTTGTAATGCCAAATTGAGATCAAAATCTATGTTCTTCTATGCAGTGGATTCCATCATGGTGCTTAAGTCTTCTACGCACCCATGGCATAATAATTGTTTGATTTTTTTAGTGCATTATGAACCAGATTTTTTTCATCTTAAAAAACAAACTTTTGTATGAAATCACTTTGTACCTATGCCCAGTGCTTTGTCTCCCTTCTACACTCTTGATGCATATACCATGCTGATGGTAATAGAACAAGTGTATAATGGAAAATGTGCACCTAGTACTTTTGTGTGACACATTCCTTAGTTTAGACTTCAACACATTTATGAACATG
Source organism: Torreya grandis (assembly GCA_037957365.1). Classification (NCBI taxonomy): domain Eukaryota; kingdom Viridiplantae; phylum Streptophyta; class Pinopsida; order Cupressales; family Taxaceae; genus Torreya; species Torreya grandis. Next base: position 11,015,588 of record JARHVA010000019.1, on the reverse strand, counting down.
AGTTTTATGACACTCACCTTTTTGGAAGAAAGGCTAATTGCTTCAGATGATCTTTGGTAGCTGAAACCTGCTAATCATGAGCTTGTAGGCATCATCCCACTCGAGCTGGTCATTTCGATGAATTTCCCACCATGTCATGATAACTCCCTTTATATAATAATTCAAATCACTAACCCATTGGCTGAAGGTAGGTACATTAACTTGCAAATGCAAAATGAACTCATTGATATCCTTAATTGCATAGTACATGGGAAGTTGTCATTCATGTACAAAGACCATTCTCTTAGGTTGGAGTTCATGATCACCTCAGGCCTAGTTGAGTAGGTGTGTGTCTGAGTCTCTACTGATAGATAAAGCTATTTCCCAAGTAAAAATGCCTTCTCTAGTAGGCTCTATATATTCTTGCATATGGTCATTTGCTTAATAGAGGTAGTCAGCTTCTGAATGAGTAGGGGATTTTGTAGACATAGATGCACAATATTTTATGACAAACTAGGTTACCAACAACCATGTAACTCCTATTTGGGCCTCCATTATTCTGTTATCTTTAACTATTGAGTGAGTAATGATTTTACCTGAACTTTAATATGCTCCTACAAGAAGTTGTACTTAGTTGTGTGTAGAGCTTTTGGGTTTTCCTCAGAGTTCACCTTCATCTAGCTGGTTTTTTGCACTATATATGGAGAATATGGTTTAACCAAAATGATGTAAGATTTATGTGGTTTGTTTAAAGGAATGATGACAACCTTATCTCCTTGGTGCACTTATAATTGATTTTTCGTTATGTTGTTAGTCATCTGACCATCATATGCCCATTTCTTACATATTAGCATAGGGTAATGTGTTACTGATCTTCATGTTGATGACTTCAAAGTCACCTCATAGGGTCAATTCTAAAACTTTGATCTCAACATATTCTAATATGTCAATAGGCTCAACTTGATCGTAGTTGGCTAAGCTCAGAGTCACTAGGCTGTAGCTTAGAACCAATCATCTAATAGCTTCCCATGTATATCTAAGAATCATGTTGATTATGTTGCCAAAATCAAAGATAAAATTTGGGATTTCATAGCCTATAACCTTGATGTCAATTCATGTATCTACATCCCAGGGCTTCTTTGTTTTGATCTACCAAACTAATTTTTCTATCTTTTGTTGTCCTTACTATGCACACTCTAGTAGATTATGTAGTAGGTTTATGATATTTTGTGAGATGTCTTTAATATGCAATGTGCTAAAAAGTTTCAAAAGATCTGTGAGCATAGTGAAAAATCCATCCTGATGCATGATGTGCATGATCTAGCCATATATTTAAGCATCTATTGTTATAGCATCTCCTTCAGTGGTCTCTTGATGTTGGATGTTTTTCAACATCTATGCAACTTCATACATGAGCCCCTTTTTGTATCTAGGTTTGGGTATTTATTATATTTTTCTTTTTAGATTACCTAATCCTAAGGAAATTCAAGTGGAGGAAAACCTTTTTCTACGTGTTGTTGTCATATAATAACATTTATGAATGCATCCTCCTTAAGCTGTGCACTTACCATATTCACATTCTAGACAACCTTGTCCTTTATTTGCTTCTCCAAGATAGGATAATCTTTTGTGTCATGCTTGTTATATATTCTAAAGTATGCGTAGTAAGACTATATTTGAGGATTCAATAGGAAATTTCATTGTACATGATTATATTCTCCACATAGGTAGTATTGTAGAGGAGGTCAGTGATAGATATTCCCTCTACCACCTTGGTAACCTCCTCTATACCCGCCTCTATCTCCTTCTCCATTGGATTGATATCCTCCTCTATACCCTTGTTGTTGTGTAGTGTTCTAATAATGATGTTACTAGTTACTATCCCCAATTTCAAATTATTATTACATAACTGGTGGGGTCCAACTCATTTGTTGCTATTGCATCATTGCTAAGCTCCAAGGTGCTGTATACTAGTATTATGAATATGATGGTGTCCAAATAAATGAAAGAGGGGTCCAATTGACCAGACCTTAATGCTAGTATTATGATGAACTAGGAATCCATTATGGACCTGCTTGGGTCACACAACCTTTATTGACCTCATGGCTAGAATCATTCACTTTGTTAAGGACATATATTGCAAAATGATGGCAAATACATTTTTGGTGATGCATTTTTTAGATCTTGTAAAGCTTTATAGTTCTTTTTATCATGATTGTTTGACTTATAGAAATTATAATACAAACTTTGTGGACTCTTGACATACTGTTGCATAAGATAGCACTGTGTTGTTGCATACCCCATTACTCGATATATTTCACAAAATTTTATCTTGATCTTAGGATGATCATTCCTATGATGTCCTTATTTTCCATACTCCATACACCATAGATTCAATTTAGGTTTATCTGCCTCATGGTATTGCTCCATTCTTTTCATAAAAGCCTATAGTATATTTCAATCTTGGAATTGGCAATAGGAGCTTCTCCATAGTCTTCAATTTGCTATACTCATAGACCAACAACTCTATCATCTGATTTAGTAGTATATTAGGTATGTGCAATGGAAAACCTGATTCTAGAGTGCAGTACTTCAATGAAACACACAAATTTATCTATTAAGGCAAATTCTACCTTGTTCATCACATCAAAGAATTTGCAGTCATAGTCATAGACTGATTCTCCTGACTTTGACTTATTTCCTTCAAGTCCTAAAATTCTTACTTGTACATTTCTTTATCTTGAATTTTGCCACAGGCCAGTCCTTAACATCTTGTAGATCTACACACTAAACATCTCTTTGGTATATGAACCCAAGCACTCTTCTGGCTAGTGACCCTACTAACTCACACTTTTTGATGCATCATCAATAATCGCCTTAGCTTGCCATCTCATCTCACAGGTTTGCAGGTATTGTTCGAGGTCCATAGACCCATAATAGATTAATAGGTTTATGAATCCTCCTAGACGATCCATTGTGTTTTAGAGTGGATTATGAGTTTTGATTAGTCAAGCATTAGTCAATAAAATAAAGATAAATGCATAAATAACTAAACATATCTAGCCAAACTATTCATGTAGGGGTTGTTAATGACAATGAAGAATAAAATGAAATAAAGCAATACTAGTTACCTTCCCAAATAAGTTCCATCACCCAAGAACAACTCCAAACCTGTTCTCCCCTTGATAAAGTATTATTGTCTTTGTCAATAATGGTGGAAAAACTAATCCAATGTCTTAGGAACACTTTGTAAATCCTAGGCCCAAACTAGAAGGAATCTCTAATCTAGCCTATCAAATGAAGCTTACCTAAATGCAAATAACACAATAATTAGAACACAAATGATTTGTGGAAAGATTTTAGTGTAGTCACTTAAAACTGACCACTGATAACCTCTAACTAGGCTTTTGACCATTTCTACCAAAATGCACAATTTAGCCTCAAAACACTAAAACACTATAAATGATGTGAACATGTTAATATTCAAGTGCTAATTTTGGCCAGAGTGTCATTAAATGAGGCAATGCAATTTATGAAGTAGCTAACTTTGATAAGATCATTTTGAGTCAAAATGACATTTTTGTATCTAGGTGCTCTGGATTAGTCTTTTCTACCAAATTTCTTGCATGAGACACGTGCCTTTGTTATTTTGTGTTGACAACATCCTAAATGAGAATACGGTTTCTATGCATCTAATATCACCTTCTAATTCCAATCCAGTCAAATTTTGAGCCAATAATATGACATTCTGGCCAATTTGATTAATTTGTGCACACAGAGCCAAGATTTGCATCAAATTTTCCTAATCATGTTTAAGAGCTAATTAATCCAAATCATGAGCCTAATTAAGAATTCCATAAAGCTTTTTGATTTTTTTTTTGGAAATGAAAATTGAATATCTGCATCATCAAATGACATCATTTCTATGGGGTGGCATCCACAATCCATAAATTCATAAAGTATCAAGATTAAGCCACCTCATGCCTCATTAAGATTTAGGCTTAGATATGTATTCTTGTTATTGTGTTTCTTTCAATTTGATTTCATTTTGGAACTTACACGATACTAACCACATCTCTTAAGTCAAATTCATAGTCTACATAATGGCACACCTGGTAGGACAAGACACATCCCATGTATGAAGGAGAGTATGAGACAACTTTAAAATTTTAATTTGGATGCTTAAAACTCTTTCTAAGTGATTTTGTAATTTGGTTTGGCTGGATTTTTATCTTCACGGGTTTATACAGGTAACTGTCAATGGTCAAAGGAACTATCAACAATTGAGTAAACTACTTACTATCATTTTTAACAATTGATGGTCAAGTGAAATCATCATCGATCAGGTATAACCATCACTGGTCACTATCTTTTTCTTAAAAACACAAACCCAAGAGCTAATAGGCCATTTTAAAATGCTTGGTTTGGGGTCATACAGACTCCATTTTCAATGATTGTTTTTAAAACCACATTTTTTCTCCTAAATTTTTAGAATATGATATTAGTTTAGATTCAAGTTTCATAGATTTTTCACAAAATTTTGAAAATATCTTTAAATTTTTCTAATCTAACACATTTTCTTTTGGTGTGATGCCTTTGGGTAGACAGATAACTAATGATGGTTAACATAATTGTCATTGGTTGATAAGAGTGCTAAGGAGCTAACCAATGCCGATCACTATCACTGTGTTATTTTAAAAAATACAGACTCAAAACCTTCATTTTTAAAGTTTATTATTCCAAACTTAAAATAGATTGAAAGCTAAAGGACATACTAACTTTTTCATTGCAGGGCCAACTTGAAATTTGTTAAATCATGCTCTTTAGACATCGTTTGAATGTTTAAAATGAATTAGGAACCTTATTTTGGGGCTTGATGAAATTTTTGTTGCTTAAGTGAATGCTTTGATAATTATTCTTTCAAAGTTATAACATAAGACTAAGGGATCAAAAGAACACCATCCAACTTTTCATTTGGTGTTTAAAATTGAACTTATTTGTCCAAGTTTTGTATTCAATAGTTGCTTAACTTAGTTTTTGATTGGAAAAAAGAGGGACGTTGCGTGTATGCTCTTCCCCTTTAGAGAACTTTTAGAATAAAAGACACCATCTTTATTGTAAAGAGCCTAGTCCAAAGCATAGAAAGAACATCGTTTAAAGCCCTCTCTAAAAACTCACAATAGTATTGGGTGATCTTGAGATGACTATAAAGTCTTTATATTATGTATTTTATTTTATGTAAACCTGGCTTGTGAGGGGGACTTCATTACCAACCACAAGTTTTATAGGGAAGATTTGACCTAGGGTTTCATCTCTCGACATCGACTTCATCACCCCCACTAGGATCAGAGGTTTGAGCAGTCAAACCACCTTTTAGTGTTGAGGTTACGCACTAGGATGTATCTGCACATTGGACATCACACTACATTGAGCAAGTGATGGATGTAGTGGTTACAAAAAAAGAAAGACCTTTTTGCAACAAGCCAAGTGTCTTAGACACCCAATTGAAATGCACTTCTTTTGCATTGTTTGGCATGAAAGTCATTGTGCAATTGATCCATCTAGAATGTTTGAAAACTAATTAGTTTTAGTCAACCCCACATTGCCATACCCTTACTATAATTTAGATGATTTACTTGTATTTTTTCATTTTCTTATTTAGTATGTTTTGAGACTAAAACTTATTTGTTTGTTTATAAACCATGTCAAAACCAATTTGTTTATACGTCAATATTTTATCTAAAAAGGCATTATGCTATTCATTTTTACACCATACTTGTGCCTTGAAATTTTTTGCTAAACATGTTTGTGTGTGTGTTACTTGTTTGAGATGGGTGTCATTATGCTGCCCACATCATTATCAAGTTTGAGCATTTGAGTCTCTGAAACATAACATTGATCACATCATTTGAGAATGCTTACACCATTAGGATGCTCAATTTATTTCAAAACTTGTTTACCATTGCACCAAAAACCATTTGGACCTTATTTATGTGCCATCATGTTGTCTAATCTTGTCTAGCTTGTTTGGTCAAATCCTAGTTTTCAATGTTGAGGTTTCAATTAAACTTGTCAAGATTGGATTCAAACATTGATTGATTTTTGTTTAGGCTTCAATTCATGGGGCTGATACATAGATCTTTCTCTTTTTTGTTTTTAACTTTGGTTAATCAGTTATTTAAATTTAAAGACTATTGAGTGTTTGTTTATTCATAGAGCCTATCCTCATCATTATTTGTGCCTTTGTTTGGGGGAACACAACCTTTCTATAAGATCCTTTTGCCTTATACCTTATAATAATTAATCATGTTTATATTTGATTCCATGTGTCAGGTCTATGTCAAAGTTGTTCCAAATTGTTAGATTAAATCAAGTCAAATAATCTTTTGTTTTAACTCTAGATTTTGACATCATGTTTGGATAAAAGTCCTAGCAGATCATGTTTGTTTGAGCTTATATTTTGACTCTGTGTTTGGACAAAAGACCTAGAAACTCAACTTTTCCCTTTCCTAGTTTAGACCTTGTTTCAAAAACTTTGACCTAGACCTTTGACATGCTATTTTTTATTTAGATGCTTAACATTTTGTGTGTATGACATATGATGTTAGACATTTAATGTTAGACTATTTTATGCAAAGTCTTATCACAAACCATTTTGGAGATACAGCTCCACTTTCAAACCATTTTAGAGATACAACTCCACTTTCAAACCATTTTATAAATACAACTCCACCCTTTTGACCAAATTAGAATAAGTTTGAACCATTTATCATTTGGACATAGTTTTTAGAGTTTATAGAACTCTAAGCCTTTCATTTTAGAGCTTTCATCATCTATGTGGATGTGTCTAGCTACACTTATGGTGGAGTCAAGTACAATCTAACTTATGATAGAATGGCCACACAAAATTTGACTAGAAACCCCTATAGAGATAAATTTTCTAAGGAGTTTTATTATTCTCCATATAATACTGCATATGGGGAACATAGTCAAAATCTAAATCAAGACACCAATTGGGATGATATGGTTTATGAGAAGGACTTGGATGCCTTGGATGCTTTAGCTTATGTCAGTAATTAGGCTCTACCACATCATACCATTTCTATTCCAAGACCACAATGTCACACCATTTCCATACCAAGACTTAGTCATTTGGATTATGTGAGAAACCAAGCTCCAAAATGACCCTTTATCATTCTAAGACCTCATCCTTTGGCTTGTACGAGCAATCAAGATCCATGCCACCCTATTATTAACATTTAAAGACTTCATCCTTTGGCTCATGTGAATAATCACACTCCTCAATTCCCTATCATTATCTAACCATAGGCCATTCCTCATCCAGTACTAATCAAATTAATCCCTCAACCAAGTTGATCATTCAAATTCTAAGATATGTTCAAAACTAGTATTTTCCAACTCATTAAAAACCAAGGCCAAGAAAACTAACCAATCCAAGATGATTTTATTGAACCAACCATTTGTGATAAGTTAACCTGTGGTGAATCACCTTTCAATCCTATCTATTATTCAGGAGTCTCACATTGATGAGATAGTCTTTGCTAAGTCACTACTTAATGATTATAACCACCTTTAGGCAAATCATTATCTCAACCATATACCTATTTTTTAAGAGCCTCCTATTGACAAGCTAGTCTTTAAGGAGTTGTCTCTTGACCTTTTTCCTATCATTGAGGAGTCTCACTTTGACAAACCAGTCTTGGTGGAGCCCATCATACCATTACAGTTTATCACTTATCCAATACCAAGCATTCAACAAGACATCATTGTAATAGATTAACCATCAGATGAAGAATCAAAGTTAGAGTCAGTTTCTATTCTTGAATTGACATCAAATTTAGCATTAGAATTAGAATGAACATCAAACTTGACATCATATTTAGAGTCCATTGAGTTAGAATCATATTTAGAATCAGAATATGTTTATGGATATTACAATATTGGTTATGCATGCCTAACAGATCAATTTGAATAAATTTTTAATATTTATACATTTTTTGAGGATGATTACTTTAGCATCACCACAAGTTCTCCTAGTATAATTTACAAGGATTATGTAGCCAACCCCCATTCCATTACCACCAACCAATATAGACATATTATTGACATTCCACCTCCCACAAGTGTTGATTAGGACCAATAGAATCACACTTTGTGGAACTACATCCATGGTGACATAGCGGTTGAAAAAGAGCAAAGAATCCAAGACCACGTTCATGTAGCAGAAGAACACTCTCCTAGTGAAACCTTTTTGGAGGTGCTAGGAGACAATCAAAATTCAACCTTAGCATATTATAGTGAAACATTTTTTGAAGCACTTGAAAATAGTCAAAATCAAAAGCCAACATTCATTAGTGACACCTTTTTGGAGATGCTATAAGATAATCAAGATAATTTCATTGGTGAAAACCTCATCGAGGCACTGATAGCTAAGCACAAAAGTTATTCACTACTTAATGAAGACAATATCAAATATCAAAACAAAATAACTTTCAATCGACATCCTAATCAGATGGTAGCTACTCTCAAAATCAAATAACAAAAAAAATTGGTAGTCCTATCAAGAACATCTTCAAAAGTCTTTGGCCCTGCCACATCCAAAGCTATGTCAAATATGGCATCAACAACATTAGGTGTGACTGAAAGTCCCGATATTCATTTGTTTCCCCTCCATCATTCATTCTATTATCATCTACCATTCTATTTCATAATCAAACTTACCATCCATTATTTGTCCTTGTTTACCATCCATGACTATACTTTCCTTTGCCGAGGCTATAAAGATACCTTGTCTCAATTTTTGAAGGAATAATAATTAACAACCAATGAAGATCACAAAAGCATTCTTGGTATTTAAATATACAACCATTTCTTGATAGAATAACTATTCATACAAGGTGTGGGATAGTAATTAAAATGATTGATTATTCTATTTGTATCATTTACTGAACAAGATGTGCATCTCCACTTCAGTAGGAATAATAGAATCATATGCCATTTTACCATACCGAGGCTAAATACATGTACCATACCATCCTCATTATCTAAAAACATACCATTTCTATTGTTACATATTCCTTTTTTCCATTGTTTCATATCCTAGCCATTCACCTTATCACTTGGGGGAAACCCTACTACCATTTTATCCAATCTATCAAAAAACATCATTATCCTCAAGCAAGACCATACCATCTTATCATTCCATTCCTATCTAGACCACAACCTATTTTAAGTTGACTTACCCAATCCTATTTTGATCTTGGTTCATTTGGTTCTTCTCACACCTTTTATGAAGGGATTTTAATCCAGTTTCCCCAATCAATCAAAATCCATGTTTAAATGACAATCTATGAAACTAGTGTGATAGTTGATATGACAAGATATCTTTCATTTTCCATCCTGTATCAAGTTTATTTATGTGAACCTGATTATAACCACCTATGGGCAAATCAGTGTCCCACTAATCTTTTTACTAATTATAACTACCTATGGAAAAATTAGTATCATTGACCTAAGATGTTGTATCCTAGTTATGACTACCTATGGACAAACTAGGGGAAACATTTGTTTATCATGTATTGCCACATCACCTTACCATTACAATTTTCATTTGATTGGCCATTTTCTAGATTTGAGAACTTGTTGGGACCTTTTGTGTGGATGAAATTACTTTAACTTGAGGTCATTTCTGGACTATGTGGGTTGTGCTCAATTCATGGTGAGGACACCTCATTCCCCCTTTCCATGCACTCTCATAATTTTGTGAGCAACCTAAACCAAATGCTCTTGCCATTTTATGAGTAGGTATCTTGTCATTCTCTAACAAGTTTAGATACCTCAAATTTCTAAAAACATTTCAAAATTTCAAAAATCCAAAAACATTTGTCTTGTCAAAGCCTAGTCAATTATCCTCGCTTCATCCTACTGAGGCATGGTCATTATTAGGATGCTTTATTTTTCTTTTATTTTTAATATTTTTATTTGTTTGTTTATTTTAGGTTGTTTGGTTGTTTATTTGTTTATGTACTTTCTATTTGTTTATTCACTTGCTTGTTTATTTGCTTTCAACACTATTGCCTAGACTTAGTTTATATGTATTCATTGGGTGATTCCTTGTGTATGATTCTTGAGTCTATCTATATTCATACATCAACATTGTCAATGTGGTCTTTATCATTGGTGCATTATTTTTGAGTGTTTATTAGATCGAGAGTCAGTCCTTATGCATATTTTGGGATAGTCGTCATGGTGTTCCATTATGATGCTTATCATCACATGATATAGTAAAAATCAGCTTCATGAAGGTCTACAATCAATGGAATCACATAAGTTTATCCTTGGCACCTTGGCAAATCCTTCCACCCATTTGGATCAAATTAACCCACTGACCATTTTAGTAATATTATTGATAATTAGGATGAGCATCTCCTCATTGGTAGGTACAACTGAGTCTTTTTTATTGATCAATCTTATTCTTCTATCCATCTCTTTCATCACTTTGCATCCTCATATGCATGGTTGTTTGTGGCTTCTTTAGTCATTAAAACATTACATCTACGTTTGCACCCACTCATCTTTAATCTATATTCTAGGTTATATCCTTGAGTTATACTTGTTAATCAACCCTAACTAGGGCACAATCATCTTTATCCAATTCAGGTCCTTTTAATGATTATAACCGCCTATGGGAAAATCATTATTTTGACTTTTATTCCTGATTATAACTACCTTTGGGAAAATTAGTACCTTTTAAATCAATGCATGCAAGCATTTTATCATTTAAATTAATCTTAACCATGGGTTAATTTCACCTTTCTTCTTGTTTCTTTTCAAGGGACTATCCATCCACATATGTGACAGCCACTCCGTCAAGGGGGCATCATCATTAGTTTTCTAAACACCATTTGGAGATTTTTCATCAATCATCATCTTCCTTTTTGGCATACAGGCCAATTTTCATTATTTGAGAAGACATTTCTATGCCTACAATTTACAACATCTTCCCAAATAGGGGTAAACTATAGACACCTAAAAATGGTCATCGGTAACCTCCAACTAAGATTTTGTCCAATTTCTATCAAAATGCATAATTTGGCCTAAAAATACTAAAACACACTAAATAATGTGAACCTGTTATATTCAAGTGCTAATTTTGGCTAGAGTTTCATTAAATGAGGCAATGTAATTTATGAAGTAGCTAACTCTGATCAGATCATTTTGAGTCAAAATGACATTTTTGCGCTTGGGTGATCTTGATTGCTCTTTTATACTAAATTTATTACATGAGACATGTGCCTTTGTTATTTTGTGATGACATCCTAAATGGGAATATGATTACAACACATCTAACATTACCTTTCAATTATAGTCTAGTCAAATTTTGAGCTAATAATATGAACATTTTAACCAATTTGTGCATAAGGAGCCAAGATTTGCATCAAAGTTACCTAATCATGTTTAAGAGCTAATTAATCCAAATCATGAGCCTAATTAAGAATTCCATGCAACTTTTTGAGTATTTATTTTTTGAAATGAATATTATATATCTGCATCATTAAATGACATTATTTCTATGGGGTGGAATCCACAAGCTGTAAATGCATAAAATATTAAGATTAAGCCACCCCATGCCTCATTAAGACCCTCTATGCCTCTTATATGCCCCTCTATCCCAAATATTCATGGGAGATATTTATAAATTTAATTACATAATTGGATTTATTCATGACCATAATCTCAATCGTGACCTGGACGGTAATGGTTAATCCTGAACCATTTTGAAAATATATAAATAGAAGAGCTATGCACATAAATTTTAAGCTTGGATAGTGCAAAGTTATAATGCATAAATCATTCCAAAATCATTGAATTTTAGTGTTATAATGCCAAATTATTGAGCCAAGCCAAGATAAAGCCAAAAGTGCCTAAAGGAGATGAAGGTATCCACACTCCATTGAAGAAGATCTCTTGAAGCACAAACTAAGCAAGCCAATGAAGAAATATATTGGAGCATCCAAGGATTGTAAAAAAGTTTGTGTTCTTGATTTTTAATTGTGTTTTGTCAATTATTTTTCTTCAAGAATCGTAAATTTTTTTTTGTTCTTGATGCTTGTTAGTGTTTTTTTTTTCAATTTGATTTCATTTTAAAACTAACACGACACTAACCACCTCTCTTGAGTCAAATTCCTAGTCTACATTTAACATTATAGGTCTACACAATTTTATCTTAAAATTGATGTTCATGGCCTCTCTATTTATAAATTTTTGAAATTGATTAGAATGAATTGAGATCATCTATATTGAGATCAAAATGTGTGGTGAATAATCCATTCAATTTTGGAGGCTAAAGTCAATAAATGAACTCATAATGATTTGGGAAGAAGGGGAATTAATGAGACATGGGAGGCATTAATAAGACATGGGAGGCCATGACTCAGATATTTTATGCATTTATGGCCTAGGGATTCTTTTCCAAAAAATGATGTCATTAGGTGATGCAGTTAATATAAATCAATTTTAAAAAATAAATATTCAATAACATCTATGGAAAATCCACTTAAGCTCTTGATTTGGATTAATTAGCCTTAAACAAGATTAATTAATATTTATGCAATTCTTTGGAAATCGGCATTCAATTAATCAAAATGGTAAAAAAGTCATATTACTGGGTCCTAATTTGACTCAAGAAGAATTAGAGGGAAATGTTAGATGCGTTGGAACCATATTACTATTTAGGATGTTGCCAACATAAAATAACAAAGGTACATGATGTGTAATAATGAATTAGAAGAAAAGAGTGATCTAAATCACAAAAAGGTGAAATCATTATTTTGAGTCAAAATGAATCAATCAAAGTTAGGAATCATATAAAATGTATTGCCCCATTCAGGGATACTTCAACCTAAATTGACACTTATAAATGACAATTTTGAACCATTTACGGTGTTTTAGTGATTTTGACCTAAAATGTGCATTTGAGTGTAATTTGAGTAAGATTAACAATTTCAACACAAATGGTGTTAAGAATTTGATGTCTACATTTTCCCCCTATTTGAGAAATCATAGTGAGACATTCAAATGAAGCAACATATTTTAAAAAAAGAGTTGTCAAGAAGAAATTGGAAATGACCCACGATGAAGATGGCTGAGCTGACTCTAGATATATAAGACAAGTGGAGGCTACCTACATAGTTCCATGGATTCATATTCCAACACAAACTTTAGGTCAATGTAGTTCACCCTAAAATGATAGAGAATGGAATGAGGGATGATGAAAACTGACCAAAGATTGATTAGACTCATGATTCATGCTAAGAGATGCACATCTAAGCATAGAGTCAGGTACTAATCCTATTGATCCTAGTTGATGCATAGTGTTCTTGAGAACTGTTCATCAGAGCGATGTTGACGTTAATACTTGACTCTAGAGCACAAAGTGCTTGCTATTGCAAAATAAATTAGGCATCATAAGTATGAAAAACTTATGAAGACATGGCTTTTCAAGTGTGTAGAGTCGATTCAAATGTGAATAATTATAATTAAAGATAATGGTAAACAATGACCAAAATCAAAGTTACAACTATTTACATTTAAACAAAAAAGCAAGGACAAAGAAAAAATAAACATAAATGAACCAAACTTAAAATTATGATATAAAAAATCAAGATTCAAGTAGGAACAAGAATGTTCTAAAAATGAAAAGCAAGAAAATATTAATGACATAGGATCAAGATATAAAGAATCAATATCTATGTGTACCATCAATACATTCTTGAACACAAAAGAGAAAAAATCAAATAAGAAAACAAAACACCAACAATAATCAAATAAACACAAAAGAGACAATAAAAAACATACAGGTAAACACAAGACCAAGATGAGACAAGAAGTAATATAAATAGAAAAGGAGAAGAAATAAATGGAGAGGTGTGAAATCATAATAAAACACCATAAACACATAACAAAATACCAATAAACTCTAATAAACACACATAAATAAAAACCTAGTTAATGTGATTTAAAGACAATTATTTATGTACATGTGGGAGATGCATTAATTTCCACCACAACATAACAAAGAACAATGACACCAAAGTTATTCAATAATAAAAAAGGAACAATGGTAAAAGAAAAATGGCAAGAGAAGAAAACGAAGGGGTTGGCTGAGCTATCTCTAGATGTACAAGACAAGTGGATGCTGCCAACATAGTTTCATGGATGCATTTTCTAACATGAACTTTAGGCCAAATGTATTTATCCCAAGAAGTGGGATAGAAGACATGATGATTACCAAAAACATATGAATATTTTAGAATAGAAGGGAAGACTTGAAAAATGTGATTGGTCTTACAAAACAACAAGTTAGTGGGATGAGCTGACTTATACATAGAAAAGTCAGTAGGATAAAATGCTTGCAAAATGGCAAGAGCATGAGGAGAAGAATGTACAAAATCATTAGATAATATTTTTGTTATTTTGTGAATCACTTTCTAATGTTTTTGGTGTTTTTAGGATAAAACATGTACAAATGGGGAACCAACTAGTCATGGTGATGCTCGTCCGAGAGTAGAAGCTCTAATAAACAGCTAAGCCAACTGCAATGGTAATCATGGATATAAAAAATGGAATAGGGAACTAACTAATAGTTCCAATAAAAACTAAAGCTATATGCAGTATCACATTTTCATAAATTGGTGAGAGAGAGGATCTTGAAAGGACAACAATATTCACCAAATAGTAGTAAATGTAATATAGGACAGTGTGCAGTACGAAATCAATCATAAAAACCATGTAATAGGCAAAGATCTAAGCTTTAAAGGTGTTGTTGTTCACTTATTTATAGAAGAAACTAAAAAATACTGTCCTAATTTAACTATTTTATATAATTGGTGTCAAAGGTGTTCATAATTCTAATGAGACATAATCATGGATCATAATTGGTCAAGGGATAAAAGTGCTCAAGTTAGAACAAGCCCATGACATAACAAAGAATGTGGTTCCCAAAGAGAATAGTCCAAAGAATAGGGTCCAATAAATGGATGGTCCAAGGTGGGACAAAGGAGAAGGTTCTCTAAGAGAATAGTCTAAAGAATATGGTCTAAGAGAGGATGGTCCAGGATAGGATAAAATGTGTTTAGAGTACCAATGGTCCAAAAATATTTCACTATCCAAAGTCATGAAAGTAATAGGGTTCATGTGATAATGGTCCAGGGTAGTATAAAATAGTAGGAGAAGTTACTTCGACACAAGTTACCCCCAAGTAAGGGGTCTTGTAGACAATGGTTCAAAGCTATCATGCATAGAACCTATTAAGGAACACAATGTTCATAGGCTCTAGAAGTTATTCATCATTTGGTTTAGCTAGTTGATATGCCCTTGACCCATAGTTTATCATGATAACAAATGGTCCCAACCAATTAGGTTGAAACTTACATTTTTTTTTGTTCAACATTTGTGTTCTTTTGGTTCTCTTTTAGGACCAAATAACCAATCTCAAACCCCTGAGGGAGAATACACTTGTTGTAGCTTCTCTGAAATCTATTTTGATAGTCTTGCAAGTTTTTGAGGGTATCCAAATGCTTGCCATCAAGAAGTTCTAGTTCTTGTAGTATTGAGATCCTATAATCCTCATCATCTTCAATTTGCTCCAACGATACTTGCAATGATGTTAGCTCAATCTTGATTCGGATAATAGCTTTAGTGCCATAGACAAGGGAGTATGGAGTGGATCCTATTGGAGTTTGATGACTAGTTCTATATGCCTAGAGGGTAGGAAAGATTTACAAGTGCCAATTATAGCTAATGTCATTGACATTCTTCTTTAAAATGGATACAATGGTTTTGTTTGATGCCTCAATTTTTCCATTGCCTTGCAAGTTATATAGAGTTGATTTCTTGTGCTTGATCTTTAATTGTGCACAAAGAGCTTTTACATCTTAGTTTATAAAGGATCTACCATTATCAGATATAATGTGCATAGGGATGCCATATTGGTAGATGATATGATAGCAGATAAATTTGGAAATTTGCTTCTCGATGAGGTAAGTAAGAGGAATGGTCTCAATCCACTTAGTAAAATACTTGTTAGTAGTTAGGATATGCTTATGGCCATTTGAAGATGTTGGGTTTATTTTCTCGATGAGATTGAGGCCCCATGTTGAGAATGACCATGGTGTTGTGATTGGCTGTAGTGGTAAAGAAGGTGCGTGTATCAAATTTCCATGTTACTGATAAGGAATGCACTTCCTTACATAATTACAAGCATCAAGATCCATTTTTGGCCAATAATAGCCTATTCTAAGGAGCTTCTTTGCTAAGACTACACTATTGGTGTGGGCCCCATACATTTCTTCATGAACCTCCCTTAGTTCTTGCTTGGATTATCTTGAAGATAAACAATGAAGAAGCATTCCATCATAGAATTTATGATAAAGCATGTCTCTTAGGAGGGTATAACATGATAAATGGTGATGGAAAAGTTTTTACTGGCTATTGGATAGGTCAATTGTGAAAACATGATCATGTAAGTAGTTATAAAAGTCTTGGAACTAGGGTAATTTAGGTGGGAGATTGGGACCAACAATGGCACATACCCTTTCTAAATTGGGTATAACATGTGCATGATAAAGAATATTTTCAATTAGAAAATGATACTCTTTAGAACCACTATCAATCTATATCATGGAACCAATCATTGCCATTACATCAGTTGATCTATTGCTTGCTCTTGGAATTTGTTCAAACCGTAGAGTTTTAAAATGACCTTTGAGATTATCAACAATTTACTTGTAAGGAACAACATTGTCATCTCTAGTTTGATACTGATTAGTGTTTTGATTTATGATTAATTAGGAATTACCATAAACCTATAAACTTTGAATATCCTAATGTATGGCAAGGTGAAGGCTTGCAATCAATGCCTCATACTTGGCCATATTGTTCATATAATGAAATTGTATATGGAATGCTTTGGGAATTAGATCTCCCTGAGGTGTAATAAAAATTATACCAGTACTATATCCATGGGATGTAAATGAACCATAAAAATATAGCTTCCATTATTCACGTTCATATGATGCTTGTTTTATTATCATAATATAATCGTCCGAAAAGTCAAATTTCAATGGTTGAGTAGCTGTGATAGGGGATTCTACAAGTTGATCAATAATAACCTACCCCTTGATTAATTTCTAATTCTGATACTCAATGTTAAATTCACTTAAGAGCATAACATATTTCGCCATGCATCCTTGAATATCTACTTTGGACAATAGGAACTTGAGAGGGTCCACCTTGGTGATGACAATAGTTTTATTGTTTAACATATAATGTCATAATTTTTGGGTAGCAAATATGATAGCTAAACATGCCTTCTCAATAGGTGTATAATATGTTCATAAGACACCAGAGTGTGACTCAGATAATATACTACATGTTCTTTACCTTGATCATCATGTTGGGCCAAAAGTGCCCCTAGTGCATGCTCTATTGCTGATATGTAAAGAAGCAATGGTCTTTCAGGTGTTGGTGGTCTCAAGACTGGTGGATTGGCCAAATATGTCTTGAGTTATACAAATTATATCTTATAATATTCATCCCATTGAAAAGTTACCCCTTTCTTCAAAAGGTGGGTAAATGGGTGACACTTATCTGCCAATTGAGAAATGAACCTGTGTGTAGATTGGATCTTTCCTTGTAGGCTTCGTAGCTATTTAAGATTATTTGGTGGAGGCATCTCCACAATGGCCTTTACCTTGGTAGGGTTGAATTCAATCCCTCTTTGTGATGCAATGAAATCTAGTAATTTCCCTAATGTGACTCCAAAGACACATTTCTTGGGATTGAGGTGGACTTTATATTCACGAGTCTTCTCAAAGATTCTTTGTAGAACATCAGGATGTCCAGCTCTTGTTTTTTATTTTACTAGTATATCATCAACATAGTCTCAACAATATCATGCATCATGTCATGAAAGATGATAGTCATGGCATGTTGATATGTGGCTTCAATGTCCTTTAAGCCAAATGGCATGAGTTGGTAACAAAATTTTCCCCAGAGAATGGTGAACATAGTTTTGTGTTGATCTTCTTATGCTATCTAGATCTAATTGTATCCAAAAAATCCATCCATCTAGGATAACATCTCATACCTATCAATTGAATTGATGACCATGTCAATCTTGGGCAGAAGAAAATCATTTTTGGGGCATGCTTTATTGATATATCTAAAATTAGTATAAAGACATATAACCAAGGTATTTTTATTCACTAGGACTATGTTTGAGATCCATTCTGAATAATCTAGTGGCCTAATAAATCCTGCACCTAGAAACTTTTCTAGTTCTACTTTAACCAATAAGGTAATACATGGATGCATCTTTCTCAAATTTTTCTTGACTAGTTTAGCATCAGGATGGACAAAAAGGTGATGAAAAACCAAATCTAGGCCCAAGCCTAGCATGTCAGAATATGCCCATGCAAGGATGTTAATATAATCCCTTAGGAGGGATATAATTTGTTCAAGTTCTGCTTTAATAAGGAAAGCTCCAAGATAAACAATTTTTGGGATCCTCATAGGTTCCCAAGTTCACTTCTTTCATGTTTTCCATAAGGAGTGTGAATCCATCTTCTAAAATTGTAGGCAACGTATGATACTGATCATCTTTTTTAGCTACATCTTATTTTTCCTCCCAAAGTTATGGATAGTGTGACGAATCAAAATCTACCATCTCAAGTAAAGGCCAATTAGTAAAAACTTCTAGAAACTCAAGAACAAGATGCTCAAACATTTGTTGTTGTTCTGAAGATATGATTGTACTGGTTATAAAACTGGGGCTAGATGGACCTTTTGCATCCTGAGGGGATGAGCAAACTTTCTTGCCTAAGAGCACCTGAAGTAGGTTTTCACTCAAAGGGTTATCTTTTTCTTTACTTTTTCCCTAATCGATGAGTTCCTCAAAGAGGTTTTCACCCAAAGATATCAATGTTTGATCTTTATTGTGACCAATAAAGTTTGCTTGCTCTCCAAAGTAAGTAGAAGGATCCAATGAAAAATCAAAGCCTTGGTTATGATCACTAATGGGAAATCTATCTCTTAGGCCCATATATTTTGTAAGTGATTCTTCATTTTGAAACTCATCAAGGCATATGATCAAATTTTGTTGGTCCCAATAAATGAGTTTAGGATGGAAAAGGCATAAATAAAAATGAGGGTTTGCTTTAGGATGGAAAGCTCCAATGGTAAAAATATAATGTTCTACTTTAGGAGGGGAAGCACAAATAGAATGGGTTCTTCTTCAGGATAGGAAGATCTAATGGTTAAGGTTAAAATGACATTAAAATCAAATAGGTCAGTGCCAACAAGCTCATCAAAAGTGATATAATGGGATTTTGTGTCACTGTCAAGAGTTTCATCACTAGTCACTTCAAAAGAGTCACTATTGAAAGTCATGAGGTCACCCCTAGGCGGTATATATCTAAGACCATGATTCTAATTAAATATTCTAACTGATATGGGTTCCAAGATTCTTTGCACTCATGGGATAAGGCCTTTTCCTATTTAATAAAGATGATCCATGATTTGATTAGGGATTAGATACTTTAGATTCTGAAATTAATTAGCAAGGCCTTTAAAATATAACTAATCTTCCTCGATAAAATCCTCTCAATATTTTTTGGTGTAATAGTAGCGACAAAAACCATACATGTTTTTTTGTTATTTCTTCTTTGGTTCCCAAATCATTGTGGGTTTATTAGGATTCTTTAAAGGTTTAGGCTTACCAAATGTTTTTGGGATTTTAGGCAACTTTGCAATATGGAAGGCATCCTTAGGATTGTATGTATAAATGCCCACATCTTCAATAACAACTTGCTTTGCAAGAGTTGTAGGAAATGGATCAACTGAAGTGGAAGTGAGATCACTAGGGTTGATATAATTTGATGAAGGTGGATGTGAAACTATAGTCTTGTTATTTTTTGTAATGAATTCAAAACTTGGACAATAGTTATAATTTTAGAATTGGGCCTCAAGATGTTTGCAATATTCATAAGGCTTTTGATTAATGAGAATAGTAACCTCAATCCCATCATGGGGAAACTTAAGGAATTGATGCAGGGTGGAAGGAACAACCTGTACTTCATGGATCCAACGATGACCAAGAAGTAAGTTATTAGGCAATTCAATGTCCATAATATGAAGCAATATATGATATGCAATGGACCCGATAATGATTGGAAACCAACTAGTACTAGTAGACTCCCTTTCAACATTGTCATAAGCCTTGATAGTGATTGTCTCTGGCTAAACGTGTTTCACAATGTAACCCAATCTTTTTACCAACTTAAGAGATGATGTTCAGCCTTGAACCATTGTCTATAAGAACCCACTTGATCTTATGGTTTTCAATGATTACTTCAATGTACAATGGGTTATTCTAGATAGGTCCAAGTGTAGACATGTCTTTTTGATCAAATTTCACTTGATGAAATGAAGATAAATGTCCCACAAGGTTATGGAATTATTCAAGGTTTATATCATTGGGAAAAGTGGATTTTTGTAAAATATTATTTAGGATAGTTTTATGGACTTTAGATGTCCGTAAGAGATCCAAGATGGAAATATGTGAAGGGGTTTTACTCAATTAGTCTGATAGACTATAAGGATTTTCAACATTGGGATGAGATGACTTAGCTTTCGTTGGGAGGATCCATTGGTGTAATGTTCATATTAGGTTTTATGTAAGATGTAGGCAAAAGGCCTTGAAGAGTAACTTGTGAGCATTTAATTGTGACTATGTACCCAAGAGGTGGTAGGGAGCCAATATAATCAGAAGATGAAGGCAAAGGGCCTCAGAGGGTGACTCATGGGTGTCTAGTTGCATTGCTACAATTTTGAGTCAATAAGGAGCCATTATAATTAGAAGAAGGGTGTTGTCCAAAAATGGTAACCCATGTAAATGGATTCACAACATAATTGTGCACACTTGATGTGGTATTAGTAGAGAGAGGGTGTTGACCCTATAGTGATGAGTCCCCACTATGATGATCATGAGATGGTTCATGTGGTTTAACAGTAACAGTGGCAATATGGGTTAAAGAAATGTATCCTATAGTGTTGTTATAGTTGTAAGGCATGTTGTTGTTACCCACATTGTTAGTATGGGTATTATGATCATGATTATGGTCATGCTGATTATGATTTTGACCCTGATTCTACCTTTGTCCTTGGTTTTTATTATTCCTTAGTGGTAGTTGATTATGTCAAGGAAAGGGGTCCTTATAGATTCCCATATCCTAATTAGGGACCAATTTAATCTCAACTTCACCACTTTCAATGATGTATTTAATAATATGTTGCAATTAGATGCAATAATAAGCATCATGACCAACACCACGATGAAATTTTCACCATTCATTCTCTTTATACTAATATGCTTTTGGTTGATCTTGAGGAAATGGCCTTGGTGTTGGCCATACAATCAGGTTAACTACTACAAGCTTTTGGAACACTATTTCAATTAGTTTTCCTAATTTTCTAAAGATCCTAAAACCGTCATGGTTTTCTCTCTATGGAGGCTATCTTTGTAAATTATGTGGTGGATTATGGGGAGCTATTTTTACATTTGGGGCTAGTGAAGCTTGCACCATTTGTACATGCCTTATTTTAGTCACCCCATTTCTAACCATGTTCTTATTCTTGTTAAAGCCTTTAGGATTATCTTGTGCAAATATCTAACTAGAAGATGTGGTCTAATTTGATGTTTGACCCTATGCAAAGATATTAACAAGGCTCTTGGCAATAAGAGCCTTCTCAATTTGTACACCCTTGTCTATGATATCCTCAAATGAGTTAGCACAAGCTTGACATAGATTATGCATGACCTCAGGGTGTAAGTTCTATGCAAATATATCTACCAACTATTTGTCCAGAAAATTATGTTGAAAGAAACCTATTAATGCTGTCCATCTCTGTAAATATTTGATGAAGCTTTCTCCATCTCATTGTTTGGATTTGCATACGTAAACAATTTTCAATTCATGCTCTATGTTGTATGATAAATGGTTGATCAAATTTTTAGATAAGTCATTCCAATTTATAATTGATCCCTTGGGTAACTTAAGTAGCCAATCTAAAGCTTGTCCTGCTAAACTTTGTAAAAATAATCAAAGTAAGAACATGTTACTGTAAGCAACCTCTTGGCATAATACAAAAAATGCCTAGATGTGTTCACATGGGTTACCCTTTCCTTTATATTTATCAAGTTTGGGTGCATTAAAATGATGTGGAAAGGGAACTTGGAGAATGCTTAAATCAAATGGTTGTGGAAATATCTTGTCAAATTTGTACTTTTTGATCTTGTTCCTAGTCTCCAAACGTGACACAATCTCCTTCATGGAGTTCCACTCTTGCATATTTGGTGCATTCATGGGTGGAAAATAATTTTGTTAGGGTAGAATCTGCCCTTGTTGCTATTGTTGGGGTGAAATGTACCCTTATTGTTGTTGTTGGGGTGGAATGTGCCCCTATTGTTGTTATTTTTGGGGTAGAATGTGCCACTATTATTGCATGGATTTGTGAGGGATGTACACCCTACATTTCACAACTTGGTTTTGATTTAATCCTAGAGTTGATTAAATAGGATATTGATTCCTTAGAATCTATTGCCTTGAACTATATGTGATTTATTGATTTTGGGGAGTCCTTGGTATATTCACCAATTTTTGCATTGGTTGAGATGAACTAGCCAAATTATCTGAAGGGGTCTCCTCAATTCAAACATAATAGTTAGGTCTTTGTGTTTTTAAAGTAATAAGAGGTTCTTAATGGTTAAATAATGTGTGTTTCATGTCTAGTGGAACATTTTTCACTACCACTTGTGTCATGTTTTATTCATTTAAGACACCTTGATCGATTATAGTCATGTTATCAACCAATGTTTGTTGTGTAGGTTCAATCACATTTACTTTTTCCTTGGAAGCATCATTGTGGATTGAATTAATAACTAGAGAGTCCATTACATCCAAGATAAGCTGATTGGCATACTGTTGACTTATTTTTTTAATCTTGTTAATAAGATCTCGATCTGTTAGTTTTGACTCCATAAGTATTTCTTTACCTTTGTCAGAGGAAGAAGGTATGTTTGATTGATCAAAAGCTTGCCCTTATTGTTGTTGTTTTCCTTATCTAACTAGGGTGTGTAATTGATCTATGAGAAAATCCAAGGGTAATCTAGCACCAAATTCTATTAATCTAAGGAGTGCTTCATCTTGGTTCTCTTGATATTCAATATAATCCCCTTCAGATCCTACAGTTGTAGGAATATCCTCAAAGACAATGAAATTGTCTTATCCATCATAATCCTCATAGCTAGGGCTGTAAGGGACCCCAGTATGAATGAAACTTTGAGTCATGTCTAGAAGGGTTTGCCTTATATGTTTGACTAAATTTTGATCAATGTTTTGTAAATGCGTAAACAAGGTATGAGACTTGATATTTCTTCTAAACAAGTGATTAAGGTACCAAAGAGACTATTTAATGAAGGTGGCTTGGAACTACACACAATTAGAAAAATGTGTTCACAAACTTACTCAACCTTAGGTAGGGTTGAAATCATATAAATTGGAAGAGAGTATGATAACTCAAAAATCCTGAGTGTCACTAGTACACTAAAATGTAGACTTTTGAGATACATCAATACCATAAAAGCTAGTTTAAGTTCAATGAGTTACTAGTAGAAAATTAGAAAAAATCCCTTCAGATTAGGAAGGAAACAATGCAAACCAAGAAACTCATGATGTGGAAATATACAAGAATTATTAAGTATACAACTAAAACCAAATGGGTGGCACAATATCACCACATGGTAATAGGAATGGTAATATAAAATGTGTTATTAGACTTAAAGCGTGAGTGATACGCAAGATGACTTGAGTCCATCAAAGATGATAATGACGATGAGTCTATAAATGGCCCTATATTTAAATGGAAAATTAAACCCAAGTTAAAACAACTCAAATTCAAATGGTGAACCTAATTTAACACATCAACCTTTAAAACCTAGAAAAGTCCAATTCCAAATTTAAATTATCAATGAGGGACTTAAGAAAAATTGGAAAATGATCTAGACTCAAATGGGCA
Organism: Torreya grandis; assembly: GCA_037957365.1. Lineage (NCBI taxonomy): Eukaryota > Viridiplantae > Streptophyta > Pinopsida > Cupressales > Taxaceae > Torreya > Torreya grandis. The sequence goes on along the minus strand of JARHVA010000019.1, from coordinate 10,991,453 downwards.
ACATAATTGCACCAAAAATGGATGATATGACACAATGTTTTAGATGATAATAAGAACAAGAAAAATGATGATTTTTATTTGGACAACATAACGCCTCCTTGGTTAAGAAATTGGTAGACAATGTGTTAGGTTATGATGTTTGGTTTACATGAAAGTTTTTACCCAAAACAAGACCAAATAATCTAAGATAAAGACAAATCAAATAATTAATCATATTAAGCTCTAAATTGATAACATGTGGCAAAGTGGGGTTAACTAAACTAACATGTTTTTGAACATTCTATATGGATCATATGCACAAGACTTTCACGTTAAAATACAAAAGAAACACCACATCAATTGGGCCTGCATCATGTGGCTTGTTGTTAAAAGGTCTTTCCCTTTTAATAATCATTACATCCATTGCTTGCTCAGTGTAGTGTGATGTCCAACATGATCATACATCTCAAGCTTAGCCCTAGTGATATGATATGGTTTAACCACTCAAACCACCATCCCAATGGGGGTAATCCCAATTTATATACCCCCCTATGGAAAGGGGTAGAAGATGATATCAAGAGATGAAACCTTGGGTCAAAGCTTCCTTAAAAAACTTATGGGAGGTGATGAAATCCTCCTCATAAGACAAGATGTAATGAAAATAAAAACTACGTAAAATAGCTTTAAAGGTTCTTTCTATATCACCCAAGCCATGTGGGTCTTGGGGAAAGCCTTCACACCATCTCTTTTATGCCTTTAAACTAAGGTGATCTACAATAAAGATGGTACTTTTGATCCCACAAGTTCCCTATAGGGGATGGGGGGAGATCATACACTCATAACTTTATTTTTGCACAATCAAAACTAACTAAACAAACAATGACAAATAACTTGTAAAAACTTTGAAGTTCATTCAAGTTTAAAGCACCAAATGAAATGTTTGGTGGTGTTCTTTATCCCCTTAGCTTTTAGTTACATAAATTTTAAATAACAAGTACAAAAAAATTCAATTTAATATCTAAGTGTTTCCTTAAGCACCAAAATGAAAGTTCCTAATCCTTTTTAAGCACCCAAAAAGAAGTTAAAAAGACTATATTAAGTTTTTTTTGATCACTTTTCAAGTTGGCCCTGCAAGGAAAAATTTAGAGTTTTGTTTAGCCTTGAAGCACTTTTCTAAATGAAACAAATAACTTTACAAATTGAGATTTCAGGTTTACACAGTGCAATCCCACAACTCCACAGTGCAATCTTGCTACTCTACAAAATTATGACTGGTTAATACAATATCGCTACTCATGGGTTAGTCAAGAAAAAATCATAATATCGCTAATTAGATTAATAATAATGCAAGTCACAACACAATACCACCACTATAAGAGTTGCAATATTGTTGCTTAACCACTTGTAGTTCAACCACAATATCTTGACTTGAATAGGCAATATCATGACTATCAAGTCATGGTATTGTAATATCATCACTGTCGAGTCATGTCATTGTAATATCAATAAATAGTGAAATATTGTATTGTAATATTGTGATTGTTGAGTTGTGGTGTTGTAATATCGCTACTAGCAAGTCATGGTATCATAATATCGGTACTAGCTAGTAGCAGTATTATAATATTACTACTGGATCTATAGATAGAGATATAACTAGTCCAAAAACATAGTTAAATGCAATATCATGACTAAAATGACAAAATCATGACTGTGTCAATTGTGAGATTGTGGTCTAGAGGACAAAATCACGACTCCATAGTGATAAAACTGTGACTTCTAGAAAAATAGGTTTTTTCTCAAAATTTTCACTCTTTTTGCTCCCACACTTTAAAATCCTAGATGAAAATGGTTATTATGTTTCTTGTAGGAGCTATTTAATCAAATTCAAGGGGTAAGGTCCCATCGGGCATGAAAAAATATAGATTGGATTACGAGATTTGATTAGTCAAACATTAGTTAATAAAATAAAGAGAAATGCATAAAGAACTAAACATATCAAGCCAAATTATTCATGCGGGGGTTGCTAATGACAATGAAGAACAAAATGAAAGAAAGCAATACTAGTTACCTTCCCAAATCGATTCCATCACCCAAGAGCAGCTCTAAGCATGTTCTCCCCTTGATCAAACATTCTTATCTTTGTCAACAATGGTGCCAAAACTCCTCCAATGTCTTAAGAACACTTTGTAAAACCTAAGCCCAAACTTGAAGGAATCTCTAATCTATCCTATCAAATGAAGCTTACCCAAATGCAAATAACACAAAAATCAAAACATAAATGACTTGTGGAGAGATTTTAGCATTATAAGTCTACACAATTTTAGTTAAAAATGATGTTCATGGCCTCTCTATTTATAGATTTTTTGGATTGATCAGAATGACTTCTGATCATCCATCTTGAGATCAAGATGTGTGGCTATTAATCTATTCAATTTTGAAGGCTAAAATTAATAAATGCCCTCATAATAATTTGGGAAGAAGGGACATTAATGAGGCATGGGAGGCCATGACTTAGATATTTTATACATTTATGGCCTAGGGATGCCTTTCCAAAAAATGATGTCATTAGGAGATTTAGTTAATAGAAACCAATTTCCAAAAAGAAATATTTAATAACATCCACAAACAATCCACTTATGCTCTTGATTTGGATTAATTAGCTTTAAACAATATTTATCAATATTTGTATAATTCTTTGGAAATTGGCCCTCAATTAATCAAAATGGTCAGAAAGTCATATTATTGGGTCATAATTTGACTCAAGAAGAATTGAAAGGTGATGTTAGATGCATTAAAACCGTATTCCTATTTAGGATGTTTCCAATACAAAATAACAAAGGTATGCGACGTATACTAATGAATTAGAATAAAAGAGTGATCCAGAGCACAAAAAGGCAAAATAAACATTTTGAATCGAAATGAATTGATCAAATTTAGGAATAACATAAAATTCATTGCCCCATTTAGGGATACTTTGACCTGAATCAACACTTGTAAATGACAAGTTCAAGCCATTTAGGGTATTTTTGTGTTTTTGACCTAAAATGTGCATTTGAGTGCAATTCAAGTAAGATTGACAATTTCAACACAAATGGTGTTAAAAATTGGATGTATACATGTGTAAACTGGTGTTGATTGAATTTATTACACAAATATTATTAGAGGAGGTTGTGTTCTAGGTGATCCTACCTGTGTACTACTCTGTGCATTAGGAGAGTCAATATGCACACTTTTGTTTTTTTACACTTCATTCTTTTCATTGCTTGGTTTTAACAATCCTTATGGCATTCAAAGCCTTTAAAATTAACATTGTTTGAATTTTTATTACCCAATGATGCACGTGTTATAAAAATGGTCCTTCCCAACTATTATCTTCCTATCTACCTGGCTGAAAACTCTTAGTAGAATATAAGAGATTGGGCTGCGGGGATGTGTGTTCTTCTAGTGAATGCTTCTTTCCTACAACTTCTTCTACACTTAAACTTATAATTAATCTGTGACTCTGTTATGATTATTTACTTAATTATTTTTTTTTAATACCCATTCTTATATTTGTATAATACATCTATAATCTATTTGCTCTACTTCTACACTATTTTCGCCTTCTTCAAACATCTCTTCTTCATCTCATTTTTCATCACTTCTTTCTATCTATCAGCATTCATCATATTATTTATTTATCCTTCATTATTATTATCTTTCATCACATTCATCATGTCTTCTTACTTTTTCATCACCTAGTTTACTACTACTCTTACCTCTACTCACAATTACTTGGATATTCTTCTATTTATTCCATCTGTTCTGTTATCACAGTTCACATTCTGAATCCAAAATTTTCATTTCACTCTTCTTGCCTCTTGTCTTCATTATGAATTCAAGTTCAAGATTTACTTACTCATTTAACCATCATTCATAATCATGTCACACATACCCTCATATGCCTGAAGTGACTACTCTATATTGGCTGGAGTAGGCACTATGGCCTTATCCACAACCAACATATTCACAAGGAGAGGTAGTCACTACAAAAAATTTCCCTCTAATTCCTCATACAAATAGGCCCTACACAGGTTAAAAATATATATATCATTATACTATAAACTTGATGATGTATCCATCTATGGTGGCAACAATAATAGTCTATTGCTCTCATACAATTAGTTTCTAATTTTTGTAACTACTCTATCTTTTCTTCAGTCTAGGAGATTATTTATTTTATTCTAGAATTCAAGGAATAATAATCCAATTGTGCTAACCAGTTAGATATAAATTTAGGTAATTTTCACCAATTTTTTTGTATATCTCTCCATAGATGTGCTCTTGAATGATTTCTTATATGGTAAGACCAGTCTGTTTAGATTATTTTTTTGCAAAATTACACACTTTTTGGTCTAACCATGTCTCAATGTCTCTCTAGCTTGGTAAACATCTTAACATATTTTCCTATGGAAAGAGTGTTTCCACACTCACCACACCATTTTTAGCAGAGGTTCCTAAAGCATCATAACATGCTAAGGATAAGGATAGTTAAGTTTTACTTCAGTGTGTAGGATAGTGCAATGAATTCATTAACAAGGTGGGAAAATAGAAGCATAGTAGAGATGAAGTATTATGTGTTAGATAAGAATTAAGAACAACCAGTATTTCATTAACATTTATAGATCATTTAAATTAAATTAGACATAAATATGCTAAACATTAAACATGAAAATGCACGTAGGGAACAAAATAAGAAACACAATAGGTAACCATAACTAAAATAGTCTCTATTGATCTCTTCAAAGGTTGAACTCTCTTCCTCATACAAAGATACATATATAGTCATTTAAAGTCTCTAAATTTTCACATTATTATTGTACTTGGTACTAAAATAGGAGTTTGTTCATATTCTAGCCTATTACAAGTCATGGAGGATAAGACACAATATACATATATCTAACAAACTGAATACATAACACATGAATATCTGAATAATATCCTGTGAAAATTTACTATCTAATTTCTTCTCCCAATAGTAACCACTTTCTCCATATATTCAACCAAGACCTCCACAAAAATAATAACCATAAAATCAAAACAAATTACAATCCCTTCCCATAATGAGAAAACTACCCATTTCTAGGTAATTCAATCCCATTGAATTCATGTTTTGAAGATTGGCTCAGGAAAATATGATTCATTAGCCAATACCTAAGTCAAGATTCCTTTTATTTATTGGTACAAATAAAATGAATTTTATGAGTACCATTGTGTTAGAGGACATTCCATAAGATGGTGTATCCAACTTAAGTATTTGAATGAGAATATGCTAGAAAATGAAGAGATAAAAAGAGACACCAATTCTCTTAAGACCAATCATAACTTGGGTATCTACCAGAATCCATTTACCTAATATAAAAACAAAAACAAATAGTAGTATTACCAACAAAAACAAAACAAAAATAGAGAACTCCACCACAAAATAAAAAACAATGCTAGCCACAATAATAATAGTAGAATGGTTAAAACCAAAGATAAACCAATCAAACCAACTAAGGAGTCCATCATGCTATTAGAAATACCTATAACAATGTTGTAGGACATGTTTTAGGTGGTAATGTTACCACATACCATAAATCCCTAGAAAACCACCAATAAATTTACACCCTCACCCAATAATGTCTATCAACTAAGCAATACTTATCAACCCCCTTATGCTGGTGATTCTTCTATGGACCGTGTTAGGAGTCAGGATCAACTCCATCTAAGAATTATCATTCCATGCCTCAATACCTAGCCAACCAACTACCAAATCTAAGTACCAGATTGATATTTTGTAATCACAATTCGATGAGCCAAGGTCACTATTTAAGGACCAGAACCAAATACTACAAGTGAGCCCATTCAACCTTTCATGCATATTAAAAAATAAACCAATTGAAAAAATTGAGGATAAGACCTATGATATTATAAAATAGCTAAAGACACCTACACATATATCCATGATGGATTTGATGTATATATTAAGCATCCATAAGGACATCCTGAATGAGTACTTGAACTAATCTCTTGTGCTAAATGACATCACTCCAAACAAATTCCAAGCTATGGTAGGACACTTGGCCCCTGACCAATGTCTTACCTTTGACCAAAGTGATATATTATCTCTAGGTCCTTTTTATAATAAAGAGTTATACATTAAGGTCAGTATAATGAACCATAGAGTTAAGCACATCCTTGTAGACAATGGCTCAAGCCTCAACATTGTGTCTCTAAAGTTGGTCAAACATCTTGGATATGCAACAACTGACTTGTAGCCAAGTACCATCATTTTCAAGGCATATGATAATGAAGAATGGGAATCTCAAGGTACTATTAGCTTGCTAGTGGTCATTAGGCCTTTGCCCCATGAAACTTTATTCCATGTTTTGGATATGAAACTATCTTTCAATATATTATTGGGCTGACCTTGGATCCATGAAATTAGGGATATACCTTCTACATTGCATCAGTGTATAAAATTTCCACATTCAGGAATGGAAGTGACTATACTAACTGATATTAATCCATATAAATATTGTAAACATCTTAAGGCCAAGTATAAAAATTATAACTATTAGTTTGTCATGAATCTTATGCCCAAATATAATAGGGAAAGATCTAAAAAATGAAAAGCCATTGAATCAGGACCAAAAACTAACTACATTGACCCAGACAACTTAGCTTCTACCTCAACGATGCCTCCTTTAGATATTTCCAACTATTTATATATAATTGATAAAGGTCTTAAATAATATGGTACCCATAATTCATTCTATATTTCCAAATTGCCTAAAAATATAAAATCTTATGAGAGACCTAAGGCCAAAACTACTCACATAGAGTGGTAAATCAAGGGAAAATATCATCTAAACAAGCCAACTATTTTCAAACCAACCTTTAACCTCGAATAGGACCCCTTGGTAGAAGATGATTCATGAATTTACATTGATATAATAGGACCAATAAGAATCAACAATTCTATCAGATGAGTTTGAAAATGATGAGGCCATATGCAACTTTCTACGATTGACGAATCACATTCCTCTTAGAGAACACAAGCAAGGCTTTTTTATTCAATTGGATCCTGCTGTCTATTTTAGAGAGTGGGTGAACTTCCCTAGCCAAAAACAAAAAAAAAATCAAACATTGAGGTCTGAAAGTGGAAACCTATTTGAGGCACTTTTTGACCAAGGAAGAAGTAAAGAGAAAGGCAAGTCTCTTAGTGAAAACTAATTTTTGGTGCCATTAGATGGGGATGTTCACCCCTCTTCATATTAAGCACAAGAGACCTATAGTCCAAAGCCTATTTATGGATCAAATATTAGTACTTTAGATTGACAAGATTTTGCACATATTATTCAAGAGTACCCTAAGGTATTTATTTCATGGTCATTGCTAGGATTAGGAGATTTTTATTCATCCTACTTAAGAGAATTAGATGAGCCAGTTTGGATACATGACTTTGTCATTACTAACTAGTTTAACTCCTTGTTAACTATTTTAGATGATACTTCTACTCTTCTCATGGAGGATACTTTAAAGGTTAACATTGGGACTCTAGAGGACCCAAAGTGGATTAAAATAGGAGTGTCCCTCATTAAGGAGGAATGTGAGTTCTTTACAACCCTTATGAGGGAATTTGTTGACATATTTGCATGGGCCTATTAAAAAATTCTAGGTTTGGACCTTACTTTGGTTATACACCATCATGTTATACATCCTGATGCCAAACCTATTAAGTAGAAACTATATAAGATACATCCTCGTATTGTTGTGTTAGTCAAGAAAGAGTTAGAGAAACTCTTAGAAATGAAATGCATTAGGTTGATCGACTATTTAAAGTGGATTTAAAACATTGTGCTAGTGAGTAAGAAACCATAGGGTATCAAAATATATAATGATTTTAGATATACCAATAAATCATGCTTGAAAGATGACTTTCATTTGCCTAATATTGACATGATAGTCAACTCAATGGCCGAATATGAAATGCTGTCTCTAATGGATGGATTTTTAGGGTATAATTAGATCAAGATAGTACCAAAAGACCAACACAAGATAATGTTCACAACCCCATGGGGATTGTTTTGTTATCAAATGATGCTATTTAGACTTGAGAATGTTGGAGCCACTTACCAAAGGGTCATGACAGTGATTTTATAGGACATGATGCATGACATCATTGAGGACTATGTCAATAACATCCTAGGTAAATCAAAGATCTATGCCGATCATGCATCCATACTATGAAGAATATTTGAGAGAATTCATAAGTACAATGTTTGTATTAATCCAAAAAAGTGTATATTTGGTATAACTTCTAAAAAATTATTAAGCTTCATTATCTCTTGTAGGGGCATTGAAGTTGACCTAGACAAAGTTATGTAATTATAAAAATGATTGCATCATCTACCTTGAAGTGGCTCCATGGTTTTAAGGGTAAGATACAATCAATCAGATGCTTCATCTCATATTTGGCTGATAAATTCCATCTATTTACATATTTACTGAAGAAGGATATTACGTTCTCCTAGAATGAAGAGTCTCAAAAATAATTTGATCAACTTAAAGAATATCTTTCTAACCCCCCTGTTTTGTTGCCACCCATGCTAAAAAAGCCATTGCTTCTTTATCTATAAATAACCAAAAATAAATTTTGGCATAACATGATAAATAAGTAAAAGATCATGATGTGTATTATCTAAGCCAAACATTGGTCATGTATGAGCACAATTATATGATGATTGAAAAATCATGTTTAGCAATGGTGTTTGTAGCTCAATAGTTGCATCATTATATGCTAAACATCAAGACCATTGTTATTGTCAAAGTATATCCACTCAAGTATCTACTTTCTAAATCATCTCTACAAGGTCATATGGTAAAATAGATCATGATATTAAGTAAATTTCAAATTAAATATACCAATTAGAAGGCCATATCAAGTACTCATAGATCAACTTGCAAAATCTCCTCTTTAATATACTCAACCTATTACATTTGGGTTTCTAGATGAGGTCATTATGCCCACTAAAGAAGTAGAAACACCTCCCAAGGCCAAACAATGAAAAATGTACTTTTATGGATCATTCACAGTATGTGGATCAGGTGTCATATTATTGTTTATTATGCCACAAGGGGATCTCATTCCCAAGTCCTTTCATATTGGATTTACTTATACCAATAACATGGTTAGGTATAAAGTGCTCAATACAAAGCTTCATCAAGCAGTGCAATGAAAAATTCAACATTTAATGGTATATGGTGATTCTCAATTAATCATTAATCAGGTCATGGACTAGTACTAGACCAATGATGAGAAGTTGGTACCTTATAAATATATGGTGGATACTCTTAAGAAATAAATTTCCAATATCCAATTTGAAAGAATACCTTGGGCCAATAATAGAATAATTAATGCTATGGCCATTATTAGATCCATGATCTAGATCATAGACAAAGCAAGGGATTACCAATTTCTTGTTAAATATCTCTTAGTGCCAGCACATGAACAATCAACCTTCAAGATGTTTTGTGACATTGTTAGTCCCACATCTCCCTGAAACTTATATATATATGCCTATCTTGAAAACCAAACTATGCATCATGACTTATCATGTAATAAACAAAAAGCCTTCACCCATAAATCCTTTTGATATACCCTACTTGACCAACCTTATATCATATAACCTATGACGGAACTATGCTTCATTATTTACCTTTGGAAAATATGGACTAGTGTTGAGGGAAGTCCACAAAGGAGTGTGTGGATCCCACACCTGTTAGGTTGTGGATCTCAAAGCTTCACAGGATGCAAATGGAGGAGGTTGCTGAGTTGCAGAACAATCGACATCGATCATCTTTAGTGTTCGCAGTAACTGACATCGGTTATGGGTTGGCCAACATCGATCAGATAGGAACTGATGTTAGTAGCCTGTGTGTGCATGCATTTACATACGTCTCCAAAACTAGTCTTATTTTAGATGGACAGGTTGTTTGCATGTAAAGACTAAGTTTATTCTTGGAGATGCATTTCTAATTATTGAAATTGGAAAGTCTAATTATTGTTTGTATGTGATTTATTTAAGAGACCCATGGGCTATATTGTAAAGTGTGCTAGATAGAGAGAGCAAGGTTAGCTCCTTCAGAGGGAAGAGAGCAAGGTTAGCTCCTCATAGTGCCACAGTGCCAAGTGTGTATGATCAGGTAGATTTGTGGGAGAGCAAGATCTGGTAGAAGATCCACAGGGGTGTTGGTGGGGAGAATCATAAGGACTTGGTGAGGTAGGGATAAGGGTTCTTCTAGGTGTGTATGATCTAGGTTGGTAGGTGTGCAAGGCTAGGTTGATCTGCAGTATAGCAAGATCAGGTGAGATCTACATGTGTAAGTAAGATCAGTTGATTTGCAGGTGTGTGTGTGTGTGTGTGTGTGTGTGTGTGTGTGTGTGCGCGTGCAAGGTCAAAGGAGATCTATGTTGCGATAAGATCAAAGGAGATCTGCAACACAACAAGGAGCAAAATCACATAGATCTACTTGGAGTATGTTGAGTACTTGGTGGACTAGAAGTAGGCAACAATGGTTGAGCCAGTTATCACTTACTGGTGGACTGACAGTATTGTTACTGACTGGTGGAGGTGAACAACAAATCTGTGTTTGAGTTGTTTGTTGTGACCATAATTGAGAGAGAGAAATCTTGAAGAGAATTATTGTATGCCCTAGAGGTGTGGGAGCCCTAGAGGTGTGGGAAGATTGTGGCATCTTCATTGTATTTCCTTCTGGATGAGTATTAATACATATTGTATTGTCTCTCATATTCTATGTTATTTTTGAATTCTAGTTAAATATTACTTCTGGTTAAATTCTGTGTTTAGTTGCTTATACAAAGGTAATTAAGTGTGCTCTTAGTGAGCAGGGATCCTGACAATTGGTATCAGAGCCAGGTTACAGGTTCATCAGAGCCAGGTTAGGTACACTAACAGGTGGTCATAGCGTGTTAAGTGTTTGTTGATTACAAGTCACTCTCAGGGGTTTCTGATTGAGTGGGAGTATAGCAATGGTAGAAGAAAGTAAGCTAAGAATGGAGGAGTTCAATAGCAAGAATTCTTAATTATGAAATTATGAAAAGAAAGAGTAGGTAAAGAAAGATTGTTGGTTGGTAGAAGATCAACATGAAGGAAATGAAGAAGCAGATGTTGCAGGTGTTGTTACACATGATGCTCTTGTATGTTCCTTGGATAAAGTAGAATCTTGGGTTTTAGATTCTGTTGCCTCTTTCCATGCAACCTGAAATAGAGTATTTTTCCATGATTATGTCCAGGGAGACTTTGGAAAGATTTATTTAGGGGTTGGTGAGCCTTGTCAAATGGTTGGCAAAGGGGAAGTGCGGCTGAAATTGCAGATGGCCAACACATGGGTGTTGAAGAATGTCATGCAGGTCCCAGTATTGAAGAGGAGTCTAATTTCTTTAGGAAATTTGGGTGATGAGAGATGCACAATAACTCTCACAGTGGATGCACTTGAATTAGCATGTGGTAAGAAAGTAGGTATTCTTTATCTATTTACTTGTATTATTGATTCTCCTTTTGTTGCAAAGATGTGGCTTTATAGGCTTGGTCACATGAGTAAGAAGGGGATGCATGTTCTTAAGAGGAAGTCTGATGTCTTTGACAAACTTAAGAACTGGAAAGCCTTAGTGTTCATGGAGGAGATGATGGACAGTGATCAGCTAAGGAGGTTGAATAAAACTAAGCAAGGTAGTTTAGACAGGGTTTTGATCCAAAGAGAGCTTACGGGTAAAAAGTCATCACTCACAGGAAAACACAGATACTGATATCGGTCAGGGGGAACCGACATCAAATAGGTCGGTACTGATGTCAGTCATGTGCAGACCAGAGTTGGTGGTGTCAGGCAGGTGGCAACCAACATCAGTTAGGGAACTGACATTGGTGACCAGGTGGACACCAACGTCGGTCAGAGAACTGGTGTCGATGATTAGGTGGAATCGACATCGGTCGAGTGCAGACCAAGGTCGACCAGAGAATGGATTTTGGGTGGACAGCAAGCTGTCAAGGAGTCTCAAATGCCCATGTGGAGGACTAAAAGTGTAAGTAAGCCTCAAATTCATTATTTTCCTTCTTTATACAACCTGAACTTGTTGCTCACTGATGGTTAAGAACCAGAAAGTTTTGAAGAGGTAATGCAGGTAGAATCTAGGAAACAGTGGGAGCATGACATGAATTCTTTGGAAGAGAACCAAACGGTAGATTTGGTAGAGTTGCCAGTCGGAAAGAAAACACTGAAAGATGAAAGGATTCCTTGGTTAAAGAAAAGAGAGAATGGACATGTGAGACGAAAGGCCAGGGTATATGGTCTTGAGCAAGCTGCAAGACAATGGAGGTTTGACAGGTGTATGACAAAGCATGGCTTTAGTCAATGTCAATGTGACCATTGTGTTTCCTTTACCAGGTTGGATAATATTAGCTACATTATCTTGTTAATGTATGTAGTGTGTATGCTTGTTGTAGGGTCATACATGTAGGGAGTTGCTGAGCTAAAGGTAAAGTTAGTTCAGAGGATTTCCATGAAGAATTTGGAAGCAGCGAAATTCTTTGGCATGAGTATTCCTAGAGATGGAAAATCACAGGTTGATGTTGTCTCAAGATGATTGTGTGAATAAGGTAGTGGCAAGGTTCAATATGCAGGATGCAAAACCGGTTAGCACACCTATGGATGGACAGTTCACAGAACAGTGTCTTAATTCACATGATGAGGTTGAGTACATGTGTACTATACTTTATATTACCCAAGCAGTGGGTGTTGTCAGCAAGTTTGTGGCCAATCCAAAAAAAAGCACTGAAAAGTAGTTCAGTGGATTCTCAGGTATCTAAGAGGGACCAGAAGCAGGTTAACATGTTATGTAGGGTCAAGGACTTCTCTACATGGGTATGTAGATTCAGATATGGCAGGTTACTTGGATGAAAATAGAAGCATCACAGGGTTCACTGTGGTGGATGGTCTTCAAGGTTGAAATTGAAGAGGGATACAAGCTAGGAAACAAAATTAGACAATGTACAGGTACATGTATAGGTGCAGCTGTTTATCTCCAAGTGGGAGATTGTTAGGTTGTGGAGCTAAAAGCTTCACAAGATGAAAATGAAGGAGGTTGTTGAGTTGCAGAGCAATCGATGTCGATCTGATCAACTGACGTTGATCTGATTAATCGACGTCGGTCTGATCAATCAACGTTTGTCTGATCAACTGACGTTGGTCATCTTTAGTGTTTGCAGTAACTAACATCAGTTATGGGTCGACCGACATTAGTCAGATAGGAACCGACGTCGGTAGCCTATGTGTGCATGCATCTCCAAAACTGGTCTTATTTTAGACGGACATGTTGTTTGCATGTAAAGACTAATTTTAGTCTTGGAGCTATGTTTCTAATTATTGTAATTAGAAAGTCTAATTATTGTTTATATGGGATCTATTTAAGAGACCCATGGGTTGTATTGTAAAGTGTGCTAGATAGAGAGAGCAAGGTTAGCTCCTTCAGAGGGAAGAGAGCAAGGTTAGCTCCTCATAGTGCCACAGTGTCAAGTGTGTATGATCAGGTAGATCTACAGGAGAGCAAGATCTGGTAGAAGATCCATAGGGGTGCTAGTGGGGAGAATCATAAGGACTTGGTGAGGCAAGGATAAGGGTTCTTCTAGGTGTGTATGATCTTGGTTGGCAGGTGTGCAAGGCCAGGTTGATCTACAGTATAGCAAGATCAGGTGAGATATACATGTGTAAGTAAGATAAATTGATTTGTAGGTGTGTGTGTGAAAGGTCAAAGGAGATCTGCGTGGCGACAAGATCAAAGGAGATCTATAACATAATAAGGAGCAAGATCACAGAGATCTACTTGGAGTACATTGAGTACTTGGTAGACTGGAAGTAGGCAACAACGGTTGAGCTGGTTGTCACTTACTAGTGGACTGGCAGTATTGTTACTGACTGGTGGACTGGCAGTATTGTTACTGACTGGTGGAGGTGAACAACTTTGTGTTTGAGTTGTTTGTTGTGATCATAATTAAGAGAGAGAGAACTCTTGAAGAGAATTATTGTATGCCCTAGAGGTGTGGGACCCTAGAGGTGTGGGAAGATTGTGGCATCTTCATTGTATTTCCTTCTGGATGAGTATTAATACATATTGTATTATCTCTCATATTCTATGTTATTTTTGAATTCTAGTTAAATATTACTTCTGGTTAAATTTTGTGTTTAGTTGCTTATACAAAGGTAATTAAGTGTGCTCTTAGTGAGCAGGGATCCTGACAACACCAATAGGGTAGTCTTAACCAAAAAGCTACTGTGCACTAGTTATTATTGGCCAACTATGGAAGTAGATGCAAATATATAAGTGAAGAGGTGTGTCAAGTGTCAGAAGCATGCTAATATGATTCATGATCTAGTTAAGACACTCAAACCATTGACAACACCATGGTCATTCTCAACATGGGGACTCGACCTCATAGGCAAGATCAATCCTATGTCTTCAGATGGCCATAAACACAGTCTAACCACTACCAAATTAGTACCATTAACCCTTTGCCATAATTTCCTAATTATAAATACCTATGAGAAAATTAGGAGCAACCCTTTTATCATGAATTATTACATCACCTTACCATCATTGTTGCCATACCTTGCCATTTGCCTATACTTAAAACTTGATGGTACTTAGTCAGATGCCTTTTATATAGGTGGAGCTATAATGACTTGAGGTCTTGTGAGACTATGTAGGCAATGATCAATTCATATTGAAATTATCTTAGTTATCCCTTCACCATACTTTCATTATTTTGTGAGCATGTTTAAGCCATTCTCTCACCATTTTATGAGCAAACTAAGCAACATTCTCACCATTTTGTGAGTTAGAGTGTTTTATATCTTAAAATTCTTGATTGAATTGAGATGGCTAGAAAATTCTAAAAACATTTGAAATAGTTTAAAAATCTCTAAACATTTGTAAAAGACCTAGAAAATCCTAAAAGTCATAAAATAATGAAAATTAGCTTAGAATTTCCATGTGAGATATTAAGACGTCAATTTTTTTTGGGATGGGCCATTTATTTGTTTAGTTTAATTTCTAGATCACCTTGGTCTTTTTCCTCCCATTTATGGGAGAACTATATTGGTCTGAGGTCTACACGGACTATATAGGTAACACTTGGATACATGGGGTATATTGAGTTAGCTCAGCCACACCTTTCTTTATTTTTTGACCACTTATTTGCCTTAAGGACTCTTAGTCTCCTAACAATTTCATGAGTAACCACTTGTCATTTAGTTTCCCCATATTTATTGGCCTTAGTAATACGCTCTTGCCATTTTATACGTTGATGTTGTGAGCATTTTGTATTTGAATTGGATACACTAATGACCATTTGGATTTTCCTATGCTCTCTCTATTATATGAGCATATTTCTACTTGAATGCTCTTGCCATTTTGTGAGCAACCATTACCTATGCTCTCACCATTTTTTGAGCTCATTCTCATTCCAAGATTTAGATGTAGTAAACACTATGAATTACCAATTTTGTTCATTTGTGGATACTCATCTCTTAACTTTTATTGTAGTTTTAGACTAAACCATACTCTCATGCTTGCATGCTTTATTTATGTTGATGCTTTCATGACTGTGAATGTCATCCCTCTCTTTTCCTACACATTCACCATTTTGCGAGACCATTCCCATTTTATTTTACAAGTTAATCATGTTTTATTATAGTTCATTTTCTTCTATCCCATATTCTGTGGGAACTACATTTGGCTTGAAGTTCATGTTGGATATTGTGTCCATGGAACTATGTAGGCAACATCAACTTGCCTAGTGCATTTGGAGTTAGTTCGGCTACCCCTTCTTTTTCTTATGTTCCTCTTATTTTTTTTATTTTGTTTCATTGCCTCCTATAGCTTTGGGGAAATGCTTGTGCTTTCCTTGTTTGTGTCATTATTTCTCTATAGCCTAGGGGCAATCGTTAGTCTTTTGTTCCTATGTTGTTTTACGTGTGTCATTGCTATGTAGCTTAGGGGTCGCCCTATCGCCAAGAGTAACACCACTATTTCACATGCATGAATAATTTGTTTTCTATTTGTACTAACATTATGATTAATCATTGTTTGTGTATTGTTATTTGTTTAGCTTAGTTTGTTTATTTTTATGTGTTTAAAATAGTTTGTTTACTACACTTTTCTTTTCTTTGGATTGTTTAGTTGTTTTGATTTATTTGTTTATAGCTTTGCTTTTTTTATTTTATTAGCTTGTTTGATTATTTTATTTATCTTTGTTTGTTTTCATTGTTTTGTCTTGTTTATATTATTTATTAGTTTATAGTTATTTGTTTATTTATTTATTTTTATTTATTGATGTTTTGTTATTTTATTTATTTATTTATTGTTATTTTGTTGTTAATTATTTGAGTTTGTTTTATTTTTATTTATTAGTGTTTTGTTATTTGTTTTTGTTTATTGGTGTTTTGTTGTTTGTTTGTTTAGTCATTTTTGTCTGTTTATTATGTTATTATTTGTTTCTAGCCTTACTTATTATTATTTTTGCCTAGTTTGTTTATTTTATTGGTTTTATTTGTTTATCTGTATCAATTATTTGTATTTTGTTGTTTGTGTAGCCTTATTTGTTTGTATTTTGTTGTTTTTTATTTTTATCTATTATTTTTATCTATTATTTTTATTTGTTTATTTCATTATTGTCTATTCATTTTGTTTTATTTTTGCCTTTTTTTTTCTTAGTTGCCGTAAGATTATTACATTTTGTTTAAACTTAAGTCTTGATTATCTATATTATGTACTTAGGTTGTGAATTTTTTAATTTGATCTTACACTTTGTTTATTTGTTATATTTACATTTTGGATTTGATTATTCATATGTTATTCCTAGGTTGTTTATATTTACATTTAAATTAGTTGTTTCATGCTTAGGGTATATATTACCATTTTAGTTGTTCACATGTATAATTCATAATATCATGAACTATATAAAAAACTAGGCATACAAATTCTATCATAACAATACAATAGGATTAATTCTTTGATATATCCAAACCAACCAACTACCCAAACACATACCTGAATCCATGAATAATAAACAAGAGTAAATATGATTTATTATATGTTTATAGATTTGTGCATATCTTGATAAGCATAGATATGATTCATACAACATAATCAGATGAATAACCGATATAACATCTCATAAACATGGTAAAATAAATAAATGAATAGAGGATATATGATAACATATTTAGAGGATGACGAGTTAAGGTAGCATAAAAAACATTTAGTGTGGAGATAAAGGAGAGCAGGAAATAAAAATTTCAAATTTGGACTTAGAAAGAGAGAAAGGTAGTGGTGATAGAGAGAAGAAAAGCAAATGGGTTAGTAGGTTTGATGCCCTATTAGGGGAATAAGGACAAATATTTGAATCTTTCTTGGAGGACCTAACAACTTAGATAATATAAGCTCTAGAATGTGCCAAGTAAGTCATCCTAGAGTGCTAAATTGATTGGATCGATAAACAAAAAGGAAATCAATCTAGTTGAGCATGTCAAAACTATCAAAGATGGAAGAAGTATTCATATTTAAGTCACTCCTCTCATAAGCTAAGCCTCATCAAGAATATAGTAGTATTTATTAGGCAAGTTTATGGGAATTAGACCTAATATTGACTCTTTTAGATCTTGGGAAAAATAAAAATGGATCCCTAAAGGTTATATGGACATCCTAACAATGGTTAATGGTTTTTTTATGATCATATTCAATAAACTAGAAGACTATGTTAACATACTAGTAGGGGGTCCTTGAGTTTTTGGAAAATCTAGTTTATTTTTGAAAAAGTGGCACCCAAGGTTTGATCTTGAGATAAAGAGCATCGACCTCATACTAGTCTGGGTGAGGCTACCTAGTTTACCTATTAATTTATATAAATAAGATTTATTTATTAGAATTTACAAATCATTTGGATATCTGATTGATTTTGATTCTACTACCAAAGCTAGATTTAGGCTTGTCCGTGCTAGGTTCTTTGTGAACACTTTTATGAATCAAGAACTCATGTGCTTAGTTTTTTTTCATACTCCATTTGGAGTCAGATCTCAAAAAATTGAGTTTGAAAGATCTTCCCTCTTGTGTGATAAGTTTCATAAACTTGGGCATTCATCAACATTTTTCTCCTTTGTTCCTAATTCAACATTATGGCAAAGGAAAAGAGGAGTTTCATTTAAGGATGCTGAAAGGTCAGAGGTTAGCATCTTGGATTCAAGAGTTTGAAGAAAATCAATTCAAAATGGTCTAAGCCAGTCATAGAGCGGGGAGATAAGGTTACTCTAGATGCTAATTTAAAGGATTTAAATGCATCCAAAACCATGTTAGAACTTGGGGAGAATAAAATTATGGAAAAATAAGGCATGCAGAGTTTACCGAAATAGTATTCTTTGGAATAAATTCTTAAACAGGTAAATCATTAGTGCACAGATATTAAATTTGATGTAGTCATCATTCATATTAATAGTGTTGAGTTAGAAGCGCTAGAGAATTCAATTACTCTTTCTCCAAATAAGTTTGTAGTACTTGAGCAAGATGAGGAAGTGAAAGAGTAAGTTGTCAACATGAATAACATAGAAGTCATAATGACTATGTTTTGGTTAATATTCCATCTAGTGTGGTCAATGAAGAGGCAAAAGACTCACAATAGATAATAGTTATGCCTAAAAATAGTGCCAAAGTAAAAGTTACTTCTTAAATTCTCATCAGGAGAGGTAGCAAAGGACCCTCTTACAAGACACCACCCAAAGTAGGTAAATCTTCTAAGAAAGATAATTTTAAAACATATACTGAGGAAGACATCAAATGGATTTTAAAAAATCCTCCTATTCAAAGGAGGTATCTCTTCACCTCTTAGTTAATCATGTTTATTTTTTCTTATAACATGAGAGGGATACATAGTTCTACTAAGCAAAAAGTTTTTAGGGATTTTATGACTCATAAACCTATTATTTTAGTGATTCAAGAATATAATATTGAGAAAATTTTCTTTATGAATCATAAAATGCTTATTGGAGTGAGGCTGAAGTAATTTGTGTTAGTGATTTTGGAGCTTTAGGAGGGATATAACCTTTTGGGATTCTAAATTTTTGTTGGTAGAACCTATCCTCAAGTATAAAAATCATGTAGAAGTCCTCTTCATAGATGTGATTGAAAATAAATCATGGTTTCTATACAATATATACACTCCTAATTCTATTGTAGCTTGCAAAAATCTTGTGGAAGATATTAGATTTTTTAGGAACAATTGCAAAGATATTCCTTGGATTTTGGCAAGTGATTTCAATTCTCCCTTACATCTAGGAGATAAAAAAAGAGGTAATCAAGTGTATATAGATAGCATGGAGGGCTTATCTTCTCTTATTTATGATATAGATTTCTTGGATGTGGAATTAAGAGGTTCTAAATTTACTTGGAGTAATAGGAGACTGGGCATAAATCTTATTCAATGCAGGTTGGACATAGTTTTTATTTCTTTAGATTGGTTGGAATCTAAAGATTTGTATCTTAAGGCACTTATTAGGATTAGATCTGATCATAATCCATCAGATTTGAGCATCAAGGATAAGCTTTCAAAGATTAAAAACTATCCATTTAGAATGGAACACATGTGGTTTGCACATCCTGATAGTTATGATAGGATTTTAGAATGGTGGTCTCCAAATGGAAGTGTTTCAACTATGTTCAACCTGATTGAAAATATGAAAAAGGTTAAAATCAAGATTAAATAATGGAATAACAAGTCTTTGGTAATGTTCATCTTCAAAAAAGAGAATTAAAACTATAAATTTCAAATATTGAAAAAGAGATTGAGGAGAAGGGTGATGAAATAGAGATACAAAACAAAGAAAGACAATTCTTATGTGACTATCACACTATTGCAGCAAGAGAGGAATTGCTATGGAGATAAAAATATATAAATATTTGGCTGAAAGAAGCAGATATAAACACCCATTTTTTTTCACATGTCCACTTTGATACACAAAAAATATAATGCTATTAAAGAAATAAATAATAATGAAGGACAACTTGCCTCTAATGCTGATTGTAATAATGAAGAGAGTGTCAAATTCTTCAAAAATATTACAAGAATGATTTTAAGAAGAATATCAAATTGGAGCAGGAATTTTTGCATGTGATCCCAGAGTTGGTAAATCAAGAGGATAATGAAGTGATCATAGCAAAAACCTCTAATGAAGATCTTAAATTTGTTCTCTCTAATATGAACATGGACAAATCCCCTGTCCTAGATGGATTTCCCATAATTTTTTTCCAAATTTTTTGGGATATTATAGGAGATGCTGTGGTTGTGGTCATGAATGAATTATTATATACCAATTAGCTATTAAAAGAATTCAACCATACCTTTTTATTTCTTGTTCCTAAGAAGGAAGGGATTATGCATTTCTCAAAATTTTAGCCTATTAATTTGTGTAATTCTATTTATAAAATTATCATTAAACTGATTTTAATAAAAATGCAACCTATCATGGAAAAAATCATTCAAACTCAACAAGGAGGATTTGTATCAGGTAGACAAATTCAAGATGGGGTGATTGTGGTTCATGAAGCCATCCATTCAATAAAAAATAACCAAAGAGCAATAATGGTGTTAGAAGTGGACATGGCTAAGGCTTATGACATATTAAATTGGAGTTTCTTGGATAGAGTTATGTCTTAATTTGGATTTTGAGACAAATTCAAGAAAATCATCAGATCTTGTATTAATTCATGCATGTTCTCTATTTTAGTGAATGGGGTAGCTCACAGATTTTTTAAGAGTGCTAAAGGAGTGAGACAAGGTATCCCCTATCCACTTTTATTTACATCATTATGGCTGAATATCTGATTAGATTCATTTCTAATGCTATTATTTCATCAAATTTGAAAGGTTTTAAACTAGCCCATTCCATGGAACCTATATCTCATCAATAATTTGTGAATGACACCATTATTTTGGCTGAAGCATTTATGCAAGAAGTGAGAAATATTAATTTTTTTTTGGTGATGTATGAACAAGCCTCTAATAAAAAAATTAACTTTGACAAAAGATCTATGTATTTATTTAATATGCCGATGGTTAGACAAGCTAGAATAACTCTTATTTTAGGTTGTTAAATCAAGGATTTAACCTCTTCATATCTTTGTATGCCTCTCTTCAACAATTATCTCCCTGTGACAACATGGAATCCTTTGGCTGAGAGATTTAAAAAAAAGCTTGTAGGTTGGAAAGTCAAGATCTTATCTCAAGTAGGAAAGGTCTTACTTATCAAAAGTATGTTTTAGAGCCTTCCTATATATCTGATTTCATTTTTTAGTTTGATAAGAGGAGTTAAGGATAAATTAACTAAAATTCAACATAATTTTTTTTGGGTTGGAATGGAAGAAATAAACAAATTCCATCTTGTTTCTTGGAATAAAATCATCTCCAAAAAAGATATGGTGGGCTTGGATCAAGGAAATAGTAAATGATGTATAAAGATCTCATTTCAATGTTCATGTGGAGATTTATCAATTTGAGCATGCTTTGGGTTAAAATTTTATCTTTCAAGTACTTAGAAGGTAGGGAACTGATCAATTTTTTTTATAGAAGATCATTTTATTCGTGGCTCACATTTCTGTAACTTCATGATCTCAAATAAGGATTTGATTAAAATAGGGTCTGAATGGTAGATTAGAAATGGTTCCAAGGTGAATTTTTGAAAATATGCCTAGGTCTCAGAGCTTCCTCTTATTCAAAGTGACATAGGCCAACATTTGTAAGAAAATATTCAAAACAAATATGGGTATAAAGTGCATGAGTATTGGCAGGAGTTGGAAGGAGATAAATGCTAGAAACGTTTGAGTTTGGACAACTTAAATTAGGAGGATACATTGAGGTTATCAAATATGAATAATTTATTGAGAAATATCCATATACCTAGCACTAATAGAGAAGATCAACTTATTTGGAAGGACTCTTTCAATGGTCATTAAAAAGTTAAATTAGGATATGATCTTCTAGTATAGGAACCTGAAGTCATCTACAGTTGGGAAATGCTATGGGACAAATGGATAATTCCTAAAATAAATTTATTTCCTTGGGTTAAAGTTGAGAACAAATGATATACAATTGATAACTTAAGAAGAAGAGGTTGTATCTTAACTAATAGATGTGTCATATGTGAAAAGTACAACAAATATATATTTCATTTGCTCATGAGTTGCTCTTTCTCTTAAGAGATATGGAGCTATTTTTTTAACAAATTTAATGTCTCCTAAGTACAATCTTATTCTCTAATGGAATAATGGAATTCATGGAGGTGTCCCTTTTAAAATTCTCTACTGAAGAAAATTTGGGAACTTTCATTACCACATATCATATAGGGCATTTGGGGAGAGCACAATAATAGAATTTTTAGGGGGAAGAGATGTAGTAGCAAAGTTATTTCCAAAAACATATTTGATAACATATTCAAGAATTAAATTATTGTACCAATCAAGAAAGGTAAAAGTCTTCTCCTGATGAATAATTTCTAGCTCACAACTAGAAAATTGATACATCTGAGCTAGGAAAGTTGGATCCTAAAGAAGAAATTATGAAAATAACTAATGGAAACCCCCCTTTGGGCTAGTTAAAGCTCAACTTTCATGGATCTTTGAAAGGGAATATAGGCCCATGTGGAGGAGGTGGAATAATAAAATATCATTAGGGTAATTTGGTTGTAGCGTATGCTAGAGATATGGGAGTTAATTCTAACCACTAGGCTAAAGCTCATGCGGCTCTATGGGGATCAAATTGGTGAAACAATTGAGAGTTTAAAAACTCATAATAGAGGGTGATTATCTGAATAATTTAAATTTTTTATCTAGGAAAAATGCTATCAGATGGTCCATTTGTTAGGGTGTGGAGCTAAAAGCTACACCTTAAGGTAAACAGGAGGGTTTCTGGCGTTTGCAGTTGCCGGCATCGGCAGGCCACACCGACGTCAGTCAGGGGACGCAGAATGGAAACCAGCATCGGCAGAGGATCGGTCGGCATCGATCACCTCTAGGAGGGCAGGGACCGACGTCGATCGCCTGTAGCGGTCTGAACTGCTGTTGACGAATAGTGAGTTAAGTGAACGCGGAGTTTGCATGTTAAAGGCTTGTTCGAAGTCTTGAGCCGCAAGTCTAATCAGTGTATGCATGAGATCTATATATTAGACTCATGGGCTGTATTGTTTAGTGGAGAATTTGGAGAAGAGCTATGTGAAGCTTGGAGAGTTCTTCCCATGGTGGAATCAAGTAGGATTCCCCATGTAGGTATAAGTAAGATCAGGTTTGATTTGCAGGGGTGTATGGATGCGAGGGTCAGAAAGGAGATCAACGGGGTAGCTAGATCCAAGGTGATAGCAATACATCAGCAGGATCATGGAGAGATCTACTTGGAGTACGGTTGTGTACTCGATTGTACAGATGTGCAATGAGGTGAACAACAGCTTGTGTTAGCTGTGTGTTGTGACCTATGAGAGAAGATTACTCTGGAGGGAAGTTTACTGTAAGCCCAAGAAGTGGAAGAAAGAGTGCCACCTCTTTGTTGTAAATTACTTTGTAATGAGTTGAATATAATTGTATATTGCCTCTCATATTCTGTGTGTTTTCTCATTGGTAGTTATTTGTTCTTCTGGATTCCGCATGTTTAGGTGCTTATACATTGGTAATCATGTGTGCTCTTAATTCTGACAAGTTGTGTCAGAGCTTTGGGGAGTTTCGGTCCTATCAATTGGTATCAGAGCGAGGTTGGACGTTCTCAGAGCGAGTTTGACTAACAAATGTCCTAGATCTGTTAAGTGTTTGTTGATTACAGGTTACTCACAGGGTCCACCTGTTAGGATCTTGCTCCTCAAAAAGAGCACAATATGATTACCAAATATAAGCAATTGAATATGCAAAAATAACTAGAAACACAAGTAACTAGAATTCACCAATAGCACAGAATATGAGAGACAATACACTATCTTGTATTAACACTTTACAAAAAAGAATACAATAAAGAGCCACCACACTCTTCCACCTTACAGAGGTTTCCCACGCCTCAAGTGTAGAGTAATTCTTCTCACACACACTCTCCTACACAAAAAATGGTCCCAACAACCAACTCACACACAGAATTGGTGTTCACCTCATCAACCAGTCAGTAATAACCCTGTCGGTACACCAAGCACTCTATAGCACTTCAAGCTGATCTCCCATGAACCTGTAACCTGCAATTCAAAGACCAAACTTACATGTAGATCCCCTATGAGCTTTCAACAACCTGCAACTCAATGATCTTACAACTAGAAGGAACTCTTCCTTTCTATCTCATACATATACAATACATGCCAATGGGTCTATAAATAGATCCCTAACTTAAACACTAACTTAGACTCTTAATTTAGACAATTATCCTTGCAGCCCAAGACTCTAACTGGTCTTAACATGTAAAATCTTCGTTCACTTAACTAACTGTCTGTGAAACGAGTATTTCTGGAACACATAGGTGACCGACGCCGGTCCCTACTAGTCTGGTTCTGCCGACGTTGGCCGACTCCCTGCCGTCGCCGGTGGCCTTCTGCACTGGTCTCGACCGACGTTGGTCCTGCTGCTGACACCGGTGCTCCTGGATCTCAGCAACCTTCTGTTCTTACTTGTTTGCAAAGGGTTGAAGCTTTTAGCTCCATAACCTAACAATCTCCCACTTGGAGATAAAAAGCTGCAACCTGTAGCTGTACCTGTACTCAGTCTAGTTTGTTCCCTTGGCTATGTATCCCTCCTCAAGATCACTCTTGAAGACCAAACACTAAAAATCTTGTAGTGCAAAACCTATCATCCAAATTACCTGCCACATCCGCATCTACAACCATGTAGAAAAAGAACTTGACCCTGCATAGCATGTGCACCTGTTGCTGGTCCCACTGAACTGCCCTTCAGTATTACTTTCCCGAATTGACTCCAAACTTGTGACAACTCCCACTGCTTGGGAAAACTCAGGTTTAGTACATACCATGCACTCAACCTCATTATGTGAATCAAGACACCTGTTCTGTGAACTGTCTAACCATTGACGTGCTAACTAGTTTCACACAATCATCCTGAAATAAAGTCAACAAGACCTCCATGTCTCTAGAACACACTCATGCCAAAGAATCTTGATGCTCCCAGATTCTCCATGACATACACCTGAACTAGCTTTACCTTTAGTTCAGCAATACCTGTATATGTAACCCTGCAACAAGCACATCATACAGAAAATAGGATAATGTAGCTAATATTATCCAACCTGGTAAAGAGAAACACAATGATCAAACCTCCATTGCCCTGCAGCTAATACAAGACCATATACCCTGATCTTCCATCTCACGTATCCATTTCCGCTCTTCTTCATCCTAAACATCCATTCGTCTCTCAGTGCTTACTTCCAGCTGGCAACTCTACCCAAAACACCTATTTGTTTCTCCTCCAAGGAATCACATCCTCATCCATGCCAAGCTCCCACTATTTCCTGGATCTACCTGTTCTGCTTCTTTAACAACTTCCTGGTTCTATACCATAAGTGAGCAACAAGTAGTGTAAAGAAGGGAAATGATGAATTTAAGAACTTACTTACACCTTCAGTCCTCCATATGGGCGCTTGAGACTCCATGACAACTAGCTGTCCACCCAAAATTTGTCTCAGTGACCGATGCTAGTCACATCTCAGTCTGCAGCCGACCGATGTCGGTTCCCTGCGACTGCCACCCTGCCGACGTCGGTTTCCACTGGCCGACGCCAATCGTTAACTGCCCCGAGTCACTGACATTGGGCTGCACATAGCCGACGTCGGTCCCTGTCTGGACACCGATGCCGGTTTTCCTACCGACGTCGGTCTCTGTGTTTTTCTAGTGAGACCTGACTTTTTCCCGCGAGCTCTTTTTAGATCAAACCCTTGTCCAAATCACCCTTGCTTTGCTAAAAATTCCTCTACATCTTGTGCTGAACTCTGTCCATCACCTTCTCCTTGAAAACCAAGGCTTTCTTGTTCTTGTCACTAACATCAGATTCCTCAAGAAACGTCACCTTCTTCTTCTTCTGCATACAGAAACCACGATCCATGCCTTCCAAATCCGAAAGCATACTCTTTGACTCAAGAACCAACATCTCTTTCTTATCTATGTGACCAAGCCTATTAAGCCACATCTCTGAATCTACAGCTGAAGTAGATAACCCAGAAAGAGAATCAGTAATACAAGTAGATAGATAAAGCGTACCTACTTTCTTACCTCTAGCTACAACAAGTGTACCCTTGGTAACCTTTCAAGAGTCCACTGTGAGAGTTACTGTGCAACCCTCATCACCCAAACTTCTAACAGAAATCAAATTCTGCTTCAGAACTGGGACATGCATGACCTCCTTTAACACCCATGTGTCACCTGTCTGCAATTTCAGCTTCACTTTTCCTTTGCCAACAATCTGACAAGGCTTACCATCCCCTACACAAATTTCTCCAAAGTCTCCCTGGACATACTCATGAAAAAATTCCCTATGTGGGGATGCATGAAAAGAGGCACCAGAATCTAAAACCCAAGATTCTACTTTATCCAAAAAACATACCAGAGCATCCTGTGCAACGTAATCCACAACATCTGCTTCTTCTCCATGTCCTTCATGCTGATCTTCACCCGATCTGCAATCTCTCTTTAAGTGCCCTTACTTTCCACATTTCCAGCAGGTTATTCTACCATACCTAGACTTGGATCTTCTGCCTATCTTCGACCTTGATCTCCCACGCTCTGTCTTCTCTCTTGGCCTTCCTCTACCTTCAACACTCAAAGCATCTCCTGATGATTCACCTGTGCTTTTCCTGCGTATCTCTTCATTCAAGATCACACTCACAACATCATCCACTTTTAAGACTTTTGAAGGAGACACAGTATTAGAAACTGCCATTACCAAACCTTCCCAACTTTCAGGTAATGAACACAAGATTAAGAGAGCTCTAATTTCATCATCAAATACAATATTGACTGAACTTAACTGGTTTACCAAACCATGGAAATCACTAAGATGGCTATGAATAGATCCACCTTCCAACATTTGCAAATTAAATAAACGCTTCATAAGAAATACCTTATTAGAAGCTGAGGGTTTTTCATACAAATTTGCCAAAGATTCCATCAACTCCACTGTTGTCTTACACTGTGATAAGCTGGAAATCACAGATGATGCAAGACTCAATCTAATAGATCCCAGAGCCTTCCGATCAAGAACCTCCCATTATTCATCCTTCATATCCGAGGGTTTGCTAGCAACCCCACCCAACGGTAAGTACAAATCTTTCTGATACAGATAGTCCTCAATCTGCATCCTCCATAATTGGTAGTTCTTGCCATTAAACTTTTCCATTCGTAGCTGACTATTTTCTGCCATTGCTCAACTCCCACTCAAACAGAAACCCTGTGAGTAACCTGTAATCAAAACACACTACCCAGATCTAAACCAATATGTTAGTATCCCAACCAAAAGCTCTGATACCACTTGATAGGACCGAAACTCCCCAAAGCTCTGACACAACTTGTCAGAATTAAGAGCACACATGATTACCAATGTATAAGCAACTAAACATGTAGAATCCAAAAGAACAAATAACTACCAATGAGAAAACACACAGAATATGAGAGGCAATATACAATTATATTCAACTCATTACAAAGGAATTTACAACAAAGAGGTGGCACTCTTTCTTCCACTTCGTGGGCTTACAGTAAACTTCCCTCCAGAGTAATCTTCTCTCATAGGTCACAACACACAGCTAACACAAGCTGTTATTCACCTCATTGCACATCTGTAAAATCGAGTACACAACCGTACTCCAAGTAGATCTCTCCATGATCCTGCTGATGTATTGCTGTCACCTTGGATCTAGCTACCCCGCTGATCTCCTTTCTGACCCTCGCATCCATACACCCCTGCAAATCAAACCTGATCTTACTTATACCTACATGGGGAATCCTACTTGATTCCACCATGGGAAGAACTCTCCAAGCTTCACATAGCTCTTCTCCAAATTCTCCACTAAACAATACAGCCCATGAGTCTAATATATAGATCTCATGCATACACTGATTAGACTTGCGGCTCAAGACTTTGAACAAGCCTTTAACATGCAAACTCCACGTTCACTTAACTCACTATTCGTCAACATTAGTTCAGACCGCTACAGGTGACCGACGTCAGTCCTTGCCCTCCTGGAGGTGACCGATGCCAGCCGATCCTCTGCTGATGCTGATTTCCATTCTGCGTCCCCTGACCGACGTCGGTGTGGCCTGCCGACGCCGGCGACTGCAAATGCCAGAAACCCTCCTGTTTGCCTTAAGGTGTAGCTTTTAGCTCCACACCCTAACACCATTAAACAAGTTATAGAGGAATCTATAGGTATTATGGGCTCCTTGCAACAAATTATTATTCAACACATTTATAGGGAAGGAAACTCTATAGTAGATTGGTTCACCAATAAAGGTGTGGCCTCTTTGGGACAAACATTGTGGATGGACTATGAAGAAATTCCTAGGGACCTTATCCTAAGGATAAAATATGAAGGTACTTATAATGAACAAAGCCTTGGACATATTAGGGAAGCTTCTAATTCATAGAGGAAAGAGATATTGGGCCCTATATTTTAGATGGGGCCTTATATTAGTTTTTTTAATCTTTTTTGGGCTTCTTGAGAAGTTTTTAGAATTTATAGAGCATCTAATAGATTGCCCAAATACTAAAAACAACAAAATTACTTCTTGGCTATGTTTTGTAAAGTTTAAAGTCTAGGGTAGGGAAAGGTTATATCACCTATGTGTATGCTATCTTGGGAACATTATGGGCATACCTAACAGAATATAACTTACAATATCATAAGAATTGAAAAAGAATGAAAGAATTTGGGAAACTTTGCATGTGGGGGGGTTTTGTAGGTTTCATAGAGAAGATATAAGGGTATGATAGGCACATCTTGATCATGTTTGTGAATGCTTGGGAAGATAGAACCATCATTATTAATGGAGTTACTTTAAAAATCATAGAGGAGCTTATTTCTCACATAACTAGTTTGGCTATAAAGGAAACTAAAATTTACAAATCTACCAGATATTAAAAAGGGATAAAGAGATATTCCTAGATGAAGGGGAATATCTAGAATTGTTGCATAATGGGTTTGATTGAGAATCACTACCCAAGCCATATGTTGAGGTCACCTACCATATGATGCAATATGTAACCCTAGAATTTAGGTTTAATGTTATTAGATAGTCTCTATTTATAATGTTTAATTATTTTAGTCATGGCATTTAGTTTGATATACCTTTCTTCATTCTACATTCACTTGAATTTTGATCCTAAAGTTCAAGCATGGTAACTATTCATCACCAAGGTATGTATGGGGGATATACCTCATTCATAAATAATTAAGGGTATGAACCAAATTAACCTAGCTATTTATTAGCCTCAAAAGAATTCTATGGAGGATGCTCCTATTCACATTAGGAAAATAAAAAAAGTATGGATTAAATATCTTGGGAGCTCGAGCAGGATTACTAAGGTCAATAATCCCATTAGTCCTATTGAGAAAAAGACTAATGTTTCTAAAGGGAAAACCCCTAAGATGTAAAATAATATCAAAAAATTCCTAAGGAGTACATCAAGGTCTTTAGTTGATATTTAGGCAAAATAGGTCAAGAAAGGTAAAATAAGATGTTTAGTGGGAGATTCTATTGACAATGAAGATGAAAAAAATGTTCCTAGGGAGGGGATTAAAGATGAAGGGTAGGGAGATATGTCAGCTCAAAATGAGATTCATGAGGTTGAGAAAGAAGTGGCTAGAGATGATTTCAAAGAAAAAGGTAAGAATTTAGTAGATAAGAAATAGAAATATCTTAATGAGAATTAAAACCTTGTCAGTTACCTTAAGGGCAAGGAGAATGCTGATAAGATGGTTAAATAATTAGATCTTCAAAAATACATAATGTGTTGGTTCATGAGGGAGCTCACAGATCTTAAATGGAAGGTGAATTTTTTACAACATGGGAACATCAGATTAAACTAAATCTCTTCAGCTAAGAAAGATGATCAACAATTATGGAGCCTTCAATTTAGGGTGGATATATTGGAGAATGAGAATGAAAAGCTTAAAAATAACATCAACTTCTTAATTAATTACAATAAGGCAACCATGTATGAGGGGATTTATAATGTAGAGAACCTCAAAGTTTATTTTGGGGAGTTATTTGAAACTAAGACATCTGGTAAAGGGAAAGGTAAGTAGGGCCAATGTAGTGGATCCCAAAATGTCATGGACAAAGAAGAATTGTTGTTTCAAATTGATACTAACCTTAAAAAGATGAAAAGCTGATGGGAAGATGGCTCAAGAAATTTAGATTTGGATTAGGCTCTAGTTTCTTTATAGTTATTCTTTGTTGTTGATTCTGTTGTATGT
The DNA here is from genome assembly GCA_037957365.1 of Torreya grandis. Taxonomy (NCBI): domain Eukaryota; kingdom Viridiplantae; phylum Streptophyta; class Pinopsida; order Cupressales; family Taxaceae; genus Torreya; species Torreya grandis. Next base: position 10,960,887 of record JARHVA010000019.1, on the reverse strand, counting down.
GGGATATATTTTGGCTATCTCTACACCTATTTTATCTTAGTTTCTCTCATGTTCTATGATAGACCTTTGTCTCTCTTTTGTTTGTAGTTATCCTAGGGTCTGGGGACCCTAGTTCAAAAAATTACCCCCTTTAACCTCAATAAAATAAATAAATGAATAGAGCATAAATGAGCATAAAGATCAACAATGTTAAAAATCCATCATGATAATCAATGCTAATCAATGATAAGCATGAGATAAACAATATAATAAGCATGACATCATATATATATCATATACATGTACATTGGCTTTGAAGGACCCAAAACTAAATGTTAATGTATCTCAAATGTCATATAGATAGAGGATATATACATATCATAATGGTGTCTTAAAAACACATCAACATGTTGATATAATGAGTACAATGCCATATGCCAAAATTATACCAAAATGCCAAGATCCTCGCACTCAAATTTGGTTCTATGTGTCTATGGGACCCTATGGCTAGAGGTGGCCTTGGTGGCCCTGATGGTATTAGTACTAGTTATTGTGGTAGATGGATAGATTAACCTAAAACACCTATCACATGTGTCCTAGTCTAAGATTGACCATATCTATTGACTATATTTTATGTATCCCATATCTCAAATGTAGCAACTTGCTGATCCCTAAGCATGGTAGACTCACAAGCTCACTAGGAATATGATGCCTCATCCTTAGCCTAAAGGTTCTCCCCAACCATCTGTGAGAACCCAACATGTGCAATATATCCCCAAGATACATCTCAATCTCATCTAAACCTATCAATAGTGGTTGGTGCCTTATCTCACTCACGAATGGCTTGATCTCTTTCTGAAGTGAGATGGCCTTGCACCTGTACCAACCTATCTATCTCAACCTTTAATTGGGATATCTATAATTGAAGTAGTGTCATGTCATCAACTCTCATATCTAAGGTGATTTATAATTTACTAAACTAAAACTATAAACCTACAACCCCTCACACCTGGGGAATGATCTCTTGCTCTAACATGCCAATATCTCTACTTACCATAGTCATTTTAGAAGGACTTACATAGCCTAGATCCACCTATATGCTCTAAGGCCCTACCTAGCCTAAACCAACCTATGCCACTATTATAACTATATTAAAATATTCATCTTCATCTTCATAACCATCTCCACCCCCATCACCCTTATCATCTCCTCCATCTATGCCATAATCATTATCATCACCAATGTCACCATTACTATCTTGCAAGGTCCTATCACTACTACTCAATGTATCAACCTCCATCTCCTTGATATCTATGGGCACTTATTCCCTCGTTAGTACTGTAACTATCAACCTTAGAGGGCATACCTATACCCACCAATGTATGTAAGCTAGAGTGACCCATGCATCTATAGCTTCTCCTACATAGACCCAAGCAACTTGAAGAACACTGATATAACTTGTTATGGCCTCACTCCTTAACATCATAAGAGTATCCTGACTGATCTCTCATGTCACATGAGAAAACCATCTCAGTCCCATAAGAACATCTTATGTATAGCCAAACTACTTAAGTACCTAATCAAGGAAGTACTTATTGATAATATGGGACTATCTCCAAGTCGGAAAACATTTAGTAGTCATTAAAATAATGTACCATCCATACCTGAACCACTGTAGTTGGTATACGAGGTACGACCTCCAAATACAAAATTATGGTGTTAGATCATCAAACATCTGATGATAGAATGGGATGTCCCCCTATGACCATGCCTACCTACTCTTGTTTGAACCCAACTATATGCTATTGGGTGCTATGGATCCCATACTCTACACATCCCTACTAGTCGCTCAATCAAGATGTGCTCCCAGCCCCAGACCCTCATAATAGTGTAATCCATGATGCTCTATCCACCTTAGTTTGTTATCATATGAATATCTCTATAGAGCTATGCTAGGACAACTATCCCCTAGGAAAAATATGTATAATCCTAAAGCATGCTCCTCATTATGCCTCTAAGGTCCATATGGAAATATCAATCACTCTTGTCAGGAAACAAGATGTTACTAATAATGGAAATGAGGATAACAACTTCCCTATCAATGAAGGTTGGTGGTAACGGATCCCTAATAGGTAAATCATCTAGTTGAATATTAGTATAGGTCTTAATGAGGTCTATATCAACCTTCCCTTGAAATATGGGGATACCCTAATAAATGCACAAGTAATCAAAAACTACCTATTAATGAGTTAATGATGTCTAGAATAATCATCATTTATGCATAAGTAACTTGATGATATGCCAGGTATCCTAAAAGTATAATAGTAGCCTCCCTACTAAGCAAGTGAAATATGGACATCTCATTATGCTACACTCAACTAACATTGTCAAATAAGCTCGATGAACTTGGATGACTAGCATCTATGCCATGTCATGAAGATCTACCATTTGCAAGAAACCAACCATGTCCTCAATCTAGATCTATGGGGTCTCTAAATAGTGTGACTATCACTCTCAGCATGTAAGGATAGCCAATCACTCCTAAAATCAAAGAAAAGTTAGAATCAACTTAAATATGTGCAGCTACTTGAGCCGATGCCTAGACTACTAAGCCTAATTGACCATCTCTAAGAGGTTAGACCCCTATCAGGCCCCCAAATCAACTATTTTTGGATTCTAGGATGAATTCGCTATTTTTTAAATGGTAAAACTATCATTCAAGTGATATTGAACTTTTTTTGGTGATATTTTTATTTTCATTTTCATGAAAATGATGCCTTCGCCTAAAAATGGGTGAAATCATCATTTCAATGATTTCCACCCACTTTTGGCATTATCATAATTTATAGAAATGGTGACTTCATATGAAGTTTCTAGTTTCCTTGGTGAAGTCATTGTTTTCCCTAAAACCTAAATAGCGACTTTACCATTTTAAAACCTAAATCAAGTAATAAATTCTAAAAATTTGACATTAAAGACAAAGTTGAAATTACTCATCAGTTGGACATCTTGTGGTGGCCGTATATGCTCCCTCACCCACTTTAAAACATGCCATCGAGCTCCTCTACAAGCCATTTTTCTTAGCTCAATACTTAGGAAACTAGAGCTTAGAATCTCAATAGGCTAGGGTAAAAATGAATTATTTTTCACCCAAGGGTTAATACATAACCAAAAATTTGAATTTTTACCCCGTAGGGCCTATAGTTCATTTTGCACACTTTAGGTAGTGTATTTTTCACATCTGTGGTATGTTTTGCATGCTGTTTGATCTTACATGACTTATTTTTTAGTCGTATCATCACTAGACTATCTTTTTGGGCCTCCCCTAAGACCCATTTAACAACATTATTTTTTCTACCTATACCCTCTATTTGTTTAAATGTGCATCTTTGAGCTCACATTTAGGCTATAAATGTGCTGCTATCTTTTATCAACTCATCATAAATCTATTTTACATATTTTTCACATAAGTTACCCTTGCTAATTTTCCCCATTGTGGCAAATTATTTTTTGATCGATAAACACTATATTCTGCCTTTTTGAGGCAAACTCATTTTAAATCATGCAATTTAAACATGCGAATGATTATAACCAACTTTGGGAAAACCATTCTTTTTGTTCAACTAATTTAATTATTATAACTATCTATGGGAAATCATTATTTTTATTTCTCATACTAATGATTATAACTGCCTTTAGGAAAATCATTATTTTTAATGCTCCACCTACCCTACTGGGGTAAATGTCTGCATCACTATTTATAACCACCTTTGAGAAAATTAGTTTCTTGTATTTTTTTACTAATCATAACCACCTTTGGGAAAATTAGTATTCATCCCACTGCCCTACTAGGGCAACTAGTTGTGCCACTTATTATAACCACCTTTGGGCAAACCAATGTCACACCCTTTGTTATTGATTATAATTGCCTTTGGGAAAATTAGTAACTTTGCAGCCATTATGATTTATAACCACCTTTGGGAAATTCAATAATTCTACCCCCGATACCATCTAGATCATGTCATTTTCTTCATTTAAATAGAATGTTTGATTACTCTATTTTTATACCCACTCCCTCAAGGGGGAATTAAGGGCTGATCAATTGCCTTTGGGGTATGAACCATTCAACTTAATGACTTTTATGTTCTTTGAAAATATGTTTTAGATTAAGGTAAAATCAGGTTTTGAAGGGACCCCGAAACCCAAGTACAAAGAAAGAAAGATAAAGCCTCAACGACCACAAGCAGAACCTAAAAACTACTACAGAGAAGTAGCAAAAATAGGTTTTATATGGACCTGAAACCACCAGAGAGACCACCGATCAAATCCCAAATTAACAAAGATCTGGCTGCACCATAGACAGAAGATTACAAAAAGGAACCATAGAATAGGACCAGAAAACATAACCAACAAGAAGAACCAGACTATTCTTCCAGTTCTAAAATCATTTTCACTATTTCTTTACCTTTCAAAACAGTAGTATCCTGAGTAGTAGTTGCCGCCAACTTGACTCCCTCTTGTGTAGCCTTCTTTCTAGAGCTTTGTCTCGTCCTTTTGCTAGGCCCCTCCAAGGATTTGGTCTCCTCGTTTACTCTTTTTCCAATATTGATAGCTACAGCACAAATATTGGATGTTACTTCCTCCATTTTCGTTCTGTTCTCCTTAATGAGTTCCCGAAGGTTATTCTCGTAATCTTTGAGCTTGACGGGGATTTCTCTTATCTATTTTTCCATGATGTTAATATTGTTCCATGCAGCTTTCTGGTTATCTTCCATAATTTCCACTTTCCTTTTGAGATCCTCAATCTCCTTACACATCCAAGAATCAATTTGGAGAGAAGCCTCTGCTTTGAAATTAACCCAACTCATAGGTGTGTGCATACCATCGTTCTGCCCCTTCTCTCTCCATTCCTCAGTATTCTTATTGGGACTGTTCCCACCTTCATCAAAGTGATCCTCTTGGCCCCTTTGATACTGTTCTTTGGTTCCAGTTTGAATTTCCATGTCCATTTCTTGATTGTCATCCTGAACTGTATTTTCCTTTTCATTTCTTGAAACAGGGTCCTCAACCGGGCCATCCTGGACAATATCTTCCTCCGAAATATTCTTATTTTCCTCAGTTTCTTCCTTACTATTTTTAGATTCCTCCTCTTTGCTGACTCCTTCTTTCTCATTCTTCTCTTGACATTCTTCGTCCTCATTTGAATTTGTATTCCAGCTTTCAGTTCCTTCTTCTCAAATATGTTACTATGCCTGTGTTCTTTGAAAATATGTTACTATGCCTGTGTCTTACAATGCCTTCTCAAATAGGGGCAAACTATAGACACTCAAATTTTGCCACTTTCATGTTTGGACTAGGATTCAATTTAGTTTCTATCACATGACATAATCTGAGCCTAGAAATCACCTGAATTACCCAAATCCATGTGTAAAGGATTTAATTGCCCAAAAATGTGACGAAGCTAGTTTGTTTAGCGTATTACCTTGTATGCATTAATAACCTAGTTTGATTCAACCCTAGTCAAATTATGACCTAGTAATTTGACACTTTTGGCTTGTCGAGCTATTAATTCAAAACATTTAAAATAATTTCCAAAAGACAAAAAACATTAAACAAGATTAATTACATTGCATATATTCATTAACTTGTGTAAACAAAAATTCCAAATCAAATTAGTGTATTTCATTTATCAAAAGAAATTTCTAGACAAATATGAAGTCAAAGGTCAAAAGAGCTAATAAATTGACTTCTTATTTCCTAAATATTCCAAAATTATTAGTCACAACCTAAAAAATATCTAAAGTGAGTTGTCATGCCTCATAAATATCTAAAATTGAGGTGTCAAGATTTCATGAGTGCTTTGACCCAACCTAGGGTTAGCCCGACACATCCTAGGTTATTTTAGACTCAACTAGAGTTAAAATTTAACCTAACCTCCCTAGGGTTAAAATTATTTCTTAGAGATTTAAAAACAAGTACCCACACCATATGCTAATAAGATTTTATGTATAAGGTTATTCTGCTGGAATACCTTCAAGAATCTATTGAGAGTAGTGTTATAATGCAATTTTATGCCAAGCTTCACACCAAGCCAGAAGTGACCATTGAAGAAGTACTACCATTATGGAGAAACATTGCTCAAAGAATCTAATTGTCATAGGTTGAGCATGAATATACTTATGCCAAAAAGTAAGAATCAAATTTAATAAAGGAGGTAAATTACTTGGGTTGTTTTTATCTATATTTTTTGATATTGTTTACTATGTTATGCTCCCCCTAGTTCTTAGGCAAGAGTGTTTAGTTATAGTGTATTTTTATGCTTGATTTTTTATCATTTGGACTAACAAGGAATTAATCATCATTTGTGTTCTCTTTGAAATCCTAAGATACAACTATGCCTTAGCCATTGTACTGCTTACTTATGGGGTCTTATTCTGATGACACCAAAACTTCATCCAATATCCTTATAAGATTATTGAACCTAATGATCATAGGCTCTGGTGGTGGTGTCAGAGATTGACTGGGCATCATCCCAATGAAGAATGCCTTATTCATTTGGATCAAGGTTTTCTAGTCCCTTAATAGTGATATTATAAATATTATTAGTTTTATCTTCCATGTTCATGCTTTCCACATATGAGGGCCTAAGTTTTGTGGCTAGTGGAATAATCACATGCTCTTTTCCATTTTCAAAACTCATAAAGCCCTAATTTAAGCACATGTCCAAATTATTATAATAACACCATGACTTACCAAGTAATGTTAGGTATTTATTATACTCTACCAATTCAATTGCTTCAAAGTCAGACTAGAACTTAACTCCCATGATCTCCAGACTAACACCAAGAAGTATTCCCAATGGATGGGATTTAGTTTTATTGGCCATGAATATGGTGAAGGTTGCAGGGGTGGGCTTCCCATTTTTTACCAAGCATCTCTAGTCAGGATATCAACTTCAACACCAATGTCTATTAATATGTCATATGCCTACCATCCATTGATGCTTATATCTAACAACAACTCCTGGTTATAGCCAAAAAAATCAACATCCAAAGATCTCATCTTTTGACCATGTTTGGCTTGGACATATTCATGGGATTTTTGGCTTGGTAATTAGAGAGTATCTACCTCTACATGGGTTCCATTCCATCTAATCATAAGAGAGATAATACATATGATAAATCATCTTTGATTATGTGGTTTCCTAATCTAAATTAGGATCCCTACCTTGATTTTTCTTCTTGGTCATGGGTATGTTAGAGTTCACCTTGTAAATTATGAAGAACATCCAATGCTTCTTGGAATACTAATTTATATCATGCACCATCTATATATGGTGTGTTACAAGGATCTAGGTGCTGCCTTGGAGTGACTTCATCTCTATACACTTCAAATCTCAACCTTACCATCTCAGTGGGGTGGGAAACATCCTGGATAGTCAATCCACTTCTTGTTATGACTTGGACTTATGGAGCTTGATTTATCTTTCCCTAGTTCTTTAGAGTACATTTTTTAGATTTTGGTCCACACTTAATCATTCCAACATCCCTTTCAGGTCATGCCTTATTAGTGAGTTTTTCATATAGGTTTGGGCAAGCTTCGACCTTATGATTTCTTTGATAGTAAGTATAAGTAGGGTGTGCAGGGAAATCCTTGTGGAAGTGATATAATGATCCACACTTTTAACATCCTCAAAGTGGGAGTCTACCACTAAATCATCCTCCAGTGCCATGGACTCATTATCCTTGCAATGATCTATACTCTTCAAAACCTTAACTAGATGTTCTAGCTATTAATTGTCTTGCATTACACTCCATATTTGTAAGAACACCTACATGTTCTTGTCCAAGATTTGCATCATAATCCTCATAAACATAGAATTGGCATTCCCATGAACACTTAATAGGGGTCTAGGACTGAGATATTTAGCCATTTACTAATTCTAATCCCAACTCCAATACAAACACAAGAGTACTATTCTTGTAATCAATTAAACACTCTACTAATCATTATTTTAGAATTAAACATTGAAACCTTAGAGGCATTATGTCAAATAATTATCAGATTTCCTTTGCAACAAATAACTAAAAATTTCATCACAAATTATCAATCTCTATGTTCAGACATTTGATCAAATGATAGACATTCATTGAAACTTCTGACCAATTTAACAAATGATTGCGTGTTCTAGTCATTCTAAAATCATCAAAAGTATTATAGAGATATAACATCAAACATTTGGTATGAATAATTTTATCAACAAGGAAATCATAGTTCAATATTTATATTCAACCTTATGGAATTATGTTTGTATTACAACAGTTCCTCCATGGACATTATGATGAACACATGACATACTTCCTAATGGATTTCAACTTGCTATCATATTTAGGAATTTTAGCCCATACACCAAAATATTGATTCACACAGCTCATAAAATATAATGACGATGACTGCTACTTGATTCCCAATCTACTTCCTCAATAAGATATTTTTAGCTTAATGGAAAACATAGAGAAACATTGCATCGTGTTTACACTAGACAATGGTATTATTTGCACCTAGAAATGATGATCCTCTTATATTCTAAAAAATTTATCTTCTAAAAGGCTGATTATGACCAAGATAAGGGTAACAACTTCTAAACCGAAACCAAATACTATAGCCAAGTTACTATTTATGACCACTATAGCTATGACACTATTCATGACTACTGTAGCTATGATACTATTCATGACTACTGTAGCTATAACACTATTCATGATTACTGTTCTTGACACCTTCAATCTATAACATAGCTTCTTATTCAAACTAAAACTTCCATCATTAAGCTAAATAGAAAACTTTGAAGATGAGTTCACCTCTCATGGAAAGTTGGGGTTTCATCCAACCTTCAAATTCTAAGGGGTTTAATCCTTGGAAAACTAGTTACTAAATCTCAACAACAATGGAGAAATAAATCCAATATTATAATCACATAATATATCCCCCAAATAAGAGTAAAACTTTGTTTATAAAGCCTCTTTAGGTGGAAGAAACACCTCCATTAAGCAATCTGGGATAAAAAGTCACTTTCACTTTATAAAGTGACTTTATAAAGTCACTTAATTTTGTAATGTTATTTTATAACATAAAGTAACTTTAGCTTTATAAACCCATTAAATAATATTTTATTTCTTCCATTTCTCCACAAATAAAGTCGTAACTAGAAATGCATCCCTTTTAATAAATTATTAGCCTATCAGGATGAGAAAATAGGCTAAATTAGCTCTAAGGATTTACTGAGAAGAAGGGGACATTATAGTCCTCCCTTCCTGAGATTGCTTACCCCCAAGCAATCATAATGCATACTGAAACCAAATTCCTAGATCCCAAATCCTTACACACTCATCCCAAATGAATATGTGGAGGTAGAGGCTTATCTTCATGTCGATACTACTAACCATGCTTGAACTTCTAAGGGTGTGAAAGAAAAACCTCTTAATGAAGAAATCATACAAACCACACCATCTTATGATCTCAAAAAAAATTAGAACAATGTTTATCAGGTCGAGAATATATTTCCAAATGTTGAAACTAGTACCTCCAATGATAGGGGATGATGGGAACTCATCAATATGCCAACCTCTAATAAAGAAAGGATGATAGGAACCTCTCCTACTCCAATCTACTGCTATCCTCAAAAGACAATTTGAAAATTTTTTGGTTAGCAGTGTAGAACAACTATCTAACACTAATGTTTAAACTACAACCCAATTACTTAGGGTTGGAATTCTCCTCCTTTTGTGTAAATCATTGTGTCATATACCCAAGCCCAATTAAAGCTAATCTATTTTAAGTACCAACCACTTAAAGGGATAACAATAATCATGCATACATCATGCCTTAAGAATGGACCAACTCCATACTCTACTAATACACCATGAGGGTGTAACACTATCATGCCAATGTAGTCAATGGCTCATCCAAGAGCAACTAATCCCTCAAACCAAATTTATTTGCAATGCCCTTACCTACATATATTTCATCATAGGCTGGTACAAAAAAGGTGAACTCTACAAGCTCTACCATAACTATTTTTTGAGCCTTCAATGGGCTCTCTAAGATAAGTGACTCATGATCCACTTGATGCAATTTCATTGTACAGACTGACTTTCCTAAATGCATGCATGCCTCCTTAACAAGTTTGTTTTGAGCCTTGACATGGCTCACCAAGTGAGGTGAATCAACAAGCTCATGACCAAAACCACTTTCATACCTCTCAACCAAGTCTACAAATCTGAATGGTTCTTGGTTTTAATCATTAAAATAGGCTCATCCCTCATGTGTTCTATCTCCATAGCTTCTTCCCTTGGAAGAAATAAGGATCTAAAGTAAGTTTCCCTCTATTGTCTTGTCTTCTCCATGAGATTGTAGTGATCCTTATCAAATTTGGGATCTTCCAAGTTCTGTACTCTAGTTTCCAAAACTTTATTATGAATGACACAATCATGCATAAGTGAAATGCTGCTAGGAATCACACATGATTCATCATACCTTTCAATGGTGTTGTCAATGCCATCACAGGCCTCAAAATACTTTTTGGATTACTCTGAATGTATAGCTAAGGCTGTTATTTTGTCATCTTTATCAAGCAAATCCTTACTATATGAAGATACATTCACTTTGATGGAGTCATTCTGGGACTCTATCATACATCCTTCATGAGTTAGGCCATTTTATTCAAGCTCTATAGCCTCAAATATTTCATTGTCCTCAACACCACTTGGATGCACTAATTCATTTCCTTTATTGATCCCACATATGTGATCAGTTAACTAAGCCTCCTGACATGTGAAACAACATTGATCTCTTCTCATTTGGTTCTTTCTCTTTTTGGGAGATCTTGTAACCTGTAAACCTAATGAAATCAATTCCTCTTCATTCAACTAGTTTTTAAACATCTCAATTTTCTACTATGTTATCCTTTTTGAGAACTCATGAGTTATAAGTGAGACATCCCGCTCCTTCCTCCAAATGGTCAACAAGTTAGATTGCAACTGCTTGGTGATATCATCATCCTCATTTAAAATCAAACATAAGATAGTTAGCATGATTGCTTTAACATTGTCTGCATGATGTTTTCTAATTTTGGAAAATAAGCATTAGAACATTTGGAGAATTAAATCATTACACTTGAGATCAATAAAAATGACACATGACCTGACCTTAGCGATAATTCTTAAAATCTTAGCCCTCTTTTCAAAAGATGGGCTTTTGGTATCACCCAACCCATGAAAGCTTTCAATAATCAGCTGTAATATCTCCCTCATTAAGTCATCATTGTAGGGTGCTTCAGGAGCTGAAATTCTTATAATTTCACTAAATCAAGTGGCAACTACAAGTCTCACCTCATTATATAGGTGTCTCAATAGCTTTGGCCTAACCAAAGAAAACAACAAAGGATTCATAACTAGTTTCATTATGTGAGAATGTGATTGATCAACCATGTCTAAGAAATTCTCTACTTTCTCTAAGATACTAAGAAGAACTTATTTTGACTAAGATAGATGTTCAAGTTTCTTACTTACATTGTAAAGCATCCCACACAATTTTTTTGTTTCTTTGTAATTTTTCTTTGTCTTCACCTTCTGGTTCACCTAGAAATTGATTGAATATGAGAACATCTCAAATTTTCTTAGGAAGAGAGTAATATTTAATAAATCTAATAAGGAATTTAGCTGTTGTTGGTGAGACATATCCATGAAGCATAGTTGCATCCATAGTTCCAAATGTAGGAAAATTTCAAAGGCAAAACAAACCAAGTGTTGTGATATGATATGCAAATGATAACACCACAAGGAACCCCTACATGTTCTTGTCCAAGATTTGCATCATAAGCCTCACAAATATAACATTAACATTCACAAAAACAATTAATAGTGGTCTATGACTAAGATATTTATCCATTTACTAATTTTGATCCCAACTCCAATACAAATGCAAGAGTACTATCCTTGCAATCAATTAAACACTCGACTGATCATTATTTTAGAATTAAACATTGAAACCTTAGAGGCATTATGCAAAATACTTATCAAACTTATTTATGTAATAAAGAACTAAACACTTCATCATAAATGATCAATCTCTATGTTCAAACATTTGATCAAACAATAGACATTCATTAAAACTTCTGAGAAATTTAACAAATGATTATGTGTTCCAGTCATTCTAAAATCATCAAAAGTGTTGCAGAGACATAACATAAAACATTTGGTATGAATAATTTTATCATTAAGGAAATCATAGTTCAATATTTATATTCAACCTTATGTAATTATGTTGGTATTACAATAGTTTCTCCATGGAAATTATGACAAACACATGACATACTTCCTAATGGATTTCAACTTACTGTCATATTAGGAACTTTAGCCCATACACAAAAAGATTGATTCACACAATTCATAAAATATAATGATGATGATTGCTACCTCATTCCCAATCTACTTCCTCAATAAGATATTTTTAGCTTAATGGAAAATATAGAGAAATATTGCATCATGTTTACACTAGACAATGGTATTATTTGCACTTGGAAATGTTGATCTCTTATATTCTCAAAAAGTTGTCTTCTAAAAGGCTGATTATGACCAAGATGAGGGCAACAACTTCTAAAATAAAACCAAATAATATAGCCAAGTTACTGTTCATGACCACTGTAGCGGTGACACTATTCATGACTATTGTAGTTATGATACTATTCATGATTACTGTTCATGACACCTTCAATCTGCAACATAACTTCTTATTCTAACCAAAAATTCCATCATTACACTCAATAGAAAAATCTGAAGATGAGTTCACCTCTCAAGGAAAGTTGGGGTTTTGTCCAACCTTCAAATTCCAAGGGGTTTCATCCTTGGAAAACTAGCCACTAAATCCCAACAACAATGGAGAAATAAATTCAATATTATAATTACATAACATATCCCCCAAATGAGAGTACAACTTTGTTTATAAATCCTCTTTAGGTGGTAGAAACACCTCTGTTAAGCAATTTGGGATAAAAAGTCACTTTTACTTTAGAAAGCCACTTATAAAGTCACTTAACTTTATAATGTTATTTTATAACATAAAGTAACTTTAGCTTTATAAAACCATTAAATAATATTTTATTTCCTTCGTTTCTCCACAAATAAAGTTGTGACTAGAAATGCATCCCTTTTAATAAATTTTTAGCCTATCAGGATGATAAAATAGGCTAAACAAGCTCCTAAGGATTTATTGAGGAGTGGACATTAAACTATTTAACCATAAAATATAGATTAGGAAATCTAGGGTTAAAGGGGATAGAGATAGCCTAGGGCACAAGGATGGTAAACTATCTCTATAGTAGGCCAATTAATTTATAAACATAGATAAACAATATTTTGAATTTATATAATGAGATATACTAAAAATAAAAAGTATAACTATGCTAAATATTACAATGATAATGGAAATAAGATACTTATCTGGTTCTGATGCCAATACAAATTTGATATGGAACATGTTATAAATGGACTATATTAGTGTCTTGGATTAGTCATTTGTTTCTATAAATTATAAATTTGTGGCCTCAGACACCTCCATTGACCTAGGATGGCTGTATTGATGCTTCTATGTAACTTGGATGCAGTTGTCCAGTACAAAATACCTACTAGATCTAGATGTAACCACTTAAGATATTTTGGGTTTTATGTTGCCTTTACTCTAGTGTGATTAGATATAGCTCATGGACTATTTCTCCTTATCAAATAGAAAAATACTAACTCTTCATATTCGTAGTGGCTATGGGAAAAATGGGTTAGTGTGAACATGATGTTGAGCTAATCATAAAGACCCATCTATTAGTAGGTGTTTCCTACATAGCCACTACTCCAAAGAGGACCTTAGACTCATGTAGTTATCTCTATGTGTGGGATTGTGTGTGCATGAGGATGCAATGTGTTATAATTAAGTACATAGAGTGACCTAGATTATAACTTGGAAAATATGGCTCATGGGATGATCCTTTAGTACTTCAAACCTATATATGTGTTGTCCCTATGAGTAATATAGAAATAAGAGAAAATAGGGAAGCTTTGCTGACTTGAATGCTTTTGGTATTTTGCCTTGTGAGTTGTTTGGTTTGTGATAGGTGAATAATGAATTAGGATTGATATTATATATATATATATATATATATATATATATATATATATAAATATATCAATCCCTTTGGATAATATATCACATTAAAGCACTTCGGTTGACCAAAGGAATAGGTTTAATTTTAAAATTAGATGACTTTAGGGCATTAGAAACTTATGTTGGGATATGAAACTTATGTTGACGTAGGCATCTAATTGGGAAGCAAGTGTCTGGGTAGCTAGAAATATGTATAGGTCCAAAACTTGTAAAAATAGAAGATAATCATGTTTATAACATTATGAGCATGATATAAGGTCTAGGTCATTAGAATAACATTGGTAAGACTAAGAGATATTAAATTTGTCATAAAGAGATAATGTATACAAGCCTTTCAATAGTGGGAAGGTTTAAAAGATGAAGGTAGATCCATGATATGTATTTTCTAAGTGTACAAGACCAAGGAGCTGTATAATTCAAAAATAATGGCTACACTCCCTTAGGTTACTTACCACTTTGTAATCTATCATATTATGTGAAGTGGTGTCATAGATCTTGTAGTAGTCCACACATATTGGTTGGGTTTCTTTGGGTAGTAGGGGTAATTACACACATCATGGCCCTTTCCACACAACTCATAAGATATCATGAGTATGCACACACCTTTTCTTGGATAGTTTTGCTTTGCATGTTCCTCTATCCCATAGTTTACAAACCATAATCCACTTTGAGTGTCTAATGCACCATTGGTCATTGATTTATATAGCATTGTGATCATATATTCAATTTATGCTTCCATGATTGGGCTTACCCCATAATACACAATTATTACCATTTCAACCTTTAACATAGCTTCCAAATCCTCTCAAGGCTTTATGATGTTCCTCATTGCCAATGTGCATTGGTAAGGGGAAAGTAATCCACCATTAAACTGATGGGCATGTTTTAATGGGTGGAGTACGTAAGACAAATTTAACACAAGGTTCTTGAATCTCAAATTTTAGGTGCAAACATTCTCAGATGGGTCCTATCTGGTTTGATAATGCTTTACTACTCAAATTATATAATTCTAAACTCATTCAATAATTCTACCTTCAATAGGTCATAATCCAAAATGCTCTAGGTTGGATCATGCTTTATATACTAGTTGTGGGTATGGTCTTACATGGTTGTGGTGAAATGGCTTGCCTTTCACTTCAGTTGCATGATTTTTTTGCATGTTAGATGAGTTTACACCTATGGATGTGTTCATCAATGTTATCCATTCATTGATACTCAAGTAAATTAAGATACATCTCATAGATGACTTGTGCCATTAGGGATAAAGCACCTCCCTATGCACCTAATCTGGATCCACTAATTACTATTACATGTGCTACACCTACTCTGATTATTATTTGGGTAGTCTACGAGATGATGATCATTCCTTTAGTGCTAGTTTCTCCACTTTATAATACTCCACCCAATAGAAGCATTGATCATGCTCCTATATTCATCATATTCATAGGAAATAAAGTACCACACATAAATTTCTAAAATTATTTAGTTGTACCTTATCTTGGCTCCTAGATTACAATTGTTAATAAATGTGCTTCGAGCAGGTGGGTTGGATGGGGGTAGGTTCGATACTTCTTGATTATTTCCCTTTTGTCAAATTTTCAATGGATAGACCAAATCTTATCTCTTTTTGTTTGTTGTGAAAATTCTTCATAAGAGGGTGCAATTACTACACATGAGATTCCTCCTCATGCTTCCCCATCTTCTTTGGATACTAGTGACACATACTTAGTCAAACCCTACCTTTATTCTCCAAGGACCTCAACATCTTTCTCTTTTGGATACTTGCACCTACTTGATCACAAATCAATATGGACTCCTTCTGATTAGGAGCTCCTTATACTCCTCTTATAGATACTATTCCTTCTCCATCTTTATTCATTTGCCACTCATGTGTGATGCTTCTTAGTTGATCATTAGTAAGTCTTTAATTATGCTATCTAACATTAGCTTATTTATCTCCATGGGAAGATTATTTAGGGTAGGAGTATGTGGATAGAGCAAAATCTAACACATAGCTATTCAATATACCATACCACCACACATCCACAACTCATGTCTAAACTACATCTAAGCTTTGCTATTGCTTTAGTCATCATTCTATCCATGGATGTTTTCATCCCAAGTTTATTCTTTTATTTAGATCATATGCTTCAAGCCAAGCATAAAGGTGCCATGGTAGTTCATCTAATAATATCATATATATATATATATATATATATTAGTACAAGTCTTCTTTAACCCACTTCTTATATGTTTGACCTCTATGAATAGGGTGATCTCTAACAAATGTATGCTCTATCTGTTCCAACCACCGCTCAATATTTTCTAGGAAGATTCAATTCATCATTTCTTCCTATCATCATTACTTTAATGAAATGTGACCCATCCCAATAATGAAACCAAAATTTTGGTGCTTCTCCCTGAGAATTAGGCACTAATACACTAAAATACACACCTAGTAAAGATCTTCCCTATGCCATCATGTCATGAGGAAGAATATTCCCTGTGCTTACTCAAGGCATAGAGCATAGTGGCCAAGTTGGGTCATGGTTAGTTGGAAATGATGTTGTACTCAATAGGCCAAATGAATTAATCCAAGTTACTCCTTCTCATTTCTATCTAGCCTTGACACATTTTACTTCAATTACTAGACATATACATTTATGCTAGTTTAATAGACCAACTCAACAAGGGTTCAAGTACAAATGAACAATATACCCAAATATATACATATGAATTCCATACCATGATGCCATAATCTAAATAATATTGTATTAATAACTATATGGGAAAGAATTTACACCAAATTGTGGTACATAGCATCCATTCAATCCTAATCCAAATAGTTTATTGTAAGTATCTACTTAACAACAACAATGATATTTGAATCCACAATAACTAGTAGCCACTAATCAACCATCCAACCAACTAACCTCTTGATCTTACTATAAGATGATTATTTATAGGGATAAAGGGGAGTGGGAGGATAGCTGGTTTTGACCCTATTTGAAATTTGAATGTTCCCTATTTCTCCCACTTAACTCTCACCATTAATCATAACATCAAGCTTATGATCATCTCCTCCACCACTGATATTTATTTATTTTACCATTCCCCAATTGTCATCCTCTTTGGATTTCTCACCATGGTTGTGGTGTAGTTGTAATGTGATTTTCTTGGATCTCATGTCTTGTCTGGATGTACTATGGGTTGGAGGGATCTTAGTGGCTTTTTTGTGCTTGTTCCCTGTACTTCTCCCTCATGAATGACATGGTCATTGTCAATCATGAGGTCCATTTTCTGGGGTCAACATGTACCATAATTTGTTTAGGAGTTTTGGAATGAGGTAGGGAGATCCATAAAAAATAATTGAAAGCAAAATTTATTATTTTTATTGTTTTGGAGCATACACAAAGAACATGGATTATTTGACAAAATGCAAAAATAAATGTAGCATGTTTCTCTTAACCATTATGTAATTCACATAGCTTAGTGGTATATGCATGTTTACATATTTTGATAGATACTATTTAAATGTCACTCTAGATGTTGAAGGATGTGTATTTGAGTTGTAGATATGCTAACCTAATA
Source organism: Torreya grandis (assembly GCA_037957365.1). NCBI lineage: Eukaryota > Viridiplantae > Streptophyta > Pinopsida > Cupressales > Taxaceae > Torreya > Torreya grandis. The sequence goes on along the minus strand of JARHVA010000019.1, from coordinate 10,943,103 downwards.
GGATTTGATCTTTTTGGGGCAATCCACTTTTTGAATTATATATAGGGTTAGTTTCTCAATAATAAGAAACTCATAGTTCCCTTAACAATCCTTGGGTTTGAGTCCTATCTAGTCAACATATTTTTATTTCTCTTGTCCCTAGATGAAAGTAGAGGAATTTTAAAATTGTTAAATGTAATTTTATAATAGATATTTCTCTATCTTGTCCCATGATGAAAATAGAGGAGTGGTAGAGGAGTGTTATAATTGCTAAATTCAATTCTATAATAATCCTTCAAAATAGCTATTTATTTATCTTGTTTCATAATCAAAGTAGAGGAGTGGTATGGGAGTTTAAGAATTGTTACATTCAATTCTATAACAATCCCCAAAGAGAGATATTTTTTTATCTTGTTTCAAAATCAAAGCAAAGGAGTGGTAGATGAGTGTTATATTTTTTATAAATGAATTCCTATAACAATCATTGAAAATTAATATTTATTTATCTTGTCCCAAGATCAAAGTAGAGGACTGGCATATGAGTGTTAAAATTTATAAATGCAATCCTATAACAATCCCCCAAAACATAATTTTCTTTATCTTGTTCCAGGATCAAAGTAAAGGAGTGATAAAATTGTAAAATGTAACCTTGCAATAAAACTCACTACTATTTATCTAGTTATATCCTCTACAAAAAAGAAAAAAAAGCCCCTAAAATAATTCTAACGTTAAAAAAAGCCTTATTTTGTTATTACAAACTAATTCTCTTGACTCAAGTTTCCACCCAAACCATCCTCAACTGAACCATAAAAAACTACTAAACCCATAAAAAGTAATATCTCATTTTTTAGGGTATGGAATCCACTGGGCATTAATAAATTTTTGCCATTTAATTTTTTTTTTCACTCTATCTATAGAATAAACATGAAATTGATGTTTCATTTGGTCTCATAGAATTATTCTTCAAAATTTTGTTTAGATTTGTATCATACCCTCAAAGTTTAAATTAATATATTTAAGATGTGAAACTCCAACTTTCATCTTTACTCAACCTCTATAGCTACAATACTATAATCTAACTCTAATTCTTAATTGTTCATTAACATATTTCTCATAATAATATTGGGTAGAACATAAATAGAACGCAATATGCTTCTAAAACTTACACAATGCCATTTCTACAAGGTTACAGAGTATATGACCATTGCTAAAGTTTTTGGAACACCGTAGATAGACAATATGAATGTATGAACAAAAAATCACTTCGTGAAATTGTTTGTAACATTTAATTCTACTAATTTTCTCATGCTAAGTTTAGGGATATAATTAGTAGTTATCATCTTTTCAATGTCTTAGCTTCTTTTTTTGGTGAAAGATCACAAGGCTTGAAGTTTGCAAATTTATCCAACTCATTGACTACCTCCATCACATGTATAAGATTCACTACAATCTCCACTACAAGACATGTAAACATATCCAAAGAAAGTGTTTCTAAAAATTCAACACTCTTCTTGTAATTGATCTTTCATGTGTCTCTGCATTCCTATTTATATCATGCCTTTCTCCCTATGATGATATTGATTTTTGAAACACCCTATTGACTGGATCATTATAAATTTATTCATCTTTTGCTTCTTTAATTTTATATTCCACCTTTTATTGAATGGGTCATCTTTTTACGTCTATTATGAGCTTTGGTTGAGCATAAAATATAGTGTGTAGATCCACCACTACAAGTCTTAATTACTTCATCATCAGCTCAAAATCACATTTTCTCATCAATTTGATGTTCCATGATAGAGGTCTCAGTAATTTTGTTGCTTCCTATATGACCTTGTTCTATGGTACATACACAAAAATTTAGTCATTAAGTGCTTGAAAATGTTTAATATTTATATCCTTACCTTACTTGACCTATTTTCCATTTTGTTAACTTGAAATCTCTATAAGAGCCTTCACTATTCTACTCAATGTCTTACAATTAATATAAACATAATTTAGACATCCATATTCTACTTATATATTCATGTTAACTAAGTATTAATAATGTTTACCCTTCTAGGATAAGACTACACTAAGTCAGGTAGGGCCGTAGTTGATCTTGTCCACTAGAGTGGCCTCATCTCTCATGTTCTAATGGTTACTTTTCAAGTTTGAGATACTTCATTTCATCCCTGTCATGATTTTAGAAAAGTTAATTAATGAAAATAATTCAAATCCATCACTATATAAGTACATAAGGGTCATTCGATACACACCTATCAACTTGGAAAAAATCACCATCTATATAAACAACTGTGCATTGAGAAAAAGAGCTTTAATCTTTCCAATTCAAATTTTGATTTATTCTAGCAGTCATAGGAAATGTCTGAAGTTATTTTATTTCAAGTCAATGGTACTCATTACCAAGCATTTAAGTCAATTTACTAGCTATATTCATATTGTGTGAGCATCAAAATTCACTCACTCACTCTAAGAGGGAGAACCACATCAACTTGAGGCCCTTTTGGGCTATGTACGCAACACTTAGATTACATGGGGTTTTATGAGGATACATCTTCCATTCCCCTTACCTAATTCCCCCCTTTGCATTAGATGTCTATTTGGTTTTTGTGTAATAACTAGGGTTTGTTATTAAAGGTACTTATATGTAATATCTCAATACCCATAAATAACCAATAAACCATCTTGATGTAGACACATAAATTAACATTTAATCTAAAATAGTACACTTGTGACCACTATTTTGACATACTTAGCTCATGACCTATTTTAGGGCCTTTTGACCACTTCCTTCACTCTCCACATGATAAATCACTCCTTCAAGCAACCCAAATTAGTCAAGAATTCCCCTATTCACATCACGCAACAACCTAAGCTCAGTAACAAGTTAAAACATACCTTTACTTTAGTGATTTTATCTCTAACACAATAATGCCCTAGTAGGACAATAGTAGTCACACCGCTATTATTCGCTCCTACTAGCAGTGCCCTCCTACCAATTAATGACTATTTTATAAAATTCAAAATTTGTTTAAGGGTTGCCCTGCAAGTTTAGGAATCCCTATAAGAAGGAATTTTAAAAATACCACTATAAAAACACATTTTAAACCATTTTGAAAAAAGGCTTATAGAATAAAAAAGACAAATTCTAATTACACATTAAGATAAATTTCACCATTTCTCCCAAATTTTGATTACATATAACTCCAGTAGCCTTGAACTAAGGTTTGAATATACTCCAAGGTCACAAGTCACAATGTAAGCACTTAATCCCACTAAGATTACACCAAAATTTAAAATTTTTCATTGGTATTTCACACACACCACTATCATGAGAAATAAATGAGTTTTATCCCTCTTCAAATTATTTATATTTAGGCAATGCTCAACATAGGGGGTGTTAAGCTCAAGCACATCTTCAACCACTGACCCCTTTTCACTCCATGATTTACATTTTATCCTCTTGTATATTGAGCTAGGGTTTTAAGTGGAAGAAGAGTCACACATACCTTACATCAGATTAAAAGCTTCTTCACAGTCTAAAAAATAAATAGGATAATGTGCACATAACCCATAAATCTTAGATCCCTATTATTTTCCAGACAAGGCCACCCTATTCAGACAACAGTGCCCCCACTATTGTCTAGTTATAATGTTATTATCTAGGAACCCCACTAATTCTCATTTTGGGTCCACACTAAGTTAGCATAGTCAACCTATCAATATCAGATCTGGAATCATCCTACATCTCAATTTTCTAGCTAATTTTATATTTCTCCCTTGCACTTTCCATATTTAGCATATTTCCAAATTTAACAAGTTTCAAATTAGTTTGTAAATTTATTGATTATTTGTAGCATTTTGATTTTGCATAAAGTTTTTCATATTAGGTAGTTTATTTCCCTAATTTTACAAAATTTGATAAAGCACTTGACATATGCATGTACTCAAACAAGAAGATCTCTCGCACTATTAACTTAGACACAGTCGTAGTCAAATAGACAAGGCTATAGTGTGCCCCTATCTGCCCTAGTGTGACCATGACCCAACACATTATAGGATTATATTTTTAGGTATGACACACTTCACAAGGCCTCCCAACCAATCCTACATCAATGATTTACCTGTACAATCATCACAAATCAAATTTGAGTTATGTTTACAAATATCATTGAAAGTTTCTATTTATAGCTCATTTTAGTTTATGTAATTTACTATATTTTACATTCATATTTTTTATATTCTATAAATAAAAATTATTATTTTAATTATTTAATTTTTATTACATTTAATTTTTAAATCAAAATCGAGCATTTAAATACATGACTTCTTTAACAATGAATGAACAAAATGCAAAATATGCATTGCATTAAATGAGAATCATATAAGCATTAAGTAGGGAAATCAATATTAAAATCTAAAATCAAGAAAACTTTTGGAAAGGTTTATGTTTAAATAAGAGATAATTATATCAAACTTAATTTGATACATTAAAGTCAACTTATGTTAATTTAAAAAAATATCATTTACATTTTTTATTTTTTAGTTTTAATTTTAATACTTTAATCATCTTAAAAATAAATTAGTGTAAGAACTATTATGTAAGATAATAGATAAGTTATATTTTTGAAGTCTTAGTTTTAATTTTAGTATTTAAATCAATTTTGTTAAAAATAAATTAGTGTAAGAACTAATATGCAAAAATATCTTAATAAATTAAGACACATACTAATATAATTGTATGACTTAAAACTTAAATTTTAATTATAGATACTAAAATATGCTATTTGACCTTGGAATTTCAATATTGACCTACACTTATCTTACATGAATATTAAGTCTCTAAACAAATCTCATTCACCATTCTCACACACCTACATACTAGTTATGAGTTTGATCTATTTCTGAGTTGATATCACTCCTCTACATGAACCATTTAAGTTGTGCTATATTAGATAAATATCCTACTCATATATTTTTAGATCACCACATTAGCGTTTCTATCTCTTAGACATAAACACTATACTTTTATAGTAACATTGATGTTATTATCTAAAATGAACCCAATAAACCCACATTTTTTTGAATAATAGTTTCAACTCAGCTAATCATTGCTCTATACAATTACTAACAACATGCTGACAAGATGATAGATATAAGCTTAAATTAATAGGGAGTAATTAGTGATATAAGAATACCATTATAATTTGGGGCCTTTATATTCTCCCTTCTCATACCTTATTTTTTACTACAAAATGTAGCTACAAGTTTGCCACCCAAGTTCCTTATTAACTTCATGGATTAAATTATGTTATGAGAATGTCAATATAATTCAACCCCAGTTTTCATAGATCAGCCATTTATTTGCTACCAGGAAAGTTATCACATAATGAATCATAATCCTTAATGGACTAGTTAACGAGGATAACTCTATCAAGTTGCCAAAAGAGCTTTTAAAGAATAGAACAAGTAAACCATGATGCCTTAATCTTTAAGTAATAAAGAGTTTAGAAATCCATATAAATATTATAAGTTAATTCTCTTTAGGAATACTTCTTCTTTATTAAATAATAGGCAAGTGATCCATATTCTTTGCATATAATTTACATTACAAAAATGTATTCTTCAATAGAGGTAAGTCTTTATAACACAAAAGGGGGTAAACACCAACATTCATGACTTCATCTTTAAAATTAGAAAAATATAGCTATATAGTCATTACAAGATCTACATTGAGCTCTACATATGATTAGTCCAAATTAAGGCTTAAGAGAATATACAAATAAAACATAAGCTCAACATGGTAGGATTCAACTATTGAAAACATTGACAAAATTATAACCACCATTCCAAATTATAACAAGGAAGTTATGGATTGAACAAGATACAATATCCACCAAAGGTTTGAAACCTTATTTTAACCACTAAAATATTACATTCCTCAAGATACTTCTTCTCTAATGACTTAAACTATCGATGCGCCCATAATAATGAATGGTTGACAGAACACACTATTGAGATTAAGTTGTTCCATAACAACATAAATCCAAACAAGAGATCAAAAACATCTAAGGGAAGTATTCAGGGTAATACCTTCCTAAAATAAAACATATTAAACAAGGTCAACACATAGCTGGAAAGGTTATCCTAGATGGTAACCATTCATATATATTAGCTTGGTTAGGAAGCCCTAGTAATAAAATAATATTTTTCTTTGATCAAGCATCCATTTAGCCATAACTACAATTAACAACATGAATGCATCTATAAACATTCAACCGTTCCAAATACATAAAAGTAGTTGTTGTAAACAATACATGTTTAGCCATATAAAGTGCAATCAACCATTCAAGATTCATAATTTCATCCATTCAACATGTATGATTATCCATACTAATGCATACTATAACTTAGTCATTTGAATGCATATGCTCAACCATTCAAGTGCAAATAAAATCAGCCATTTAGATGCATATACATACTTATTCAATGCATATAGAATCAATCATTCAAATGCATATACTACCGCTTAGATTAAGTTTTTCAAATGTATTCATAGTCATATGAATGCTACAACTTAGCCTTTTCAAATGTATGAAGACTCAAACATATGAAGAGTGTTTTCATAACCATTGAATGTATGTTTGTGTCCAACCATACAATGCATGAAGTAAGCCATTCCAAGGGTGTTTTCTCAACCATACAAGAGTGAAACAACCAACCATTAAATGCATACAATAAATAATCCACACATGAATATGAATGTATGCCATTCAAAATATATTTAAGCCATGGTTTTAAGGTATGAGATCAGTCATGGTAATGCATGCATAAGTTAAATAATGTATGCACAACCTTCTAAAAATGGTCCAGACATACCAATGTTTTCATAATCCAAACAAACACATGTACACAAATATTGCATTAACACCATTAAATATTAATGACCAACCATTTAGGATTTTATGTAATAGAAATCATCCATTACAATACATGTTTCCAACTACACAAAGATTACATTAACCCAAACATTATAATTCATGCATAGGTCATTCAATAACTTGATCACAATGCAAATTAAAGATGCATACAACCACAAACCTTCCAATGCAAAAGCTACAATTTTTCTTGCACACATGGCTATACAATCCATCTAAGAATATTTCAGCCATATGAATATATGCATAGGACATAAAAATACATGCATATAAAAATTAGCTACACAAGGGGAGTTTTCACAACCAATACATTCGTGTTTGAATCCAACCACTCTATTGAGGATTTTTGTCAAACAATTCACATTCATCCTCTTCCAAGTAATTTAGCAAACAATTTTCAGCCCTCCACTATTATGAAAATTTGTCAAACATTTCACACCATCCTCTTCCAAGTGATTTAACAAATGATTTTTAACCATCCACTATTGTGTAATTTTTCCAAATAATTCACACACATTCTCATCGAAGTAATTTATCAAATAATTTGTAGCCATCCACTTTTATGGAAATTTTTCAAACAATTCACATACATCCTCTTCTTCCAAGCAATTTGACAAATAATTTCTAGCCATCCACTATTGTAGAATTTTGTCAAATAATTCACACACATCCTCTTCTAAGTAATTTAACAAACAATTTTCAGCCATCCACTATTGTGAAATTTCGTAAAATGATTTACGTACATCCTCTTCTAAGAAATTTAAAAAATAATTTATAGTCATTCACTACTATGGAATTTTGTCAAACAATTCACACACATCCTCTTCCAAGTAATTTAACAAATAAGTTTCAGCCATCCACTATTTTTACATTTTGTCAAATAATTCAAATAAATCCTCTTCCAATAAATTTAACAAATAATTTTCAGCCATCCATTATTGTGGAATTTCGTCAAAAAATTCACACACATCCTCTTCCAAGCAATTTAATAAATAATTTCCATCCATAAACTATTGTGGAATTTTGTCAAACAATTCACATACATCCTCTTCCAAGAAATTTAACAAATAATTTCCAGCCATCCACTATTGTGGAATTTTGTCAAACAGTTCACATACATCTTCTTCCAAGAAATTTAACAAATAATTTTTAGCCATCCAATAAACAAAATCAAACAACCCTAAAGCATAAAAAAATCTCAATCAATAAAAAAATGTTTAACTCATTAACATGGAATAATTTCACCCTATTTATGGCACTGGTTTGTATACACATACCATAGTATAAGGGCATGTACCTTAAACTAAGTATTTATTATCTTGCTTGTTATGGCTGAAAACAAAACCAATATATACATAAATTTTTAACAAAAGGGATAAGACCTTTCCTGGAGAAATAAGTTTCATTATTTCCTTTATTCCCTGGCTTGCCTTCGATTTCATGGTGTCACAAAATCTTTCCTCTATGTAACCTCCCAAAATGGTTGTGCAACCTTTGCCTGAGCATTTCCCAGTTAGATTAAAATGAAGGCTTTACAAGAGGATATGGACATACATCTACCCATAATAAAAATTAGAAAATATCATATGCTTTGATATGCATGTATGCAAAATGTGGAAGCATACAAAATGCCCATGTCTTGATGACAAAATGCATCAAATTAATTCCCTCTCTATACTTGGCATGGCTGCTATGCAGCTTGGCCTTTCAGCTACCATGGTTCCCCTCACTCTTCTTCTCCTTTACCCAAATGAAACATGAAGCTTCTTTCACAAGCTTCAACCCTTATTGGAGCTTCTCTTAAATTGACCTTTTGGTCAATAATAAAAAATGATAATAGATATAATATTTACCATAATTTCATTTTTGACCTTTATAAAAAATTAATTTCCAATGATAGAAATAATTAGTTTAAACATAAACCTAGTCCATTCATAGACTATAGAAAAATCATAATATATATTAAATTAAATCCTTTAATTTAAACTTTGGTAATTAATATTTTTAATTATTTTTATAATTTTGTGCTCAATGCATTTACGAGGCTTAGAATAATAATCTAGACAACACAAAAAGGCTTAACACATTAATATTAAAATATTTATTCACACAAAGCCTTAACCATAATAACTTGGGTCTTGACATTATCCTAAGGTTGACATTACCATTATTATCCTAGTAATGGTTATTTTTTTGAAAATTTTGAAAATCAAATCATTACCATAGTTAGCCCATTCACTTAGAATGTCGATGGCATGAAAAATTATCCAATAGAGTGCGTATAAATACAAATCAAGGCCATGCTTATTAACCATATTAAATTCTCTATTACCTATCAAGTACACTATTGCACATTGAGAAAATCTACCTTATTTTTTCCAAATTGTAAATTAATCACTAGGATTAGTCATCAATGAAATTTGAAGCATTCCAAACCAAGAAAATTTCCACCATTATCAAGATCAAAGCCATATTTATAGATGCATCCATATAGTGAAAGAGCACAATTAGACAATCATGCTAAGGAGAAGAACTATGTATGGCTTAACTTCCCTCTTTAGAGTATTGGATACATGGGCAATAGTCAATCATAAATAAGAGTGATTGGGGACAACTCAACATAATTACACTTACTCACTTTTTATAGGTTTTCATCCTTCACAAGTAGATCTAGGGTTTCAAGAAAAATAAAGCTAATTTTTATAGCTGTGCATCTGTCAAGGATAAAATATCACACATACAAAGACATCATGTAGGGAACTACATGGCATGATCACAAAGAAGTAGAATATTTTAATTTAGTAATGCTATCCTCAGGTCATTTACATTGAATGAATTTATCCTTGGACTAATGTTAAAGACCCAACATGCATAGATAGTTAGTTCTCGATTTAGATAAATCATGGCCCTATTTACAGTCCATTCCTATTGCCATAATGCATTCATAGTCCACCAATCAAATAATAAAGCTAAGTAGCTTGATCTCCTTAATACGTTCTAAATATAGTAAATTTCATTATAAGATCAATCTCAATCGATTACATTTAGATTTATGCTTGATTGTCATATATTAAAATAAGAATAAATTCTACAAGTTTACCATATTGTGTTTCACATTAGTCCAAAATAGGGTAAACATTAATAAAAATTGTGATAATACATTTTTTTTTATAAAATTATATTAACTTATATATATATCTCACTTTTAGTTAATTTATTTTAATTTCTTAAATATGAATTATGACATATTCCAATATGATTATAAATTTGAAACTTAACTCTTAATAAAAATTGTGAAGTTTCAAATTGTAAAAATAACTTTTATTATAAAATTATATTTGCCTTGTAACATTTTTTGATATATATGTTTTACCTTAGGTAATTTCTTAAATATCAAAACATTCACCAAAGTGATATGCTCTTTATTGGAAATTGATAATCATTCATTTATGTTATGCTAGATAATGTTTTAAGAATTTGCCTACCCTTCTATGCTAAATAATTTTTCTCAATCCTTTAAAATACACTGATTTCTATGGTCGTTACTAATTTTTTGGGTTAGCTTTGTATCAATCTACAATGCACATTTTTATTGTCACCTCTTGATGACTCCAATATGTCACGAAATAAAAATAGATATGCCCAAACCATATTTGTATTCCCTACTTATAGATTTATAATTAATTAATTATGATTTATTATTGATGTGTTCATGTAATTTAGCCTAGCTAAAAGTAATAAGGTATCTATGTTAAAATTTAGTGTAAATTCATTTATCGATATTACATTTTCGTGAACCTACATTATTAAAATCCAAACATCACATTGTGTTATACTATGATCATGATGGTGCACACACACACACACCTAGGTGAGAGAACTACATTCCACTTGAGAATTTTCTATTGTATTAAGACAGGCAATAATAAATCACTCATGTGAAACATATCAGTACTTGCAAACAAACACTAGACCATCCTTGAAAATCACTGGGGTTTGTTATTAAAAGCATTTATTTATGACATCTCAATACCTATAGGTAATATATAGACCATCCTTGAAAGACGTAGGCACTCGAACATGAAGATCTCATGCACATTTAACCCAAACAAGGTTGTAGTCAAACAAATAAGGCCATAATGCACCATTATCTACCTTAGCTTGATCCTATCCCATTGCATTATGAGATTCTGTTTTTAGGAATGACACACTTCAAAGTTCCTCCTAATTAGTTATACATTAACGATATGCTTACATAGTTAACAAAAATATTATTTGAGCTAGGTTTCTACATTTTATTGAAAGTTACTATTTATAACTCATTTTAGTTTCTATAATTTGCTATATTTTATGTTCACATTCTATATGTTTTGTAAGTATAAATCAATATTTTAATCATTTAGAGTTTATTACATTTAATTATTAAATCAAAATTAAGCATTTAAACTTTTTGGTGAGCTCATAATTTTTTATTCGAACACTACTTATTGTTTACATTATTTTTGTCCTAGGATTTCATACAAATTTTTGTAAAATCTTGACATTAAAAGAAATAACCTTCAACTCTGGATATAAATCTGACACCATAAGTTAATCTTCTTCAACCTTGGATCTTAGTTTGACACCGAAGAAATTATTTTGTCACCTCAGATAACATTTAACACTGAAACATTTATTTTTGACCTTAGGTTGAAATTTGTTGACATTTATACACAAAAATCTTTTGACTTTTTTTTTTCTTTATTTTCTATTGCTTGCTACTTATTTGTAGAAAATATGTTCATATAGTTGTAAAAATACATAGAAATCTATCATTTTTTGTTGAAGGGTGACCTATTGTAATGGTACCATGAAAAGAGTCTATCATTGAGTGAAGTTACTCTCACCATACCCTTGGAAACAAGATAGTGGGATACAAGCATGGTTTAACCTCTATAATTAGTGCTATGAAATATTGAACTAACACTAGTCTATGAATGAGTAAATATATTTGAGATACCATAATCATTTAAACTCTTGTCTAGATAACCCTTTATACCTTAATTTTTACTTGTAGTGTATTACTAATTATTAGCTTTGTTATATGTACAACACTATTTACTAGAAATAAGCTTTTTATTTATCTCATATACTTTATTTAAATTCATTGTATATATCATGGATAGTCACATTAAATATGCTAATGATTTTCCTCCTCCCACATCTCCTCGTGATGGTGTTTATATGCATATTCAATTAGCAGTTCTTAGGGTTTGTGCTTGTGAAGCCCTTCAAAATCAAATCATAAATATGAGAAAGTCAATTTAAGAGTTACAAAATCAAAATCAATAATTTAATTCAAAGATCATACCACTTGAAAATAATAACATATATATAACGAATCTAGAGTGTGCTAGAGTTAATCAACTATATACATCTTCATCTAGCTATCATGTACCCAAAAGTAACATACATATACAATTATTGATTCAAAAAGTTTATAAAATGATAATACAATTTCAAGAAAAATTATAAGAAAATGTTTAGAAACAAGTTGATTACATTACCTTTTATGCCTCTTCTAAGAAGATCAAAATACTATTGTGCATATCATAGAATACATGGGCATCATATATATAATTGTTTGGCTTTGAAGAATAAACTACAAAGTATCATATATAATAGTGATCCTTTAATGGATACATAAATTATGCAACCCACTTAAATTATACTTGCATCTTCTAAATAACCAATACAAGTAGAATAAGTGGCAAAATTAGAATTAGTGCAAAAGGAACAATGACAACAATTATGGATAAAAAATGATAATCCATCAAAAAAATAGTTACAAATGGAAAATTAGAGAAAAAAATATTCAAAATCCTAAATTAGATAAATAAATATTACAAAAATAACTGGATGAAAAAATAATATTACAAAAAGAATAATTACAAAAGGAACAATTTGAAAAGCAAAAGTTAAAATAAGAGTCATTACAAAAAGAGAAGTTGCAAAAATAAGTTCAACCTAAATAAGAAAGTATATTCAAGAAAGGGTTTCTAACCAAAAAGTTTCAAAATAAAGAGATGCCTATAAAAGCTAGTGTTACAAATATGGTACCTAATAAGGCAATTACAACCCCTTCCTCATATCAAGAACTTTTTACTATCACTGCTCACATAGATGGTAAGAAATTTACTGATGTCAAGGTTATTGACTATCATGAAAGAATTTTTTGTTTTAAATCATTTATTTCATATCTTAGTTATAATAATTAGCATGTAGATCAAGCTACTGCATCAGTATCATGTTGATTATTAGTTGAGCTACCAATATTATTTTTATCAAAACAACATTGTCTTACTTTTAACAATATTTCTCATACAAGTGCATACAATGTTGTGCTTAGAGTATCATGGTTAAAATAAATATGAATAATTACTGATAGACATAAATTTTATATTAAATTTGATCATGAAGGTAAATTCATTTTCATTTCAAAAGAGGGAACATATTTAGAGCAAAAACAACAAAAAAATGCATATCTTCAACTAATATTCAAGTAAATAAAACTAATAGAATATCAGTGGAGGTACATGATATAGTACATATTATAAAAATAAATTAAAAAAGGTAAATACTATTATAAGAGGTAGTTAATTTTATATATACAGATATAAAATATGATCAAAACAACATATCACAATTTCAAGCACAATCTAAGAATTGGTTCTCTCCTATGATGATGATGATGATGATTCTACTGAATATGATTGGGTTCAAAAAAATATTATGTAGGATGAATATGGTACTATAATTGAGGGTTACAACACACATGATACATAAACTACACAGAGACATCCCATTGATGAGATCCTTGGCTTATAGTTACATATCTCCCTTTGCATGTAACTTCTTTGCTTTTACTTTGTTTCTACTTTTTCTATCCCTTATCTGAGAATTATTGTATCCCTTAATTTTATTTTCACTTTGGAAACTTTCCCTCTTGATTTTAAAACTAATTAGAACAATCTAAAATAACTATCTTACTATTTAACATTAAATTTAAATAAGTGGGTATCTAGGGTTAAGAAGATGAGATTAGCTTTTACACAAAGGTGGTGAGCTAACCTAATAATTAGGCCAATTAATAGAAATAATTGACAAATATTATTTTGAATTTATACAATTTATATTGATAAAAATAATAAATTACAACTATCAATAGATATTAAAATAATTTGTAAATAAAGATACTTAGCTAGTTTCCTGTGCACATGTAGGTCTAAAAAGGAAAAAGCTTGAAGTGGATTAGAGGATGATCCTATAACAATCATTAGAATATAGAAATATATTTTTTATGGCATTATTTATTAAATTAGATCTAGATAGTTACATAAAAACATGTTTCTAACTTTTTTATAGGTATCCTATATAAAATAATGACTAGACTCAGATGTGACCAACTACAACCTTCTGGGTTTGTTGTCTCCTTTATTTTGATGTCTTTAGATTACACGTAGAAGTTGTCACTCATTGTTAAATTATAAAATTTTAGCTCTTCACCCTTGGAGTTATTATGAGAAAAATAGGTTAGTGGGCTCATAGTGTTGAGCTAACCCAAAAGACCCCTCTGCTAATGGGTGTTGTGTACATAGCTAATACTTTGAAGAGGGCCTCAGATTAATGTAGTTTTCCCTTATGTGTTGGATTGAATTTTCACAAGGGTGAAATGTGTGATAATAAAATACATGTAGTGACCTAACTCATAACTTGGAAAATATGGCTCATGGGCTACTCTTTGAGTGCTTCAAACTTATAGAAATACTGCTTATGTGTTTGATATGGAAATAAGGACAAATAGGGTAAATTTTATCACTTGAGTTTTTTGTTGTTGATTGAATTGTAACCAAGAGAATGTTACAATATATAATAAATGTATGAAATATAAAATTTAAAGGATTTAAAATGTTTGAAAGTAATAAAAGCAAGTTTAGGAGTACACCTATGTGTCGATGTAACCATATAACATTTTGACAATTTGATTTTAAAGGATGCCTCATTATGAAGCATTGAAGCTGAGATTAGGACAATTCTAAACCTATAAGTGCATATATATAGAGAGAGATGTTGGAGGACACATGCCCCCAATCTTGGTGTAAGGGCGAGTTCCAATATAATTATTGAATTTGTTTCATATCAATAATGCAACCCAAATATGTCATATCATGGTGAGTGTGACTAATTTAATCATCTCACACTATATATCTAGTGAGGGTGCATGAGTTAATCAAATCCAAACTATAATTTTGGTAAATTTAGATAATTTAGTCAAATTTAACTTATATATTTGGTAATATTGAGTGATTTAATCAACTCAAATTTCTAAAGATGAACCAATTACTATTGTTATGAGCTCAATAATAGTCTATAACAGTCCATCCTAGGTATGATAATAGTCCATAATAGTATTTAAAATTTGAAAATTGATTTGATTTTATAATTTTAGGTGCCTTTTGCATGGCATATGCACCTCATATATATATTAAGCTAAAATATGGGTATAATAACAATTCCAATGTATATAATGTTACCATAAATATGTATCTAAATCATATAACTATGAAATATGGTAAATTTGAAATTGGCACAAGTGTGAAGGACATGTTTTTATGACATGCCCCTACTGAATCTAGAGATTTTGAGAATTGGTGTAAATGTGGAGAACATGCTTCTATAACATGCCCCTATTTCTTAAATACTCCCATTTGGGTAAGACTTCCTGGCCTCCCTTTAGAGTTTTGGCATGAGGACATTTTTAAAGGTATAGCTAGCTCTTTTGGTGAACTTGTGGCATTAGATAATGCAACGGCTACCAGATCCAAACTTTAAAATGCCAGACTTTATGTTAAAGTGGCAGATTTGAATAATCTCCTAGAAAAAGTGGATTTAATTTCTAAGCATGAAAAAAAACTCAAAGGTTTGTTTTTGAAGATCTGCCCAACTCTTGCTATGCTTGTAAAAAATAGGGGCATTAGGCCAGAAACTGCCCTTACAAAATAAAAAATTATCCAAGCAGTGTTTTGGATGATAGAAATATCAAGGTTCAACACCAGAAAGTATGGATACCCAAAGAAAATAATCGACAAGAACTAAAGAATAATGAAGATTCTAAAGTTCTACATGCTGAGGAGGAGAAAGAGATTTCTATTGAAGATCCCAAAGCTCCACAAACTAAGGCGGATGAAGAGTTTGCTGCTGAGAAAGAAAATTTTGAGAAAGAAGGATATGGGATGCAAGTAGAAACCACAATTCCTATACAAAGAATAGATGATTTGATAGATCTATCAAAACAAATCGTTGTTTGTCAAAAGATTGAAGACCGATGGAGAGATGTAGAAGACAAAACTGAGCTGGAGGAAGGAAATTTCTTGGATGAAGTTGAAAATAAATTAGAGGAGGGAGATTCTCTTTTTTCTCAGTCCAGGGAAATTCAGGCTGAGAATGACTCACCTTTGAAGGAGCTCAATGTAAATGATAATGGAGAAAACTTGAAACATTTTCTAAACCAAAGAAAAGGGCTGATAAAAAAGACCATTACTAAGGGGGTAAAAACAAGAAGCAGCAAAAAAGACCATAAAATGAAGGCGAAACATCCTGCTTATACTATGGATAAATCTAGAAAAGGAGATGAATAGTTTTTAAAGGTGAAATCAGATGTTGGCTCTCCAGACAGACCGGGAAGAAGATCCACAAAGAAAAATAGAGAGTTAGAAAGCAAGCAGAATATTACTGATGGCAGGTAGGCAACTATTCTGGATTTTACCCCTAAAAAATAGATAGAAAATATTTATTTGGAATTTTAGGGGGTGGAATATAAAATAGATATTGATGTTACCCTTGTTTTTCCTGATTTTGCTGCTAATTTTTAGTAGGCTTAAGGATTGCTTATCTTGGTGCTTGTAATTGCCCTATCTTTTTAATCTGTTAAAGGGTTTTGGGGTCCCTTCAAAACCTATTTTTACCTTAATCTAAAACATGCCCCCATTATAATCTAGAGAATATAAGAATTGGTGTAAATATAGAGAACATGTTTATAAAACATGCCCCTACTTTAATCTTAAGATGCTGAATACTAAAAAATGTGGGATTTTTGACATGCCCCCATAGTAATTTGAAACTAAAAAAATGTGGAAGTCATGCCTCTATGAAATTCCCCCACTAATCTACCCCCTTTTTGAGGTGAGGGGAAGTATAATATGGTAGATACCTTACCTCAAAATGATAATATAACTATATAATCTCTGTATGGATTATGTAGCAGATAGGAGTAACATGTATAGGTATATATAACATTGAATCATCTAGTATGTGATCATACCAAATCTTAAGATTCATGATATAGATCATGGTAATGTCTATAGAGTAATAGTACAAAATCAATAAGCAATCAAACATACACACAAGATCACTCAAAAGAAAAACAAACAATAAAATGGTCTAATGAAAATCTCATACCAAAGTTGTGTTCAAATTTTTCATAATCAAAGGAACATGACTTAGTCAAATGTCTAAAAGGCATATAATGACATATTCAAATGTCCATATAATAAATAATGACATATTAAAATGTATAAATAGGCAAACAAAGGCATATGAGACATAATTAATGGATCATATTCAAATGCTAAAACATGAATAAAATACAAGATAATAACAAACAAGGACCACAATCAAGGAAGTTCACAAATTAAAGCATGGAATATAAACAACCAACATGAGCATAACATACTAGTTCTTAAACATATGTGTTTTCAAATTTTTTTTAAGTACATAGCATATTAAGTCCGCTGTGAAAGGTATAAGCATGGATAGAGGCCTGTGTAATTATAAGTTCAAACATGATAATGGAAAGTAATCATAGTATAATATACCTTGGGTGTATTGTGATCAAATAAGTAGATGGCCCCAATGTACTTATGCTATGAGTGGAGGGAAGGCCAAACATCTATATGTGCATATATCATGTGTCTAGGTATGCCTGCATCACACTCAAATGAAGCATGAAACATGTGTACATAGATAAATTATATGCCATCTACTAACATGGAGTAAATGACATATGTATAGGAAATAGTAAAACTAAGAACAAATTGAATTTTTTTGGTATTTTTAATTTTTTTGAATGTTTTTATATTTTTGGAGTATTTGGAAAGAAAAAAGGCTACCTTATGATCCCATCTAAGGGATCCCCATAGGTAGTTTCAGCCTCATAATATGGTATATCAAACTAGTGGTACTATAGATGAGCATGTATAGGTGTAATCATTTTTATTGTAGGCTCTATGATGATTTGCATATATGTCATAGGAATCTATGGTCTTGAAGAGATAATAAAAGGAGTAAGGGTTCATATAACCCATCATTTTTTGCTTTGTAGTTTAGTTGAAGTAGCAATAATATGAACATGTTTAGTTACTCCATATAACTAAGTATTTTATGTAGTAGTAGATGAGGATTCCATAGAATCTAATGTGTATCTCTAATGCAATGGTCTATCAAGTATTGGCTACCTACGAAAGGATATTTCCTATTGATTACCCTTTCATGAAGGATTAACCTTAGTTGGTTTATAATTAGTTATCTTAGAATAAAATTCTCTTGTTCAAGTGGATGTTAATATGGAATTTTAAGAACTGTGACTACCCTATTGGGATGAATGTATTTAATAAACCCATGCACTATGGAAGGTAATCTTCCAAATAACATGTCAAAGACTCTCATGTAAGGTATAACTGACAAGGTAATAACCAAATATGTTGGGCCAACCTGTAAAGGTAATTTAATCTCACCAAGAATGTGTTATGAGGTCCCATCGAATGTTTTGACCAATTTGGTCTATTCTTTCAAATCATCATGTGTATATCCCAAATGCATAATTAATGTCATGGTGCAAACATTTTCAATAGCACCATTATCAATCATAACACTATGAATATGTTGGTGATCAAGGTATACTTGAATAAATAATGAATGAAGATTTGAGTCATACTCCAAAATCTCACTATCATTTAAAGTAATTGAGGGTATCTAAACCATAGAAGGTATATGTCATGTGTAAGTACCAATAATCCCATCTAATGGTGCCCATAATGTGGTGGAGGAGGATGTGCATTAATTCCATTTTCAATTATAAATTCTTCTGGGAATGATCTTGTAATGGATAAATAAACATATTTTGGTTTTGATGGTCACCATGTTGTGACCCTGAATCCTTTGGAGGATCATCAAATGTAAATTGCTAGTTATCGACAAGCCTTGGATATTCTGATTCAAGCTATAACATCGATTAGTATAATGCTTAGGGCCCTAGTGATAATCACAATAAGCATTGAAATCGTGTCCATGAGGTAGATATCTACTCATATCAACCTCTATGTGAGGGGGAGAGATATGATATAACAATCTATAAGCTTCTTAAGTAGAGAAACTGGAGACTCAGGTAATCATGTAAATTATCTCCTTGGTGCATTGGATAAGATAAGATAATTAGGTTGTTGTGATACTACATTAAAATTTGTAGTTGTTTCTTTTTTAGGTTCAATAGGTTTTACTTTATAGCTTTGTTTGATATAAAACTTGGTATTGGATGTAGTCGGTGTGTTTTCTACATACATAAGATTGTTTAATAAAATAAGTTTCATTTCATAATCTAAAATAATATGGCATAAGTCATCAAAATATTTGATTTTTTTGAAAACAATGGACTCATGTAATGAGGCAAGCAAATTTTGCTTAAAGATGTCTTGAATCTCTTTATCTACCATTTGATTTATCATTTTGGCCAACATTGTCTTGTATCGTAAGACATATTCATTGGTTCCTTATTTTATATTTGCAATTTGAGCATATGATACCTTTTTGGTAATGTTGATAGAGAAGTGTCATAAAAATTTATCTACAAGAGGTTTGAATGCTTTTAATGATTGCATTAATAAATCATAAAACCATTTTAAAGCATAGACCTTGAGGCTTCTTGGAAAAAAATTAGTCAAAAGTTTATCATTGGAGGTATAATCAATGCATGCCACATAGAAAGATCAGATATGTTTTTCAAGGTCACCCTTGCCATCATCAAATGTGAACTTATGTGCAAAAAAACTAGTTGGTAAGGGGTGTAAAGATATCTCAGGTGAAAGAGGGCTATGCAACACTTCTTGTGAATCAATAACATGAGGTGACTTCATAGAACTTTGGTTAATACTAATAACCTTAACTTGCAATTTTTTTATAGTTTGGACAAGATATTGAACATTTTTATTGCTAAGAGTATAAGTTTGAGATGCCACCAAAGGAGGTGTACCCATGGTTTGAGTTGATATGGGCATTAAAATTGGTAACTGGGTTGAAGTGCCAATGTTTCTATTTACCATGGAAGATGTAGTAATAATATGATTTTTTTGGAGAAAAATGGTGTAAATACATACGCCATGCTCCTATTATATGTATGAATCGATGATGTAATCAAGGGGATGGTTATAGAAAAATGGGGATGTCCCATGACTCTAATAACATGATCAATAAATCACCTGGTTGTTCATATATGTTTTTTGATTTTTTAGTTCCCAATATGGTTTTTAAGATCTCATCAAGATCTTAAGGGTTTTGATGGATTCACTCTTGAAATAAAGTAATAACCTATGCTTGATCTTGATCTATTTGCTTGTGTTGATTATTTTCATTATATTCATTAATTTTATTGGGAATTGAGGTGTCTCAACCTTGACAAGTTGAGACACTATTCATGAGAAACTATTCATAAGACACTATTCATGTGATGAGACGGTAGTGGTGAGTTAGTAATGACTATGTAGGTGATGTGGTAGGTGATGTAGGTGTTGATGTGGCTTGTGATGATTTAACATAGCCCATATAGGAATCTAAATAATGTAAGTACATGTGAGTGAAATTGGGGTGTACCACTCCACTAAGGAGATAAGTTGTTATCTTTTGAGATGTACATGATTTTTATTTAGGTGTAAAATGACAAAAGGATGGATATGGGATGAATTTCTAAGTGGCCTCATGATTTTGAGTGGAAGGATAATTTAAAAGTTGATGGAGAGTCTTTTGGAAGCATGTGGAGTCACATGGGATAGTGGGGAACAAGTTACTATTCCATTTTACAGGCACATGTGAAAGTGGGATGTAGTTTTGGAGGCTTGTGAGAGTGGAGGATGATGTGTCATAAGTGGAGGATCCATTCTTGACTAAAGAACAAGAATACAATCATGATACTCTTGCTAAATAGTGGTGCCACTAAAGGGTAGCAAATTTCCTTCCTTTCCCATTAAGTTTCTTCATCATGAAATATTATTTATAATCTTATAAATAAGATGTATTCTCCTTTGTAATTAATAATATGAAAGTAATGCATGAAGAAACTAAGATTTGTAAGCTTGTAAGCTAGAGAGTTGTGGAAAGGCATTTAAGCTCTATGTAACTAGTTCTTCTCCTAGGTGTAGTGTACTGGTGATGCTCCTTAAAGGTTTATCTACAAATGTATAGTATAATCTTGTTGATTTTATTAATATATTGGGTTGCTTTGGAGTGTGGGATTTTTTTCCCCAAAAGGGTCTTCCCCACGTAATCACTTGTTATGGTATGCTATTATTTTAAGTTATATGTTATTATTTTAATTATGTAAAAATAATCAAATTTGTTTACTTATTCTCCTCTCTTGGTTAGTGTAAGGAATTATTTCTATGATCTCGTATTCCTTTCAAGTGGTATCATAGCCATTGATGTTATTACTATGATTTATGGGATGCCATTGATGAGAATGTTCAAAGACTTTTAGATCTAGCTAAAGCATCTAAGTATGATGTTATAGACTAAAAAGCCAAAGGTCTCATCATATTATGACTGATAGATTCAATATTGATTAATTTCCATGAAGAAACCAAAAGAAAGAAGTTATGGAAGAAACTAGGTGAGATATACCAAGCTAAATATCTTGTTAATAAAATATTATTTAGAAAGAAGTTATATTATTTAAGAGGGAAGAAGTTATAAAAATTATAAACCACCTAGAAGTATTTAATATGTTGGTGGCTCAATTAGTATCAATTGGTGTTAAAATGGATGAGGAAGAAAGATGTCAAACTTTGCTTTGTTCTTTACCTGAATCATGGGATTTTGTTGTTATGGCTATAGGAAGTAATTATATAATCTTGAAAGTCAAGGATGCTATAGGTTATTTAATTTCTAAATAAATGAGAAGGAAAGTTTCTATTAGTGCCAAAGAGGCCCCACATGTTTGAGGAAGATCTAAAGAAAGAGGCAAGAAGAATGAGAAGCATGAGAAGTGTAAATGCAAGTACAAGGGGATATCCAAATATTATAAAAAACCCAAGGTGAGATGTCGGAAGTGTGGAAAGTGTGGTCAATGCCAATGAAAGTGAAATGAGGAAAATAAGAAGAATAAATATGATTCTACTTTTCAATTTGAGAAAGAAGCTAGCAATGCTGTGTCATTTTAGCCTTGACAACCCATGTAGGTAATGATGCATTGTTAATTGATTCAGGTGCATCTTATCATATGACCTCTAATAGAAATTGGTTTTATAAGTATGAAGAGTTTGATGGAGGTAAGGTGTACTTGGGTGATGATTATTTTCTAACCATTATTGGCCATGGTAGAGTTAAAATCAGATTTCTAGATGGAAGGATTAAACACTTTGATGGTGTGTTGCATTTCCTAGGAATAGCTCATGATTTATTATATACGAGAAAACTATTAGATGCAGGTGTACAAATTTCATTTTTTGAATCAAGTTGTAATATGGTTATAGGTGCTATGGTAATAGCTAAAGGTGTTAGGATTAACACTTTGTATAAGCTTGATGCATGCATAGTTGAGTGCAATAATACTTTTATGAAGACTATATTTGAGACTACTCCATTGGATGAAGAGGTAATCACTATTTATATAAATGGTCATGGTTTATGGGTACCTAAGGGTGCTCATTTTATGGAGTTAAAATTACTTGAAAATAAGACTATGTTATGGCACCATAGACTTGGCTACATTGGAGAAAAAGGTTTAAAGGACTTGAAGAATAAAAATCTTGTTGAAGTTTTGACTGATTGCAATCTTGAGTTTGAATTATGTGAGCATTGTGTTTATGGTAAATAAATCCATGTTTAGTTGTACTTGAGTTCTCATAAATCTTGTGGTGTGTTGGATATAATTTATTCTAATGTTTTTGGTCCTGATAATGTTCCTTGGATTTCAAAATCCATGTAATATGTTTCATTCATTGATGATTATAGTAGAAGGACATGGGTTTATTTCCTAAAGAGTAAATCTGAAGTTTTTAGTCATTTTAAAGAGTTTGAAGCAATGGTTAAGTTGGAGAATAGAAGTAAAATTAAGTGTTTGAGAACTGATAATGGCAGTGAGTTTTGCTCTAATGATTTTGATAGATTCTGTAAAGATTGCGGTATATAAAGACATAAGGCAACTCCATATTCACCTCAGTAGAATAGAGTTGCAAAAAGAATGAATAAAACTTTTATGGAGAAGGCTAGGAGTATGCTTAGTGGTGCTAGACTAGAACAAAGGTTTTGGTCCAAAGCTATAACCACTATTTGATACCTAATCAATACGTCTCCTACATCAAAGCTTGTTAATAAAATGCCTATAGAGGTGTGCTTTATCTATAAGACTTCATTGAGACATTTTAGAGTTTTTGGTTGTGAGGTATATGGACATGTGCCAAAGGAGAAGAAACTAAGGTTGGAGAGCAAGGTCATGAATTGTATATTCATTAGTTATAGCTATGGTCTGAAAGGATATAAGATTTGAGATCTAGTAACACAAGGTAATCTATTCTAGAAGTGTTATTTTTGTTGAGACTAAACCTTATTTTGTTACACTACAACTAGAGAAAATAGAAAATAAAGATGTGATTCAACATCCTCCTATGCTTGAGAAAGGTGAGTGAAGGCTATAATAGAGACAAGAAGTTGAGGAGAGCTCATCAAAATCTGAATATTTTGAAGAGGAGGTAGATGAAGAAGAACCTTCACCTCAACTTGTTTGAAGGTCTGTAAGGCATAGTCAACCACTATAAATGTATTCTCCTAATGATTAGAGATTTATATTTGTTTTGAGTACTAACATTGATGAACCAAAATCTAGAGAAGAAGATTTGGGTATGAATGATAAAGAGTCTTAGAAGGTTTCTATGGAAGAAGAAATGGCAACTTTGAAAAAGAATGATACATGGGATCTTGTACCTTTACCTGAAGGATGTAATCCCATTGGATGTAAATGGGTGTTCAAGAAAAAGGTTGGTTTATATGGTAGTGTTGAGAATTAAAAATCTTGGTTGGTTTCAAAAGGTTACTCTCAAGTTAAGGGTGTTGATTACAGTGAGATTTTTCTCTTATTACAAAAATGATATCCATTAGATTCTTGCATTCTATTATAGTAGCTCATGATTTAGAAATTGAGTAAATGGATGTGAAGACTACTTTCCTTAATGGTGATTTGGAGGAGGATATTTATATGACACTTCTAGAGCACTAAATGGTGAAAGGTAAAATAAATTTGGTATGTAAGTTGAATAAATCCTTGTATGGTCTCAAGTAGAGTCCTAGGATGTGGTACAAGAAATTTGATACATATGTATTGAGTTTAGGGTTTGAGTAGTCTAAATCTGATCATTGTTTTTATTGTAAACTAATGGTAATCATTTCATGCTTATTTATTTATACATTGATGATATAATTTTTGTTGGAAATGGGAAAGTTTTGATTTCAGAGATTAAATCAGAATTCTCAACAAAATTTGAGATGAAATATCTTGGTGTTACAAGGCACATTCTTGGGATGGAGATTATAAGAGAGAGATATAATAGAAAGCTATGTCTTGGCTAGAGTAAGTGTTGGATAGTTCTCAATGATATCATAGAGGTGTCTAGGTGAGTGGATGAAGCATATTGATAGTCTAGGGTTCAATGCCAAAGTGTGCAGTGTGCTTGTCTTAGTATGCTTGAAGTTGGCTTGGTTGATCTTTAGTTTTGGAATGATTAAGGATGGGTATAAAGTATTGATCATGTGTGAGGGATCCTATAAAAGGTCAAAGATGATTTGAGAGCTTGTGTAAGTGCATGGTATTCATCTGGTTCTTCATTATATTCATCTTGGCATAATTGGTTCTATGACAAAAAATATGAGTAAGTAGTTTACTGACATCACCATTGCCACATATGGATGAGTCAGGGGGAGTTGGTCCTATGGATGTGATCACATTAGTCCCAAGTTTATGTGGTCTAAATTTTGTCATGTGATTAAGTAAAAAAAAAGTTATTAAGGTTCAAATTTGGCTTTCCAAGTAGATTGTAGTATTTTATATACTTAGTCAGACTGTCATTGCATGTCATGCAGATATGGATAAACCAAAAATTTATTGCATTTATTTTAGGGTAATCAAAAAGTCATTTTTGATCAAAGGTTTACATGGAGATGTTTTATATAGTGCCAAGAAGCTACCCTAAAAATTTAGAGTCTTGAAGTGTTATCGAACTCAAAATATAAAGCTTCAAAGTTGCTCTAGTAGACTGTGATGGGTCAAAAACTGTCAAGTTTAATCATGTTAAAGTTTGAGGTCATTTATATAGAATATCAATAGTGAGTGATTAATAATATATATTGAGATAAAAAAATCATATGAATTCAACATGTCAAAGGTTGCACACACTGGTGACAAGCGTCACAAGCTCTCTAGTCTGACACAAGATCAACAATGAGCGATAGTTCGTAGTGATAGAGATCAACTGTGTGAGATAAGTCAAATAGTCAATAATGCATGTGATACTTACAAGTGGCACACATGCATGGAATATCTATAAATTTCATGAAAATGTTCCATGTTTCATAATATTAGGAGTTTTGAGCAAGATTTAATGGTGATCATTGCAAGATAAAGACCTAGTCGATTGCAGAGATTGATGATGCACATTTGGTCAAATTTGAAAGGATGAACGAGATGAGGTCAACATGTTTGAGATTTAACATTTGGATAATCAAGTGTTATGAGTTAAAGTTTGAGCTACTTATAAATAATATTGATGGTGTGAGTTGAACAAGTTGAGTAGAGAGCATGAGATGTGTTCTAAGTGACCAAGGTTTAACTGTGACTATTTGGATTCAAATATTTGAATTTAATAAATGGAAAGACCAATGTTTGGTTTTTGATCCATAACTTTTGATCTATGCATAATTTGATGTTGTAATAAAAATAAAAGTTGTATAATAATTCAAGCTACATATAGAAGTATTCATTTTAAGGTCTAAATATTTATACAATCAAATTTATTGAGCTCTAAAGTTTACTGTGTATTTGTTCATGCTCTAAAAGTAACCTGAGAAGGGTAATTGGGTTTTTATTAATGATATTTAGATGTTTCAAGATGAGATAACTATCAAAGAGTATTATAAACTCCATTAAGATCATCTTTATGTATTATTAAGGTTTGAATAATCCATATTTAGTATGAACAAATGCTTATAAGGTGACTGCACGTTCATTCATGGTGACTGTGTGCACAACATGTTGTTTGAGTGAATTATGCTTTAACATAAGGGTGCTGTGATGGTTCTTATCACTTAAGGAGGACCTATAGAGTATGTATCATGGGTTCATGTGTTTTAAAGTATTTATATGTTCTTAGTTTGATCAAATAAGTGTCAAAGAGGTGAATGGGTCTTCATAGGACCTAAAAGGTGACTTAGGCCTATTTGAAAGAAGGTTGTGCTTAAATATGACCCATGTAGATGCATTAAGAGTGAATTCATGTGTTGTGGTGGAGAAGGAAGTTTTTAAACATGATAACAACCATGAAGGATCTATAAAATGTGAAATCAAATGTGGTGATTTCTAGACATGTTAAAAGATGAGTTTGTGAGAGTTGAAGAGTGAAGAAAAGAGGAAAGGGTGTGTGCCCAATGGATGGGTTGTAGAGAAGAGTAGGTTGATGACTATGTGTTTGAAATATAGATAATATTTCTAATGTCAAATATAGTGATCTTTTATGTTTGAATATTTAGGATGGGCGAAGAGGTCTATTATGATCCAAAAGGTGGTTTTGGATGTTTGTGATTGTGTGTAGAGTTAAAGAGAGCTGATATACATTGTATCTCCATCAGATTGGCAAGAAATTAGTGATCAAGATATGTTCATTTCATAAGTGTTGGGAGGGTTCTCAACATCTAGGTTAGAAGGACTTGATCATCTTAGGGGTAGGTGCTCCTTGTGAAACAAGTGTTTCCGTAAATCCAGTCAGAAGGACTTGACCAAAAGGTGGTCTGAAGGACTTGATCATCTTAGGGGTATGTTCTCCTTATGGAATAGGTGTTTAAATAAATTATGGTTAGGAGGACTTGACTAATCTCATGTTTTTGATCATCTTATAGGATAATTAGTCCATGTGTTTACATGATTGAGAGTGGGTTTTATTCCCTAAGAGGGTTTCCCACGTAGATCTTGTGTTGTGTGTGTGACCTTGCATTATCTTCATTATTCATTTCCATAAACATCTTGTATGATTAATGAATGGTTTTGTTAAATGATTAAGTGTTTGAAGGGTTTGGAATTGAATTAGATTGTTTTTCACCATTAATTCACCCCCTCTCAACCTCTAATAATAAATATGTCAATGTTATTTTATAGAGATTTAAAATTCAAGATTACAAACAATTGTGTGTTCCTTTTATAGTTGGAATGAATTTATCTATTGTACAATGTCATACATACCTATCAGAGATGTAATACATGAGTAGAGTGCCTTACTAGAGTGCAGTTAGAAGTTTGATGTATGTTATGGTTTGTACTAGACCAGACATTGCCCAAACAATGGGAGTTCTTTCAAATAGGCCTAAGTCGCCTTTTAGGTCCTATTTAAGCACAACCTTAAATATATTTACAGGGCACCTCAAAATATTCCTTATGTTATCATGGTAACATGATTGACGATAAATGTCCTCTTGACATTCTTGGTTATGTAGATTTCAAATTAGGTAGGTGATGTTGATAGCAAAAGATCCACCAATGCTTATGTGTTCACTTTGTTTGGTTGTGCAATAAGTTGGATGATTAAGTGATAGGATATGGCTTCTTTGTCCACTATAGAGGCACAATATATGGAAGCTACTCATGCCTATAAAGAAGCCATTTGGCATAAGAGATTATGTTCATATATTAGGTTGAAATAGGGTGCAATGATAGTTTATTATGATAGTCAAAGTGATATTTGCCTAGCAAAGAACATAACTTTTCACTCCAGGACCAAAAATATTGATGTGCAATATCATTTTGTGAGGGACATGGTCAAGGATGGTAGGGCAAAGCTGATAAAGGTAGAGACTTTGATAAATTTTATAGTTTCATTGACTAAGCCCATGAGCACAAAGAAGTTCAAATGGTGTTCAGAGTCTATGGGCCTCTTGGCCCCTAGATGTTAATTTCATGTTGGTATGGTTCTTTTAGGTCTTTCAAGGTATTTTAGAAGTGGGAGAATGTTGGGAACTGAGGTGTTTCAACCTTGAAAAGTTGAGATACTATTCATAAGACTCTATTCATGAGACACTATTCATAATCACTATTCATGTGATGAGGTGGTAGTGGTGAGTTGGTAATGACTATGCAGGTGATGTGGTAGGTGATGCAGGTGGTGATGTGGATTATGATGAGTTGGCATGGCCCATGGAGGAATCTACATGATGTAAGTGCATGTGAGTGGAAGTGGGGCATACCAACCCACTAAGGAGATAAGTTGTATTTTTAGATGCACATGATTTTACTTTAGGTGAAAAATTAAAAAAGAATGGATATGGGGAAAATTTATAAGTGGCCTCATGATCTTGAGTGGAAGGATAAGTCAAAAGTTGATAGAGAGTCTCTTGGAAGCATGTGGAGTCACATGGGATAGTGGGGAACAAGTTACTATCCCAATTTGGAGGCACATGTGAGAGTGGGGCACAATTTTGGAGGCTTATAAGAGTGGAGGATGATGTTACATAAGTGGGGGATACATTTTTGACTAAAGAAGAAGACCACAAGCATGATACTATTGCTAAATAGTGGTGCCACTAAAGGGTGGTGAATTTCCTTCTTTGCCCATTAAGTTTTTTCATCATGAAGTCTTATTTTTAATCTTATAAATAAGATGTATTCTCCTTTTTAATTAATAATATGCAAGTAATGCATGAAGTATCTAAGCTTTGTAAGATTGTAAGCTAGACAGTTGTGCAACGGCATTGAAGCTCTATGTAACCAATTCTTTTCCTAGGAGTAGTATATTGGTGATGTTCTTGGAAGGTTGGTTTGCAAGTGTATGGTGTAATCTTGTTGATTTGATAAATACATTGGGTTGCTTTGGAGTGTGAGGTTTTTTTATCGAAAGGGTTTTCTTCACGTAATAACTTGTTATAGTATGCTATTATTTTAAGTTGTATGTGTATATTCTCCTCTGTTGGTTAGTGTAAGGAATTGTTTTTGTGATCTCATATTCCTTTTAGTTTCATTATCAAAATATTCTTTTATGATAACATATTCAAAATTTTGTTCATTTTCATCATTGGCACTTGAATTAGGTATAAGGTTTGATACTTCATGAGTTTGAGCCATCATAGGTGGTACAAGATGAAGCTCTAAGTGTTCAATAAAAACACCACCTAATCTAGGGCTACACCTAGGTTACATATATATAATAAAATAATTCTGAAAAAATAAGAGGTTGAATACCCTATGATAAGCTAAAATTTGCATAAAGAGACATTGTGGTGAGGTTCATGAAATGTTTAACCCTATATTTAGATAAGTGGGTATCTAGGGTTAAGAAGATTAGATTAGATTTTACACAAAGGTGGTGAACTAACCTAATAAGTAGGCCAATTAATAGAAAACTCAAAAAAACAATATTATGAATTTATATAAGTGAGATTTCTAGAAATAGTAAAGTACAATTATTGACATATATTTTAATAAATTGGAAATAAAGATACATGGTTTATTATGCACATATAGGTCTGAGTAAGAACATGTTGGAAGTGGATTGGAAGATGATCTTAGAACAATCATCAGATTTTATAAATATCTTTTATATGGCCTCAGATGTTTGTGTTGGATTTGGAAAGTTATGTCAACATAGGTGTCTAAATCTACCATAGGTGCCATGTATAAAATAAATAATTAGATTTGAATGTGACCAACTGGAGCCTTTTGGGTTGTCTATCACCTTTCTTGTGATGTGTTTAGATCATGCACATAATTTTTTGCTCTTTGTCAAATGGTCAAAACCTATCTCTTTACCCTTGGACTGACTGTGGAAAAAATGGGTTAGTGGGCTCATGGTGTCGAGATGACCCCAAAGACCCCTCTATCAATGGGCACTACCTACATAGATAATACTCTAAAGGTGGTCTCAAATTGATGTATTTATCCCCTATGTGTTGGCTTGTGTATGTACAAGGGTACAATGTGTGATAAGAAAAGACATGTAGTGACCTATCTTGTAACTTGGTAAATATGGATCATGGGCCACTCTTTGAATGCTTCAGACCTATATAAATATGACCATTGTGTCTAATATGGAAATAGGGACAAATAGGGTAGGTTTCTCAATTAAATGCTTTATTGAGTTCTTATTATTTTTACTTATGAGTTGCATGTGATTTCCAGGTGATGAATGAATGAGAATTGATCTTGTATATATACCATCTCTTTTAGAAATATATTTCATTAAATCACTTAGGCTAACTTTTTGGATATGTTACATTTACAAATTGGATGAATTTTGGGCACTTGACACTTTGTAGGAAAATGGACACTTGCATCGATGCATATGTCTATTTGGGATGTAGGTGTTAAAGGAGCTAGAAAATAGGTATATGCCCAAAACTGGTAGTGAAGGATAATGATTAGGTTTATATATTTTTGCATAGTATAGAAGGCCCAAGGCATCAAAATAACAATGGTTAGACTAAGAGATAAACAATTTAGCATAAAGAGATAGTGAACGTGAACCTTTTGGTAGTGGTTAGGTTTATAACTGAAAGGTACAACCATGATAGGTATTTGCCAAGTGTATAATACTAAGGTACTATATAAATAATATTTTAATATCTACACTTACAATGCTTTTAATTACCATTATTCATGGTAGTTCATTTAATTAATATTACATATCTATCATGTTATGGATTTAATTTCACTGACATGATCACATTTTTGTACTTATACACACTACATGATCACACATATCCATTTTCCCATTGGGGGGCATGTACATGCTTATCTATATTAATAATTCATATTACATTGCTACTACTTTAACACCTTGTTGTGCATTGTTTGAATCCCTCCCATTTCTTCCAATTTCAAAGACTTGATTCTTGGTCCTTTATAAATATTTTAAGTTCAAATATTAAAAAAATCTAAATATGGATTTTAAAAAAAAATCATAAATGTCAAAAATTTAAAAAAATAAAAATATTTAAAAAAAAATCATATAGGACCTATAAGCATTTTATTATGTTCTATCTTACTTATTTCCATATGTTATTTATTTCATATTAAGTAGATAGTATATTTCTATTTTCAATACACACTTATTTTCACAAGATATGTGAGTGTGATACAAGACACCCTATTACATGGTTCTTTGTTGGGATTCCTTTTTACCCAACAAACTTGCTAAGTTGGTGGCATCTCTTTGTTCTCCATGAAAATTTTAATAGGTTGTACCTATCCACAACCTTTTTACCATGATGAGATATATATCATACAAGTGTTTTTCTATTTACTCATACTTTACATTATGCTACATGGATATACTATATTCTAACAATGACATTGATACATATGGTTGATGTAGACGAATCTCATTTTCTATATGCTTATTTTCAAATTTTTACTTCACTACATGATAAGTTAGCACTTGCTTGATTATTATGTGTGGCCTTTGGCCTTGTGTGTAAAATGTATGCATGTTATTGATTGTATGGAATCATCATGCCATTTGAGTGTGGTTCTTGGCCTTGCTTGTTTGTGTGACATTTATATGTCCCTTATATGTGGTATTTTGGCCTTATGTGTGATATTCTATGAAAATTTCATGAAAATGTGTTACATTACTTGTATATTCATTGATTTTTACTATGATGATGTGATTCATATCACACATTACTTCTACTTATTAATTTTTATCTTATTCATAATACATATTGTTGTCCCCAAAAAATGCCACTCATTTTTGGGATAACCTACGAACTATTTTGGCCTTGCATAGACCAAAATTTCTCTCTTCCCTTCTCAAAATTTATTCTGAGCTTTCAAATTCCTCATTTTTAAGCTTTTTCCATAAAAGGATTCATAGGTTCAACAGGTTAAAAAGCTTCTGCAGGCGAGTTCAGTCAAAAGAATAAGTTTCTAACACTTAGTTGTTTCCAAGATTGGTTCAGCACCTCGGTTCAATCAAAAGAGTTCAATCAGAAAATGATAAAGGACAAGGCTTGAACCATTGAACTTTGAACCACTTTGGTTCAAAGGTTCAATGGGTTCAATGACCAAGTTGGTTCAATGCACTTGGTGTAAAATATCAAAAGGGCTTAGCCAAATAACGAAGAATGAATTGATTAAACCATTGAACCAAAGTTGGTTTAATCGGTTGGTTCAATCGGTAGGTTCAAGGGGCTGCCAAAAAGCCAAAGGAACAAGTGCCCTTGCGGGGGGCAGTAAGTAAAAGCAGACAAAAGTTAGGAACCCTTCGAGAAAATGGCTAAGTATAAGAGGCTAAAAGAATACTTTTGGGAAGATTTTCTCAGAAAAATGTTAAGGCAAAATTCCTTCGAACTTTTTTTTTGAAGGAATTCACCCAGAGAAAAAGTCTGAAGAAATAGAAAAGAATGAATGGCCAAGTAACAAGAAACTTTCCTTTGGACATTTTGTCTAAAGGAATTCTTTCAGGGTTTTTGCCTGATGGAAAAAGCCTGTCGAAGAAGTAAGAGCCCACTAGGGAAGTTGAAGCCCGAAGGATAAGTACCCTTGTGGGGGGGTACTTGGCGACAGAGAAAGGACCGTTTTAAAATCTCAAAAAAAGATGTAGAAAGGAAATTTCATGGACTTAGACAAAAAGGGGCTTTGATAGATGAACCGAATGAAATGAATGAACTAAATGAACCATTGAACCAAAATGTTCAATGGGTTCAAGGTTCAAAGGTTCAACCATAGCTTAGAAAGATAAAGGAAGCAGTGTTTGAGCAAGACATAGAATAAACCAATGAACCGATTAAACTTTGAACTGAAAGAGTTCAAAGTTCAATGGTTCAACATGGTTCAAAAGTTTAAAGGTGGCCTCAGTCAAAGAAAAAGTGGCACACAAGGGGTTTAATGGATGGTTCAACCAAGGGGCGAAGAAGCAATTGAACCAAGAAGTGATAGAACAAAGGAGATAGAATGAACCAATGAACCGATGAAATTTTAGTGGTTTAATGGGTTCAAGGTTCAACCTAAATCAAGTGATCGACTGAAAAGTGAGCCCGAAGACTCAAAGAGAGAATATCGATGCAAAGGACTAGAAATGTCTTCAAAAGAGTTATTTCTAGTAGGTGGAATAGTGGATCGAGTGGACTTTTGAGCACACCAAACCAAGGACGTGGCCTATTTTATTTCATGAAGTAAAGACAAATATGTAAAGGATCAGAGGGTCCATATTAAGGAGGAAACATATCAGATGAAGGGACATGCCATAGTTATGGCAGTGCACTGTTCTTAGCATGGTCTCTCTAGACAAAACTGGAGACGCATTGAAGACATTGACTATAGCATGGGCCATCCCATGGAAAAAGGTGCCAATCCTTGTGTAGTGGCTATAAGTTTGTTAATTATCTCATTTGTAAAGGATACTTTCATTTTACAAGAGTGAAACTTTTCCCATTTTGAAAGAAGAAGACTGAGACTTTGAGCTCAGATTGTAATTTCATTTTCATTTTTATCTAAATGAGAAAGCAGGTTTTTCACAGACTTTATGCTATTCTGACTTGTGTCATTTTAGAAGATCATTCTTACATCTATATTCTGAAGGTGTCCTTATTCATTTAATTTGGTAAGCAAAATTAGTGAAGGTAATAGGGAAGTGTCCTAAAACCAACTGTGGGAAGACTTTGTGCTTTCACAATTGCTTTCAGTCTGTGTTTTTCTTTTCTTTTTGTGTTAAGGATTCTATGGCAACTTTGTGACCCCATTATCCTTTATGATATACTCTTTGGGTAGTTGAGGTGGAAACTTTGTGTTCTACTTCATCTTGCTATTATTACGCCCTCTAGTTAACTGATTTCTTATCTTACTACCTGAAAGAAAATCCTACTGTTTCTTGCAAGAACACTTTTGAAAGAAGAGAAGTGCCTTCAGTGTTTACACTAGGATTTCTTCTTTGTCTGTGAGCATCATCTCTGAAAGAAGAGAGATGGATGGTTTATCCCACCCCTGTGTCTTACTTTTTGCTTATTTATTTTGTATATAGCTCCTACATATCTATAGGGAACCTCCCCTTGATGAGAGGAGAGATTTGTCTCCAGTTGATGTAGTAAAGTTGCACACCTGGCTGACCAATCTTCCTACTATGGTTGATAAGACCTATTTTCTTGATTAGTATGCTAATTGACAAAATATTCACCCAACACATATCATGCACATGCTGCCTATGTGCCTCAATGATATATCTAACACATGATTCATATGCAATTAAATGTTGTATTCAACACTATGATGTGTGTATACACAATATTTTTCACTTTATGATTTATTGATGCTTTCTCTTGTAGTGATTTGTCAAGCATAGATCTCCCTAAGTGCATGTCGTAAAGGGTGCACCAAGAAAGGGGTGGGAAAGATTGCGGTGCTTTTCAAGAGATGTTTATATCTATGTCAAGATCATATCATTCCTAATACTAGTCTAGATTCCTTAAATTAACCTACAACTTACCTCTTTACATACTACCTCATTCCATTTTGTTACTTTCACTATATTATAAAACATCATCCAAGACAATACCATATATTTAGTGTCTTTTCCATTCCTATACTATATTGACCAACTTAAGGTCATTAAACTTGGTTAATACCATTTTGTGTTAGTTGAATTCTCTTAATTGTATCAATTGGTTGATATTGTCAGCTTAATTCTTAGGGTTGGTTTTGGGTATTGGATCAACACACCCACCCACCCATCCACCCCCACCCCCCCCCCTCCATACGCACACATAGGGGTAATATTTCATTCCAAACATATCATATACACTCTATTCACACTCTGCTTTTAGTCATATTTCTGCCCTAAGTCATATTTGGAGGAGTTAGTGGTCTAGAATCTTATCTTGAAAAAAAATTGTCTTGTGATAGTCTTTGAAACTCAATAAAAGAAGTTTAACCAAGGAAGTGTCATAGTATTTAGAGTCCCTAACTAAGGATATATATGTCTTCTTCTTGCATTTGATTTCTTCAACCCATAACATCTCTTGCAAATCTCCACTTGAACCAAGGGGAGATTGATGCTCTATAGGTCCCCATCAAGGTAGGTATTTATAGCCCTTTACTCTTTCATTTATTTACTTAGTAGATTAGACATTGTTAATTGCTTAGTGAATCAATGTGTGTATATCTTTGTCTAGGGTCTCTCTACAATGAATAAGATGGTGTGGCTATAGGATTTCTTAGACTTGCCATATTCCATTTTAGTTTACCTAGAATCCCATTTGGTTTACCATGACACTTTACCAATTAAAATCATTCTAACCCTTCCATTTTATTTTATTTTATTTTAATTACATTCTTATTACCATGTACTTTAGTTTCAAATTTATTTAGATTCATTACTTGTAATTAAATATGTTTATAAAGGTCTAGTTTGAGATATTTCCTTGTGCCATAGGCCTAGGATTTAGACCCCTTTCCTCTTTACATTTGTGACATAGGAAATTCTCTTCTAAATCTACATATCAATTGGTAATTACCCAAACACACTAAGTACCATCAGCTCTTTTTTATCATGCTTCTCGAAGTTCAAGACTATTGAGATAAGATAGTTGCAAGTTAATTCTAGTTTATGTTATTCTACCTTTGGTTGGATTAGATTCATGTTTTTATTTATATCTTCTTAGAAAATAATCTCTTAAACCTTTAGCTAACTATATTTTCCAACCTAATACAATTTTATCTCTATCTAATAATGGTATCGACGAGCCTAATACCATTCTATGTCTTTCCAACAACATTAACTTGGCTAATGTAATTCATTTCTATCCAGATTCTAGTAGCACCACCTTTTTTTCACATTATATTGTCCTAGTTGATATAGTCAATTTTTTAGCCTCATTAAGTAACAACATCAACCTCTCTGATACCATCAGTTTCCTATAGCCAATATTTTGTAAATCAAATTTTCATGACCCTCATTGTAGACAACTCTTCATGGTGCTATTATCCTATACCTTTTATTATGGTGGAGGATCCCAATAATGATTTCCCCACTTATGATGATACCTATAGTAGAACCATAGATTATCCATATGGTCCTCCCCTTCCTGACTATGATTCTAATGATCCTTACACTCAGTTATTTTATTGTTTATTATGAAACCTATGATGATCCTAATGACATCACTTTTGAAATTTCTAGCATTGCCAAAGATCCACATGATAATCTTCCCCTTTATGACCATAATGATCATTATTACAAGGTTGAAGACACCAAATTTCCTACTTATGATCCCAATGATCCTTACACTTATAGTCATGAGGATCTTACTTGCTCCACCTTCACCAATTCTCACATGGTTGAAAATCAATGCCACGATTTTCCCATCTATGATGATTATTCTGTTGAAGGTGAAAAACCTAACATGATAGCATATATTTCCCATTGATGATGACTTGTTTGATTTTCCCATGTTTAATTACAAACAAAAAAATGTTGAGCATGGTTTATTTGATGTCTACCCACCCTCTTCTTTGCCCTTAGATAGTCTTAGGAGGATGAGTCATCAAACCTTTGATCACATTCAACCATTTTATATCAATTCATCATTCTATGAAGAAAACATAATTTAAATGCCTACTAAATTGCACATTATAGGTGACTCTATTCCTCGAGCTTAGATTCATAACTATCATACTACTTCCTATCTACCCCATAACCAAAATCAATTCTTTCTAATGGTACCAACCAACCTTATACCATTAATTTTCAACCACCTTTAACCAACTGCATTGGCCATGACATAAAATGTATTGATACAACTCTTTATCCTCCAGTCAGTTACATTGGCCATGACCTATAATATGCTAATATAGTTCTTTTTGATCCTCCAATTAACTACATCGACCATGATCCATAATGTGTCGATATAGTTCTCTATGATTCTCCACCCAACTACATTGGCCATGACCTAGAATTTGCTAATATAGTTCATTTCAATCTTATACAATCATAAGGTTGTATCAACTTGGATGATAGAATTTAGTTTAGTATTGTTTTATCACAATGTATCAACCTGGATGATATAGATTATTTTTATTCACGTCTTTTTAGATTGTATCAAACTAGCCTATACCATACATCACCATTTTTTCACCTCTTAAATATATTGACATTGTCTTAGATGTCACATATCTTATTGTATCATAGATTTACACATATTTTTACATCATTCCTAGGCATATCAATCTTGACGTTAAATTCATTTCATATATATACCATAAGTTGGGGCATTTTATGATTCCCATCCTCTTATTCTCATACACGTTGATGTATCTTGTGATGCCCATCTTTTTCTTACTACACATATTTGGGCACCTTTTGCTACCCATATTTAAAATTTGGGGCATATTGTGATGTACACCCTTACTCTTTTACATTATTTTGGGGTAGCTTATGATGCCCATCATCATTCCCTTGGTTTCTTGATTTCTCATCCTTACCATGATGTAGAAATAAATAACCTTTCACATATTACAAACAAACAAATTCAACTTGAATAAATTTTTTAAGACACATATGCATGCATTTCACATGATTTTCTTTGATTTAGTCATTAACATATATTTTGCTTGTTTTAGATTAAGGTAAAAACATGTTTTGAAGGGACCCCAAAACCCTGAAACAAAGATAGAAAGATGAAGCATTTACGACCACAGGCAAAACCTAACACCTACTACAAAGATAGATTTTGCTTGTTATTTTGTCTCACATTTCCTTTTATTTTCTAAATTTCATTTACTTTCCCCCTCTTTTGGGATGGTTTACTAACATTGTTGTTTCCTTTTTGGTTATTTGGTTTTATTTCATTTTACTTTAGGCCTTTGTTTCTTTTGTTGAGCTTAAGTATCACCTTTGGGTTTTATATCATTTTAATTAAACCATTGTTTCCTTTTTGGTTCTTTATTTTTATTTATTTTTAATTTTATCCTTTGTTTATCTTGTAAAGCTTAGGTAACACCTTCGAGTTTTAATTTTTATCACTTTTGCCTTAGTATTTTTATGATTATTTGTCCCTCATTTACTTTCCCCCTCTTTGGGATGATTACTACTTTCATTAGTGATTGTACTAGAACATTTATAGGTTAGTGTGGATTCCCTAGTGCAATCACTATCATAACATATCCTTGTCCTTTTCTAAGAATTATTTTCCTCTTTATGATTAAATATAAGCATATTATTCATTGTATCATTTTTTTTATATGGACATATCTTCCACAATTCCCATCTCTCCCTTATTTCCTTTCACTTGTGGCATACGTAGGTCAGTTTTTAGATTGTACACTTACATGTGGGTAAGTATAGGAGTCTTTTAGTACCATGGTATTTAGGTTCTCCCTTATGGTGGCCAAGTGTTAGCTACCTATTTCATCCATGTTTGGTTTTATGAATATGTATAGAGGAGGAACATAAAAATCCAAAAGAATTAAATCCATATCATAATAAAATGCAAAATTAAAAGGAAAATTGAATCTAAAAATTTAGATCAGACCAAAATACACAGTCTTTGTTTGGCATATCTCTTATCTTATTCAAATCTCAAACTCCATTGTTGGCCTCATGATAGAGCCAAGGTTAATTGGAGTGCATTAGATCAGTAGACTGGGGTAAGAGGCTTTCTAACATTACATCATAATATCTTCTTACATTTTAGTGCCACCTATCTTCTCACACAAGTAATTGATCTTCATATTAAGCTAGTGGATTTGTAAGGGGTCATGAGGAGTAGGGAACATGTTGTGGGATGGTAGGATCATTTAATTTCATACATATTAGCCTTCATGAGATGATCCATGTACTTCACTTGTTATCCTAAGCTTTGTGTTTACTAGTTAGATTGTCTTAGTTCCTTGATGCCAATAATTTTTATCCTTGTCCACATGTCTAGACTGTCTCATTCTTGTTAAGGATTCTTAAATTACCTGTGTGGCACTTGCATTCCTTTCCATATTATTTTTTTGATATCCCTTTGTTGGATATTACTTTTAACTGATCATATCCTTGATCACATTTCCTTAGTTATGCCCCTTAGATTAAAGTTTGTGAGTTTTAGTGTAAGACGTTTGGGATTTTATCACAAACACCCATCAAATTTTCTTTCCACACCATCTCATTTTCATTCTTATCATGTCTTCAGGTGGTTGTGCTTTCCTACATTGCATAGCACTAAGTTGTAGTTACCATTATTTAGAGATTTTTTTGGTTTTCATTTATTCATCAGTTCTTGTTTATTTTTTGGACTTCACTTATCTTACATATGACATTTTGCATACTTTATTTTTTGTTTTTCTTTACATTTTAATTGGCATGCTTATCTTTTGGTGTTTTATATTTTCCTCACGTTTGTTTGACTTGAGAAGACATTTAATTTATTTACATATCTTTGTTTGATTTTTATTACATAGATATTTTATTTGCTCATAATGTTTTACATTTATCATATTTTGTGGTGTGTTTTACATTCATTTTTATCATTTACTTCATCTTTTTTCACATATTTTATTTGTTGATTTTCCATTTTCTTACTTAAGATGTCATTTTCATCATCTTAGTTTTTGTTTTTTTTAACCACACATTTGATCACATTTTATAGAAAATAATAAAACATATATCACATTACATCATCATCTTTGGCATTATCACTATTAGCTTTTAGTTAATTACCATGAGATTACCTTCCATTTTCATCCATATCTTTGTTTTCATAGGTATTTTCATGAATCAAGAGGAGCCTTATATTCTTGGAAAGATAGAAAAACTTTAGGTACTAACAAAATATTTTTTCAAAAATTTGGAGTTTAGTCTTATTTTTCAGGTTCACCTCTTGTTACACACATTAGGCTCTTTTATCATCTACAACACATGCAACCTTTTCTACAATAAATAATGCAAGTGATGGTATGTATTTTAATTTTATATAATTTCATTTACTTTTAGTTATTTTTGCATTTCATTCAGTTAGCTTAATTATTGTGTTATGTTCTTTCTTGAAGCACCATCCCATGTTATACTATTGTAACATGTGATGAGCTTCTAGTGGGGCATATGTATACACATAATTTTTTTCACTTGGTGAGCATCAATCTCCTTGAGTGCATGAATTAAAGGTGTTTAACTCTAAAGTTATGTGGGATATCTAGGGTTAAGGGGATGAGATGAGCTTTTACACAAGGATGGTGAAATAATCTAATAAGAAGGCTAATTAATAGGAAACACAAACAAATAATATTATGAATTTATAAAATTGAGATTGCTAACAATAGTAAATTAAAAATATTAATAAATAATGTAATGAATTGGAAATAAAACATACTTAGCTAGTCTTGGAATAGTTATATGATCTTTGGAATATCCTTTCTATGGCTTCATATGCTTGTGTCAAATATAGATAGTTGCATTGACACATGTATATAACCTTTACACATGTTTACTATACAACATATAGACTAGATATGGATGTGACCAATTCGATCCTTATAGGTTTTATATAAGCTTTCTTCTGATGTCTTCATATCACATGCACAACTTGTTACTCTTTATCAAATGATCAAACCTTAGTTGTTAACCCTTAGAGTGATTATTGGAAAAATGGGTTAGTGAGATTATAATGTACCCCTCTATTAATGGGTGATACCTACATAGTCAATACTCTGAAGAGGGCCTCAAACTGATGTATTTCTCCCCTACATGTTGGCTTGTGTATGTACAAAGGTATAATGTGTAATAAATAAAGACATTTAATGACCTATCTTGTAACTTAAAAAATATGGTTCATGGGATGCTATTTAAATGATTCAGGCCTATGTAAATACTAATCTTATGATTGATATGGAAATAGGGATGAATAAGGTAGGTCTTCTCACTTAAATGCTTAGTTGAGTACTTCTTGGTATGTTACCTTGTGAGTTGTATGAGATTTCCAAG
This sequence comes from Torreya grandis, assembly GCA_037957365.1. NCBI lineage: Eukaryota > Viridiplantae > Streptophyta > Pinopsida > Cupressales > Taxaceae > Torreya > Torreya grandis. Next base: position 10,901,678 of record JARHVA010000019.1, on the reverse strand, counting down.
TAAAGAATGAATGAGGGTTGGTATTGTATATATACCAATCCATTTTATAAATCTCACATTAAACCATTTAGTTTGATGTTTTGGATATGTTTATTTTAGAAATTGGATGACTTATGGGCACTATAAACTTTGTATGAAAATGGACACTTATGTTGATGCATGTGTCTGCCTAGGATGCAAGTTTCTAGGAAGATAGAAAATAGGTATAAGTCTAAAAATGGTAATGAAGGATAATAATTAGGTTTATATATTTTTTCACAATATATAAAGTCTGGTCATCAAAATAATATTGGTTTGACTAAGAGATAAGCAATTAGGCACAAAGAGATAATGAACCAAGTCTAGAATTAAAAGGTACGTCCATGATAGGTATTTTCCAAGTGTACATGACTAAGGTACTATATAAATAAGGTTTTAGTATTTACATTTCCACTATTTAATTTAGTAATTAAATTACTAGTTTAAAATAAAAAAATGCATACTTGGGTGTGTATAACACATCTTGCCTTTGATTGAGCCTAACTTGAGTGCTTTATTAGTGACTAAATTGTAACCAAGATCATATAACAATATATACTCAGTGCATGAAATTTGAAATTTAAATAATTTGAAATGTTTGAAAATAAGAGGAGTAAGGTTAAGAGTAAATCTATGTGTCAATGCAATCATCTTTCCCTTTAGAAATTTGATTTGAAAGGATGCCTCATTATGAAGCATTAAAACTGAGATTATGAAAATTATGAACTTGAAAGTGCATATATATAGAGAGATTAGAGGACACATGCACATTATCTTGGTGCAATGGTAACTTACAACACAACCATTGAGTTTGTTTCATATCTATTGTGTAACCCAAATATGTGCATAATCTGGTGACTGTGAGAGATTTAATCAATTCACACTACATATCTAGTGAGAGTGGAAGATTTAATCAAATAAAACATATAAATATGGGAAATTTAGATTATTTAATTAAATATAACTTAAAAATTTGGTAAGATCAAGTGATTTAATCAACTTAACCTTCCAAAGGTGAAACATCTACTAAAGTAGATTACTTTGATAAAAGTCTATAATAGTCCATCTTGGGTGTGATAACAATCCATAATAGTATTTGAAATCAAGAAAATGATTTGATTTTTCAATTTTAGGCACCCTTTGCAAGGAATATGCACCTCATATATGTCTCAAATTAAAATCTAGGTATAATAACAATACGAATGTATATAATATTACAAAAAATGTATATTTGAATAATATAGCTCTAAAACTTGGTGAATTTGAAATTAGTGCAATTTTGAAGGATATAATTAGTGTAAATGTGGAGGATATGTTTCTATGACATGCCCTTACTAAATTTGGAGAATATGAAAACTGGTATAAATGTGGAGAACATGTTTTTATAACATGCCCCCACTATAATATAGAGATGTTGAATACTAAATAAGCATAGAGGTCATGCCTTTTTAACATGCCCCCATTATAATTTGAAATTGTGAAAGTGTGGAATTCATGATTCTATGACATGCTTCCATGAATATTCCCCCTTTTGAGGTGAGGGGAAGTATAAATTAGGAGTTACCTTACCTCAAAAGGATAAGATAACTATATAGTCTATGTATGAACCATGTAATATATAGAAGGAACTTGGACCATGTATCATGAAGCACGTATGATGTGATCATATCATGTCCTAATATACATGATATAGAACATGGTAATGTCTGGAGTGTAAAAATACAAGCTCAAAAAATAATCAATCACACACACAAGAAAACTCAAAAGTAATGAAAAGAGTAGAATGGTCCAAGGAGATCTCATACAATGGGCATGTTCAAATGGCACAAGATCGAAGGGACATCACTTAGTAAAATATACACAAAGCACAAAATGAAATATTAAAATGTCTATACAATACAAAGTGACATATTCAAATGTCCAAATAGGTAATCAAAAGCATGGGGGACATAATCAATGGAGCATATTAAAATACTAAAACATGAAATATAGTGAAAAGAAAAAGTAAGAAAGAAACACACTCAAGGAAGTGCATTCATAAAATAATGTAACATAGGCTACCAAAGTGAACTTAACATACTAGTTATGAAACATGTGTGTTTTGAAAGCAACATTAAGTACATAACATATCAAGTATATTTTGAAAGGTATAAACTTGGATATAGGCATGTGTAACTATATAAGCTTAAACATGATAATGGAAAGTGATCATAAAATGATATAACCTAGGTGTATCATTATAAAATAAGTAGATGCCCCTAACGTTGTTATGATGTGAGTAGAGGGAAGGCCTAACATATGTATGTTCATATATCATGTATTTGGGTATGTTTGTATCACACTCAAATTAAGCATGAAACATATGTGTATACATGGAAATTAATGATATGTTATCTATTAATAAGGATCAAACAACATATATATAAGAAAGAGTATAACTAAGAACATGTTGAATATTTTTGGTATTTTTGAATTATTTAAATGTTTTTATATTTTTGAAATATTTGTTTTTTTGTATTTTTGGAATATTTGGAAATAAAAAGGAAACCCTATGATCCCATCTAAGGGATTCTCATAGGTAGATCCAAGCTTAGAATATGGTATAGTAAAGTGGTGGTACTATTGAGGAGCACATATAAGTGTAATATCTAGCATTGAAGGCTCTATGATACTCTACATATGTAGCATAAGACTCTATGGTCTTGAAGAGGTAATAAAGGTAATATAAAATGTGAAAATTGGTAACTTGAGTGTGGCTAATGATACCCAAACCTTAGTCCCCTATTGCTTGTTCTCATGACTCTCATAGGCATCATTTTCACTTATTCTTAGTCATCTGTAGCCTTCCAGACTTGATCCTAGTTAAGCCAGACTTCTCTTTTCCTGATAGATCCATCCCCCTAGGTCTCATTTACTCAAGACAATAGTGCTACACTAGGACTATAGTGCTAGTGCCACTCTTATTCACTTTTGGAACTATTGTCCAAGTCCATTTCTAACCCCACCGATCAATTTCTTCTAGTTTTCCATCCTTCTCCTTGTTATCCTAATGCGAGTACATTCAACCCATGACCAATAGATCCTTATAAAATCCCATTCAAAGATCATTTGGAAAGGGTTAGCAATTATCACTAAGCAAGAAAGAATACAAGCAAGACTACTCAATAAATCTTCCCTATTCTATGCATATAATTAACCAACACATTACAAGCTTATTCAAATCCTTACACCAGTCCCTAACTACCTCAAACACATCTAATTTAGAATTATACATCTTCATACACATAATTGCACAAATCAAATCAAGTGGGAGAACTACATATGGCTTGATCCCTTTTTGGAGTATTGGTATGTAGGAAACATGACAACATAAGGGGTGTGGATCCATGTCCAGTGAATTTTATACACAATAACCCCTCCTCTTGCTCAAAATTAGTCAAAGCATAATGGAAGATAGGGTTTTGATAAATAATCTACTCTATAGGGAGCTCTATAGACTTCTAGCTACTGAAACTTTGCAGATAGGGTCACACAAATATAGCAAATAAAACTTAGAAAGTTGAAATCCTTAAGACAACAATGACAAAGGTAGAATACAATGCTAGTGCCACTCTTGTCTAGTTTTGATGCTCCCATCCAATCATAAAATGAAGTTTAAATCTTAGTTTGTAATAGTGTTCCAGTCCTACACAGTGAATTCCAACCTCTATCTCAGTTGGATAAATTAATTTCTAGCTAAGTCTTGTTTTTCCCCCTTATTGCTATTTTTAGAAAGGTCAAAATTATAATCTAGTTTACACAAATTAGTAGTTTAATTATTGCATAATTATTTAATGATTTACTACTCAGAACATTTAACTAAATTAGGAATAATACACCAATATTCCCAAAATTGTTAAATCATTTAGTGAACCCAACTTACTTTGTTTACACATAAAAACCCTAGAAACCCTAGAGCAAATTTCCTATTGATTTTTCCTATAGTTTTCTGAATTTTTACTTGCATAATGAAATATAAAATTAGCATTAAATTTTAAAATTTCATAGTAATTTAAAAATAAATTTTCTTTCAAACCCTAGTTGCCCATACTAGGTCCCAAAAATTTTCTAGTATATTTCTAAATTTTTACTAGCATATTTAAATCAAAAAATCCATTCAAAATTCAATAGTATTTCTCAGAAAAATTATTTTTCAAAACCCTAGTTACATCTACTAGGTCCAGTTAAATCAAAAAAATTTCTATAAAATTTTGATTTTTTTTACTTGCATACATAACTTAGAAATTCACTTTCAATTTCAAAGTTTCATAGTAAATTGTTCAAATAATTATCTACAAAACCCTAGTTGCATATACTAGGTCCCATTGTTTCTTGAGGTATCACCTTACATGTTTGTGCATTTCATATCCTTTTTACACAAGTTCTAGTTAACTATTTTTAGGACTTTATATTTCCTATCTTCAGTAATTTCATTTTTTAGCACTTTATCTATTATAAATTATTGAAAAAAATTCAATCAAATTTCAAATTGTTTCCTACTTTAACAATGGCCTAATATATCAGTTTTGATGAAACTGATAAAAGGGAACTTTAAGAACTCTTAACTAAACACCCTGACATGCAAGATGACATGCTTAAAATGCTAAAAGAAGAAAAATAAAGAGTGAATAATGGTCAATCTTCTCAAACCACATAGAAACCAGTTACAAATGACACTATGGTAGCAACTATGTCTCAACATCCCCCTATAATATCCCAACCTACCTCTATGCCACTAATACATCTTTGTCTCCTGATGTGATAGCCCTTATGTAAGAGATAAAATTTCTTCAATCCAAGGTGATAAATCTTGAGTAAGGTGCATCTTGACCTACGTAGGCTTTGGATTCTTTTACTCTATTACATACACCATTGGCACATCACATTGCTTTTACACCCTTGTCATAAGGTTTTGTTCAACCTAAACTTACTTTATATGATGGCAAGGGTGATCTAAAGACACATTTGAGAGCTTTTCATGTAGCATGATTGGAACATGTACCAAATGACTAGCTACTTACCAAGTTATTTCCCTAAAGCCTAAAGGATTATGTTTTAAAATTGTTTTATAGTCTACCAAATCAATCAGTTAATGCATTCAATCCTTTAAATGACATGTTCCTAGCTCATTTTAGCATCAAAATTAGTGATAAGGTTTCATATGCCCAAGTTAAACATTAGAAATAAAGGTCAAATGAGCATCTCATAGATTATGTTCTTCAGTATAAGACTATTTTGGCTAAGATGACTAGTCCCATGGCCAATCAAGAGTTACAGGATCTATTCAAATAGAGTTTTCTACCAGCTTTGCATGAATCAATTATGTTCAAAATATTCTCTTCCTTCACTAAATTTTGTCACACACTAAAGGAAAGAGAAGTTAAAAAAAATTCAATGGGAAAAATCAAGTACACAAATATCTCATAAACAACAAACAAGAGTAACAAAAAGGTACCATACAAAGTCAAGGTCAATGATAATAAGAATTAGATTCAATTGACAGTTAATATAGCTTTTGATCCACCTTAGCGAGTGGTTTTATCAACACCTCCTCAGTGAACCTTCACCAATCTACCAATTTCTCCAGCTAGATTTTTAAAATAGCTATTGGAATGTAACATCATATCTCTCCATCCTATTCAGGAAGCTGACCCAATAAAGCCTCTTCTATAGGGATATGATCAACATATATTTTGAAAGTTTCATAGATCACCAAGCCATACAAAAAAAATGTATTAGTTTGAGACATAAGATACAAGATTTGATAGATGTCAATCATATTTCTCTTGGCACTTTAGTTGAGCCTCTTCAAGCCAAGTAAACACAATATAAAGCTTTGAAAATCTTCTCAGATCCCTTTCCACAACATTCTAAATAAGAGACAGGGGACACGTCAGGGGTTCACCATGCATATCATGCACATCCACCACTAGATACATACAAAACACCTTTGGTTGAGACACATCCTTTGAGAAACATGATTTGTGTATACAATTCTAGAGTTCTAGCTAGACCTTCCATCTCCTTCTTAGAGTAGGAAATCATTGAGGATGATTTAGATTATGATGCACTCTTTATCATATCTTACATTCATAATCATCCTATTCATACTATTTTCAAAGACAATGGATCTAATGTGAACATGTCTACTATGACATTATTGTAGCATTTAGAATATTTAGAGTAGGATATTACCCTGATGGACAAAGGTATTAATGGATTCAGTGGGCACATATAGAGTTCATTGGGTGAGATTATACTTTTTCTATAGGTTGGTCTAATACACGTGGCCACACCATTCACTATAGTTCTCAGTGTAGGAGTTTTTGATATGTTACTTGGTCGACCATGGATATAGAAAATTCAAGAATTACCTTCTAAAATTCATAGATGCATGAAATTCAATCATGTTAATCAGGTTGTTATAGTTAGTGGAGTTACATATGAGTTACCACTCCCCATTTCAGACCCATCTTCTACTCGATAATCACCAGTTTCAGTTTTGCCACCGGTTTTAGTTTTGCCACTAGTTATAGTTCCTCCTCTAATTCTGATTCAGACACAATTGAGGCATCTATCACTAACATATAAAGTTCATACACCTTCATAGCTTCAATATTCTAAATAACTTCTAGTTACAATGTTTACATCTAGGGTAGTATCATTGAGATCTCCTGCATCTACTCACAAAACACATGTTCAACTTATCCTACTACCAAATGGGTCCCCAAGAACCCTATAGTATTATCCAATTCTTAGAGTTATAGAGGGACCCCACATTAGTTTCTAATTTAGATATTTCAAATCATTTACAACATATACAACTTTTAGAGCTACAATCTCGACATTTCCATCGTGCTTCACGATTCCTCTCTTTGATATAGGACAACATGATAGGGAATATCCCATGAGACTCATAATTTAATATCATCCTTTCCTAGATTAACTATACATAGTTTCTTATGCTTGATTGTACATAGATTATATCAAAAATACCAAAAACAATATAAAATTTCAAAATACCAAAAACATTCAAATAGTTTAAAATACCAAAACATGCAAATAACTCAAGAACACTAAAAATATTTTGATTTTATGCATTATCCATGATTTATATCTCTAATACAATGCTAGGCTTACATTTGCTATTATATGCTATTGTTTGTTGATTTATCTAAATTACCATGCTTCACTTGATCTTTTTTGAGTGTGTGTAGTGACATCCAACTTTTTGATTGCTTCACTCTACCCATTGAGGTGGCATCCTACTTCTACATCGAGACATACATCGATATACATACACACTAGGGGAATATTCTATATGAATACACCATACAGGTTATGTCATTCCTACACCACACACTCTATTTATCATGTTGATGTACATTATTTACTAGTTTACACAGATTACTCTATCGATACTCACTAGTATATAGCACTTGTGTATTTCTTAACATATACTTAATCTTGTACTAACATGTCTTGCATATTTTCCCTCTTGATTTGATTAGTTAGATGTGATTATATTTCTAGTATTTTCATGATTGCCTTTCTTGATTTGTGTAGCTAGATGTGATTGCATTTCTCAGTTCATGTTTCTTTCCTATATGTGCCTTAGGACATTTTCCAATGTCCTTTGCCTCTATTCATATGTGTGCCTTAGGATATTTTCCAATATCCTTTACTTGTACTCTTCTATGTGATTATGGCTTCCATACCAACCTTGTTTATTTCAATTGTATGTTTATGCGGTATTTGAACATGCCTTGTATGTTTGCTTTCAAATTTGAGTGATATGTGCCCATGTCCCTTATTTGCTTGGCCCCTTGGCCATTTGTGTATGCTTCTTGCTTATTGCCTTGTGTGCTTGTTGATTTTTTGCTCCTCATAATGTACAATGCCATGATCCACATCATGCATTATCTCACTTTCTTGGATGCCATGATGGACATAATGCTCCATCCCTCCTTGAAAACTAAAAACTAACAACTAACACTTCCAATTCCAATTTAGTACATTGCACATGCTATTACATTGTTATATCTATCTAGGCATAACCCTATTGATCTAACAATCTCTCATTACAAACCATGTATATCTTGAGATATCTTATCGATGATCATTGCTATATCATGTATCTTTGTAGCCTAACACACTTGTAGGGATCTTTCTTCTGAGGGAAATCATTGTAGGGCATTCATTCCTACTCTTAGAAGAGAGGGGGAAAAATAAGAGTTTTTTCATAGAGATTAGAGTTCATAATGATAAAAAATCTAGCTTTTAGAATACCTAAAATAGCAACTAGACATCAAAATTGTCAGAATAGACCAGGTAGACAGTGAGAATATAAGAACAATTACCAGATTTGGCCTAGTATAATAGCACCCAACTTGGACTATAATGCCAATGCCACTAGTGTCCACTTTCAGTGCTCCTATATAAACAACAAAAAAACCAAAATTTATAAAAGTAGGCATAAATGTAGGTTCAACTATAGTTTTACACAACCAGACCAGTTCAAAATCAATAGTTTTTTAGTACACTTTCACTCAAATAATCCATATATATGGGCCATCATGAACAACATGATGGCTCTCACTTCTAGTTTTAGACATGGTAGTTGATATAAATTCTAGATCATAATCAATGTTTGAAACACTAGTGATTAGGGGAATGTGTTTGGCACATTTATTTCTTTTCTTTCTGAGTTTGGTATTGCCTAGGCATTCTTAGTAGTTGTGTGCCTTATTCCATCTACAGGTGGTTAGAATCATTTTAGAATGGCTATCATACAAGCCTAATTTCCACATTCCTAAGTTCCTAAGTTCTTGAGTGGCTTTCATATAAGCCTATTACACCATTTTTAGAGTGGATTTCATACAAGCCTAATATCCATCTTTCAAAATGGCTAAGAGTGGCCTAGTTTCTAGCATACATTTGGCTATCTATGCTAACATTATTAGATCATAGTACATTCATGGGATTTAAGAGCCATCTCATATGACACACATTTCATACTAGTATCAGTTAATAGCTTCACATAATGGGGAAATGATGGAGCCAAAGGTATAACTAGCCTTTATATTCTTGAGCTACTTATTCAGAGGGATTGGACACATAGTCAAAATATTGATTAACATATGCATGATAACCTAGCTTCACTTAGTGGACAACAATGGAGCCAAAGGTCTAGCTAGCCTTTGTATTCCATGAACCACCTATTTAGAGGGATTAGGCACATAATATAAGCATTGATCAACACACACTTGATCACTTAGCTTCACTTAGTGGGCAATGATAGAGCCAAAGGGCCAACCTTTGCATTCTTGAGCCACTCTTGAGGAATCGATCACTCAACTCCATTCATGATATTAATCTTGGTACAACATCATCTAACATTACTCAAAATTACTTAGCATCATAATAGGTTTTATACCTGGTGAGGTATATTCATTCCTTTCTCTGCCTCTCTCTCTTATCTAGCTTTGTGTATTCTTATTTTAGATATAACATATCTATTAAGAACTGATCTACTCTTTATTTTCTTTTTCAAATTCACACTTCAAAACATTATCTCTCTATACACACCCAACATCACAAAAATTCATGAGCTTCACCCTTGCAGGTAACTTTAGATATGCTTTCTATTTTTCCTTTATCCTAGTATTTCGCTTTGCTACATCACTAAAATAAAGGGCGGTAAATGTAGTCATATAAAATGTGAAAATTGATAATTTGAGCATGGCTAATGACACCCAACCCTTAGGTCCCTATTGCTTACTGTCATGACCCTTATAGGCATCATTTTCACTGATTCCCAGTCATCCATAGCCTTCTAGACTTGATCCTAGCTGAACCAAACTCCTCTTTCCATAATAGATCCATCCCTTAGGTCTCATTTACTCAAGACAATAGCACCACACTAGGATTATAACATCAGTGCCAATCCTATTCACTTTCAATACTATTGTTGAAGTTCATTTTTGTCCCTAATGGTCAATTTATTTTGGTTCCCCATCCTTTTCCTTGTCATCCTAATGTGAGTACATTTAACTAATGACTAATAGATCCTTATAAAAGCTGATTCAAAGATCATTTGGAAAGGACTAGCAATTATTACTAAGCAAGCAAGAATATAAAAAAGATTACTCAATAAATCTTCCCTATTATCTACATACAACCAACCAACACACTCACAAACTTATTCAAATATTTATACCAGTCCCTAGCTACATCAAGCACATCTAGTTTAACATTCTGCATCTTCATACACTCATTTTCACAAAGCACATCAAGTGGAAGAACTACGTATGGCTTGATCCCTCTTCAGAGTATTGGTATGTAGGAATTATGCCCACACAAGGGGTGTGGATCCATATATAGTGAATCTTACACACACTAACCCCACCCCTCTTGCTCAAAATTGGTCAAAGCATAATAGAAGATAGGGTTTGAAGAAAAAATATGCTCTACAGGGAGCTTTATAGACTTCTAACTATTAAAATTTTATAGATAGGGTCACATAGATATAGAGAACAAAAACTAAAAAGCTTAGATCCTTAGGAAAATAGTGGTAGAGGTGGAATACAACATTGGTGCCACTCTTATCTAGTTTTGACACTCCCATCTAATCACAAAATGAAGTTCAGATCTTAGTTTGTGATAGTGTCCCAAACCTGCATAGTGAATTTTAGCCTTCCCCCTTATTACTATTTTTAGAAAGGTAAAAATTAAAATCTAGTTTACACAAATCAGAAGCTTAATTATTACGTAATTATTTACTAATTTTATTATTTAGACCCTTTAACTAAATTAGGAATAATACACCAATATTCCAAAAATTGTTAAATCAGAACCCATTATTTTGTGCTCTGTAGGTTATTATAAGTAACAATAATATGAACATGTTTAGTTGATATGTATAATTGAGTATGTTGAGTATTAGTAGATGAGGATTCCATTTAATCCATTATGTATCTATGATGCAATGTGTATACACAATATTTTCAAAGTTTATCAATTACTAATGCTTTTTCTCTTGTAGGAACTTGTTGAGTCTCAATCTCTCTGAGTGCACACCTTAAGGGGTACACTAGGAAAGGGGTGGGGTAGACCATTAGTGATTTACAAGATTTTTATCCCTATACTACCACTTGATATCTACACAACCATCTCCTAAAAATACTCTCCTAAGCTTTGCCTCCTCTTTTGTACCCTCCTCTAGCCATTTTACACCTTCATTATCCCTTCCCTAACCTAACACCCAATATAATAGTTTACGTATATTGTCAACCCCATTTATCCTATACCCTAGTTGATAAAACTCATTTAGGTTCTATGTCGGTCACTGGTTGACCTAAACTAAGACCTAATTTGTTTTTTTCAATAATGATATAGAGTCGATTAGGCTGACCCTGTCAGCTAAACTTTCAAAAAGGTTTAGGGTTAGACTTAGCTATATATACACACTCATTTCATCATTTATTAAAGTAGAATAATATTAATATATTACACATCTACTTATCCACCATTATACTTAAGGAACATAGCTTAGGGTTTTAATACTTTCTTTGGAGATATAGATCTTGTCTTGTAGAGAAGTATTTTAGATGCATAGATAGGGTGTGTAGCCTAGATATAACTTATCCTTATTATCCTTACATAACACAATAACCTCTTGAAAAAAACCTTGGCCAAAGGAGAGATTGAGGCTCAATGGGTTCATATTTAATGGTAAATATTCCTAACTTTGTTCCTCTTTTGTAATAGTAGATAGATTAATATTTATACTTCTCTCCCATGCATTATGATTTCATATACATTGATGTGAGTATATAAATTATATGCATGTTTAATTTTATGATTTTTACCCCCACTTTGTGCTACAAGATTTGGTGAGCACTAGATTATATTTTGATTTATTTGTCATTATACTTAGTTAATATGAAAATATATGACCTAACTAGGGTTATTGCATAGTTTGCTTGATTGGAGGCTTTGGAACCCTCACTAGTGATTTTATTATGGTAAGATATCCCTTGGTTAGATCTAGTAGATCCATATTAGTCATGACCCTGAATAGCTACTATATCAACAATTAGAGGTGTGAGTAAGACTTATCTTATTTGAGCTAGTATTGATTAACAAATCAGTTACATTTCCTTTTGTATACATTCTGGTAAAACCAACATGAATCTAACCATTGAAAGGTTTTCTTTCATGCCATCATTTTTAGCATCATATTATATTTTTATATATTTTCAATATTATATTGAACCAATCGGTATATTTATGAATTTTTATGCACAAATTTAACACAGTCAATTCAATATGATTCTATTCTATCTATGTAGGTATTCATTCAAATATAGGTTATTGGATCAATCAGGTCAACACAATATTCTTATTCAAATTAATATTCACATACATAGTTAAACCATTTGACTCTGTCTGCTATTTTCTTCTATCAACATATAGGTTTACAATCATAGTCAAACCAGTCAACTCCATTCATTATTTCTTCTTCAACATACATGGTTTTGCAAACTTGGTAGAACTAGTCAACCAGTTATCAGAATTTTGAAATAGAATTTGAGCATCACAACATAAAATTTTATATTTAAAAAATCTTCAATCCCACCAAGGTTCCTTCCCTTCTCGCTATCATTTAAGTTGTTCTTTCAATAATATTTTTCACAAGTTTGCAGTCTATAAAACTATAGTCCTTTAGCCAACTAGGTCAACCTATTTGACACAGGTCTATAGTCTATCTTCTATTTATAAGACATAATCAACCTATTCGACTATGTTCTTATAAAAATTACTTTTATAGAACAACATCAACCTAGTTGACTCTATTATGTACTATTTGGATATAGTGTCATCTAAGTCTATTTTATACTATTCTCAATCAAGGAATTAACATCTATTTGCTAGTAATTAATTTACCTTTGTTTTTTAGTTATTTTTATGCTTAGAGTAACTCACATAGGTTCAATAGGTGTTATTTAAAATAAAAATTTTAGTTACACTATTTTTTCTTTTTTCCACACACTACCAAATCACTTTACATTAAAAAATCATTAAGCATTTGTCTTCCCAAGGTCTACCTACTTGAATTTCATCACCAAGGGAGAAGCTGACTTGGTTTTATCATCAAGTATAAATACATGGTTGATGGTATATATTTTCAAAACACCTAACACCCTTATCATTGTAGGATTTGAAGTGAGGGGGTAGGCCCCAATACCAAGCCAGTACCATCACTAATCCAGATCCATTTCAGCCCAAACATCCTAAAACTAACCTTAGATTGCTTTTTAGTTCCTTATTTCATCTAAATTCCCTATCACATTAAAATTAAAATTTATTATAACTTAATAACAATTATAATGACCAAATAGTTAGCATTTACTTTCTAGTCACTACTTGTTCTTTGATCATTATGTGTTTTATTACAAAAATTGCATTAGCCAATGTTGGTACAAGGTTTGTGTTGTGTGTTCCAATTGGATTGGTCACTTTGATCCAATTTTTTTTAAGCTTGATTTCATTTTTGCTTCAAATTCATCTTGAAAAATTTCCCCCTATTATAGAACACTATCATTCTAGTCAATACAGTCTCTTAAAGACTCTTTATCCTTCTTGCCTGCAATACATAATCAATTTACATGACTATGTATCCTTATCTCCCTATTTAATTCTTTTTTTAACAATCAAAAGTTGATATACATGACTATATATCCTTATCTTCTTATTTAGTTATCTATTAAGTAGTACACAATCAACTTGCATGACTGTGTATCCTTATCTTTCTTTTTTGTTTCATGGTTTATAGAGCACAATTGACCAATTCAAATTTGTCTCCCATTTTCTACGTTTATCTTTGAATCACTCCTTTTAACCTATTTTCCTCATCATAAACTTATTATTTGAGGAAAACACATAGTTAAAATTGAAAAACATGATGAGCTTTACCAATCCCAATAGGTTTCCCCAAAAATAGCCTATGGCTTCTACTTTAGATGAAAATAATGTGCATATGGCCATTCACACTACCAATTATGGGACTCCTCATTCATCATCAGTTTGCAACCCTCTTTTATCCTTAGACAATCATCCAAAATAATAGTACACACCTAAAAGTATTTCCTTCATCAATTAGTTTCCTTAACATAGGGCAAATACCCTTAAACTATTTACAATCTCACAATAAGTGGTCAAGCAGAAGAACCTCATTCACCATCCCCTTCATTATATCATGGATTTTGAGGTCACATCTTCTTTGCTTCTCAACCCCTCCCTTCTATTTTGACTCCTTTTCATATTATGACCTCTACTTTTGATTTCTTCAACCTTCATGCCAAGTATATCTATTAACATGGAAGGTTTAAAATCTAGTGGGCCTTTTCCATGGCCCCTCTTCCTCAATCATTTAACTAGTGCACTGTTTTATGCCAATGATAATCATGCCACTAGTGCTTCTTTTTATTCTAATGTCAATCCTTCTACTAGTGCATCTTTTACTACACATGATAATCATGCTACTAGTGCCTCCTTTTATACCAATGCTTCTCAAGCCACTAGTGCCGTGCATACCACTACTCATAGTGCAACCCAAGCCACTAATACCAATGCTAATGCTTTGCATGCCACGCAAACTATTCATAATACCACTCAAACCCATCAAATATTAATACAAAATATTAATAAAATGAATTATTTTCAAACTAATAATGCCAATCAAATGATGAATATGTAGAATAATCTTATTCTCCTTCAAAATCAACCTCAATTGGTTCTGTGGGGAGCACAAAATCAAAATGCCCCCCACCCTCCCTTAGGGATTCCTATGGTAACCTTATTCTTCAACCATCCCTTTTTATAAAAATGATTAAACATCTTCAAAATTAACCTCTTACACCTCATTTGACCATATATACATAGGAGGTATCAAACTTACCATTAGTTAAAATGGGTTGACCAATCCTACCTTACATTTAAAAATGTTTGGTAATATCTACAAAGATTGGTTCAAATTAAACACTTTTGCTGATACCAAACTATTAGTAAAAATAATATTTGAAGACACTTTAGATTGGTATAATCAACTCAAATCCCATTCTATCATTATCTTGGAAGATATAGTTAACTCCCTAGTACAAGAGTTTCAAACTAGTGACCTCCCTGAGAATACCTTGGCTCACTTTATCAATTGTAAGCAACTTAAAACTGAAATAACATAATCTTTCATCATAACATACACCATAAAATGGAAGATGATAATATTTTTCATCTATTCACTAACACTCTTTATCATAATTTGAAATATTGGGTTAATTCTCTCTCTCCAAGAACCTTGGAAGAAGTCCTTGACCAAGCCAAATGCCAATATTTTCTCATGCACCAGTTTGAGCCATCCCAACCTCTCATGGGCACTCACATGCTCCTTAAAAATAAAAATCATCATGCTACCAATGATAGTGTCACCTATTCTTATGGTACCATTCAAAATATTCAAGCCATCCCTCCCAATAATGTTATGGAGCATGCTCCCCCTATAAACAACAACCCTAATCCTTAAATTTATCAAATAAAAAACATTAATGTTCATAAACCTTTATCCTTAACCAAGATCCAAAATCATCTACCAAGGTTTATACCATGAGAGATTGACCTCACTCACCTTATGAAATCATGGTATGATCCAAATAAATTTTGTATGTTTCATGCAAGTTGGATCCACTCTCATGAGACTTTTAAAAAATTACATAATTTAGCTATAGATTTCCTTCTTGGCCCAAAGTTTGATCATGATTCACTCATTCGTAAACACTAACAAGCCTATGATATAGCCTTTAAATCTAAAAAAACACAAAACAAAAATAAATCTTTAAACTAGGATAATGCTCATCCTACCATATATAAAGACCCTCTTCCTAATCATGAAGACAATAATGAAAAGTCTACTCCTTCTACCAACAACATTGAAATTTTTATAGACCAAGATCCCAAAGATAATGTGGTAATTATGACTAATATGCTAAGGTTACTTGTTTTAATTGATTCTAATCTAATCCACATGCACCAAATATCCCAAACATTCTATGTTATCTAAGTTCTTCCCCTTCTCATCTAATAGAGTTGGGGCAATAAGACCTTATCTCTTTCCAAGAACCAATTCCAAAACCTCAATTGTATAATACCTCTCATACCATTTCTCCAAATACCCTAACATCTACACATATCAACAACATTCTTCAACCTTTTAATAAAATTTCTTCAAATAAATAACCAAACATATGTAAATAAACTATCCCATCATCTAAATATAATCAACTAATTTATCCTCAAACTAAACTGACCATGTATAATCAACACAAGTTTGAATGCACTTTTACTCCTCATTCCTAGTATCTCCTCCAACATTATGCACCTCTATCTAGCAGTCCCCCCATGGGTTATGATGAGTGGGACCCTATCATAAAAATTACCAATATCCCATCTCAAATACATTTTATAGAACTAATGAGAACTTATCTGCATCATCACAGATACCTATATGAAATACTATTTGAAATGAACCTCCCTTGTACTCCCCTAGTAGGATGTGAAGCTACCTTATCTGGGTTAGAAGATAGTATCTTAAAATAATGCACAAAGATGTCTATACACATTGAAGAAACAATGGAAACTTCTCTTTCTTTTAAATTTCCTATTACTTCCATGATCCTAGATGAGATTATAATTTGTGTAGATGATCATCCACTATTTATAAGAATTCAAATAGACAATATCCAAGTCAAGCATGCTTTGATTGATGAGGGTTCAGGCACTTATATGACCTCCCTCAACTTTATTAAAACTCTTGGATATTTTGAGTGTAATATTAAGTCCACAGGTAACACATGTCAAAGTTATGATTGAAGGCAAATTATTCCCTTAGCTTACACATGGATTCTTATTACCATCCCTCCTATCATTGTATGAATGAAGGTTATGATATTTAACTTTCCTCTTTCCCATAACATCTTGCTTGGTAGGCCTTGGAATCATTGCATGAGGGCTACTGCATCTTCTTCATGTTAATATGTCAAGTTTCCCCATAATGGTGCTATATATAAAATTAAAGGAGACACAAACCCTTGGAGTTTTTAACAATTCCAATAATGTGATGTATTAAAAATTACAACCCTTGAACCTTTGTCGAGTATTCCATTCAGGGAATCTCAACATTTCAATTTTCCCTCAACTCTACTTAAGGTTATCATGGTCACCCTAAAATCATCAATAACATAACACCTAACCTCTTATATTAGGATGATGAGGAGCCAAATTAAATCAACCTCAAGATAAAAACTTTGGATTTATCCCCTCATCTCATCACCCAACTTACACCATCCTTGAAGCCATGTTCCTGTCATCCACCTATCGATAATATACCCATGGTCTTAATGAAAACTTGGAATTTTATTCATCATGCCACTTTAGATGAAAAAATAATACCTACCTACACCATTGACATTCATACACCCAATTACAATTATGGTTAAATTTAGATGATCTATTTTTAGGAGGAATTATCTAGAATAGACATGTTGAGATTCTTCGGTATTGTTCTTCTTTATTTTAGTCTTTTCATTTGTCTTATCATATTACTTATTATATAGTTACTAATTTTAGTATTATTCCTCTTGTTCATATCATAGATATTGAACACCCACATGATACACCTCTCTTTTTAGAAGAGCCTCTTAGGAGCATGCTCATGGATCATGTTATGACTAGTCCTTATCATTTCACTAGATACCAGAATCCATATAACCTGTTTCCCCTATAGATGCTTAATACCATTTTAAAACCCTCTTCACATCCTAATTATCCCTCATCTAATCCTAGTATTTATTCTAATCCTAATATACCTTTAGTTGATCCTTATCATGTGTCTGACTCTGATTCTCCTTTAGATGAGCCTAGCCTAGTCTCGCCACCAGCCCTGCCTTCCCCTAGTGATGGACTACTTCATTTTACACAACTTTATCCCTTACCCACCTAATGGGATGATAAAAAATACTATGAAATTAAAAAATTTATTGGTTATTGGAATAGAGACTACCAGTTATACTAGTCTTCTTGGGCTTTTGCTTACACTCCTGTTAGTATATCCCCAAAGCCTACTAATAAGTGTATCCATTGCTTCTATAGCAAAAATAATAATTATTTCACCTATTATCAAAATATTCAATAATATATCAACACATTAAATCCTACCATTCCTAAAACTATAGATAATTATATACCTCCTCCCAAGTTATTTCTTGAGTATATTCCAAAATATGGAGAGGTATATTATCTATGGAACTAGTGTGATACCCATCATACTGATTTTTGTCACATCCTCAAATAGAATATTTAGGATAACTTTATGACCATTATTGAACACACTATTCCTCTTCCCATAGTTCCCCAACATAAGAAGGATCCTCCTTCCTCCCATATGGTTCCTTCAGCTATTGATACTCCTCCACCCATGGTCCCTTTTTTGCCCATGGTCCCTTCTCTACCAGTGACTCCTTATCCTACCAATACTAATCTTATTCCTCTTCTTAAGTATTTTATGCATGATAAACCTCATGAGCATGATATTTTAGTTATACCTACATTTTCTATAGAGGAGATTTGATAAGAGGTATTTTCATAGCTTTTCCTCAGGGTAGATGAGACTCTTACTGCAGTTAGGATCCAATTTCACAAAGATATATCAGATGTTATATATAATATTTAAGGACATATTTATCAATATTTGTGAACACAACATGGTGTTATTTTACTCTTCATTATTATTTTGGATTAGACTTGTGATCCACTTTTATATCTATTTTATATCATTTGACTATGTGTAATTGTTTTCTTTACTTATCTATCTTACATGGATATTTATATTTCACATTCTATGTTGTATATGGTTTCATTTATTTCATATTATCTTATGGATTATTTTCATGATTTCCATGATTACATGATTATATTTATGAGTTCATTTATTTTCATGGATGTTTTTGTCTTTTCTCATGTTTTTTTGCTACCTTATCTCATACAACACAGATAGTTATTATTGTGACTTGGTTATACAAACCTTGTTCCCCTTAGTAATCCTTCTTTACCATGCGATCAGTTAATAAACAATTCATCTCATTTTAGTCCTATTCTTAAAAATCTACTTTAAATCTCCCTTTATTCCCTTATTTCCTTTTTCAAGCTAAGCATACACATGGTTAAAACTTGATATAACATACTAGTTCATAGGCAAGCCTAAATGTTTAGTTAGTCATGTCTTTGGATACTTAGATTCAATTAGCGAAAGTCTCAAGCTCATTCATGTGTATCAATTTTATTCATCATGTTGGTTATTCCAAATCTATATGGAGGAGGAATCTTTTAAAATCCATAAAAATTTAAAATCAAAATCATTCAAAGAAAAGGCAATGATATAAAAGGCAACATTTAAATATCAAAAGTCAAATCACATTAAAATATGTGATTCGTAACACATCTCAATTTTATAATCAAATATCAAACTCCAGAATTGGCCTCATGATAGAGTTGAGGTCCATTAGGGTGAGATAGGCCATTAGATTAGGAAAGGAGAGTAAATAAATCTTAGTAATACCTACTTTCTCACAAAAGTACCCAATCTTCACAGTAGACTGATGGCTCTGTAAAAGGTCTTGAGGAATGGGGAACATGTTGTTAGAAGGTAGGTCCTTTTTCCTTTCTCTTGATTATCTAACCAACATGAGTTGATCTTAAATCTCACTTATTTTCCTATACAACTTTACACTTATTATGAAGGGGCATCCTTTTTATTTTGATAGTCATCAACCACTTAGTGTCTTTCCTATGTACTTAGTGTACCTTTTATTTCCTAAGGTATTCTCATAGATACCTACGTTATGATTTTCTTACATTCCCTCTTCTATTTAAAACAATCCTAATATTGCCTCATGAGAAATATTATTTTGTTAACCGATCACTCCCCCCAGGATTTTCATTTGTGAGTTGCATTGTAAGACCATCAGTAGGACCATGCCTTCCTCACAAATTACCATATTAAAAACATCCTTTTAAAATCATTCCCATAGTTATTTACACCTAATTTGTGTTCCCTTTTTGAGTTGAATTTTAAGACCATGGATAGGACTAGGCCTTCCTCAAAAAATATTCCAATACCCAAGTCAATGAAATTACATGTGTAAAATTTGAGATAAGTTGTGATTGCTTATGAGTTACACATCATTGACATACTTCCATCTTGATATAGTATTTTATATTCTTACTTCATTGATATTTCAATTTTATCTTCTTATTTTATGATTGTATGTATACTTACAACCATTTTTCTTAAATTTTTCATACTTCCCAACTTGAATGAGTGAGATCAATTTAATTCCATTTTCTAATTTTGTTTTTCTTTTTATACTTCCCAATGTGATTTAGTATGATTGATGGACTTAATTGTTTTATATTTATACCATTTGGTTTTCATGAGCCTTCCATTTTATTACATATTTTCATACTTGCCAATGTGAAATAGTGTGATTTTATCTTATTTTAACTTGGTATAAATCTTTTACATGGTTTAAAAATAAAAGCTAAATACATGTGATAGAAAGAAGTATATCCATGCATCAACATCCACAACCAAGTACAATTCATGAGATAAAATAAAAAAGTCAAAATCTCTCTCTCTCTCTATATATATATCTTCATATGTTTTATACAAAATAAAAAGTACAAATAGATCTAGCTCTAAGGCTAGGCTCCATCTTACCTATAATGTGGACTAGCCATGTTGCCCATAGATGCCTAGGACTATCCACTCTAAATGGTACATTGTAATTATATAGTATGGGATATCAAATATACAACCTACCCATGTTGATTAGCCACCTAGGCCTACACCTATCCAAGCTAGATAGTGGTATCCATGTGTGCTACCCTCTCTCATGCCAAGACTTACCAGGACTATGAATCTCCCTCTCCCACCCCTATCAGTGGTTGTATTCCATCCCCATGTGCCTAAAGTTTCCTCATGGCCTCCCCCACTAGTTTAAACAATCCCACCTAGGCTAGGGTAGACGGTACCATAGGAATATATAATGTGGTGGGGTCATGTGGAGACAACACCCCATCTAAAAATGTCATGATATGATTCCACTATCAAGGCTCCCTATCTATCCTCTTATGAACCGATATCTACAAAACTAAAAAACTAGATAGGAATCATATCATACATATATCTCAAAATATATGTATCTAACATAATCACAATGCAACTAGTGTCTTATATCAAAAATTTAAATCATAATTAAATTATTTCTCACTAGTGCTAATGTCACCAACCATCGTCTCTCTGTCTACTCACCCATTGAGCATGGTATCCCTATCCTCTCATCCATAAAACAATTTATCTATGGGTTACCTCTGTACCAATGTAAAGCCAAGAATTATCACTTGAGCACACCATGAAATTCTATTCAAAGGTGCCTCTATGAACCAACTATGTCCTGGAGTGGTTATTGGGTCCTCCTATTCCATAGCCCTTGCCTAAACCTACTCTTGATGATGGTGCCTCCATCTTTGATGAGAACATGGTGGTCACTACTACTACTGCTATGGTGCCTATTTTGCACTAGTATTCATGTCCATGGTGTCTCCCCTTGTTAGCTTTGTTACTTATTACTACCATGCTTGACTAGTCTATGGTCTAGCACATTCATCTTGATCACTGGTATCTCTACTAGTACTCCTCCTCCTCCTCTCCCCCTTGGATCTCTAAAATTCTATACCAAATAAGTAGGCACTAATAGAGGAGATTTTGGGTGTGGGAGTCTGAACTATCCTAAAAATCATGCCACTAGATGCAACTTTACCCATGAGGTGTAGTGGCCTATGATTTATACTCATGCCAACCCTATAATAATAATCGCCCAACTAGTCCATATAGTAGCAATGTGTATAT
Source organism: Torreya grandis (assembly GCA_037957365.1). NCBI lineage: Eukaryota > Viridiplantae > Streptophyta > Pinopsida > Cupressales > Taxaceae > Torreya > Torreya grandis. Next base: position 10,879,600 of record JARHVA010000019.1, on the reverse strand, counting down.
ATGAATGCCACATGATCTCTCCTCATATGACAGTCTATAGAGATGGCACATGGGGCATGGACTAAGCTACATGATCCTATCTCCACCACACTACTTAAGTCAACCTATCATCAACCACATGGGGAAACCTAGTTGGATGATACATGGGGAACCTCTCATATATCCAAGCACTCAACAAAACAACATGCCCCATGATCTTCTGACCTTTGGACATCATCCCATACATATCATACATGAGCTAAACCTAGACGATAACCCCAAAATCATAGATTGCTCCCTAATCTAGTATATACTGACACAAGGATATCATGTATAATGGTACCTTACCATCTAACTTGTGACACAACACTAATGATATCACAAGTCCTAACACTACCTTCTAAATGTTTATAATGTTCAGAATATAGACATCAAATGAGCTCACCCTCAATTTGAGGTATATTTTATTTGATCATGTCACCTAATGGGCCTATATTCATCTCTCATCTAGATCCTTCAATGTTAGTGATCACTGGTGTCCTACCTATAGGTAGTCAAATCAATACATGGACATACTCCCATGTGATACCCACCTCAATGACATCCCCATCCACCACCCATGTGAAAGTGTTGGTTAATCTTTCCCTTGCTGTAAAGAACATGACAATGAGATCAACACTTAGTGGGATCTACTTCATCTCCATATGCCTCTAAAACCCAACATGACTAGTCGAGCTCCATCCATGTCACTCAACTGATCCAACAAATTTAGAAGCCACAATGCATCTATCAAGTGCCAATATCTCTATCATCTTTGTAAAATATCAAACAATAAAGGATGTATAAGATATTCATGTCATAAATAATCAAAATACATTCTTAAAAATTTACAAATTAATTAATTCATTAGCTAGTTTGATTTAGTTTCTCATATTTTCTAATTTTCCTACATAATCGACCTATTTAATACTAAATCAACCCCACACCTTATTTTTGATACTAAATTGGCCCTTATCATTTTCAACTAGATTATCCTATTTTATACTAAATCAACCCTCCTTCAGCGTTAGCATACTAAATTGGTCTTGTGTTACATAGTCATCCCCATTTTGTAGACTATATTAGTCCTCTTCTACAAACTAAGTCAGCGCTCTAGTACACATTCGACCTTATGCTCATTTTAAACTAAGTCAACCCACTACTACACAATCAAACACCCATTAGAATACTAAATTGGTCCACTACTACATAGTCAACCCTTAACTTTTTGCTCAACTTATATACCAAGTTGACTCTATCAACTTTGTTCCTTCACAATGGTAACTTTTTGACCATTTACCATAAATGCCTTAGGCATTCATTCATCTACCTTCTTCCTACCCAGTATCTCATTCTACCCTTAGTCTATCTCAAACTTTCATAGGGTTAATTTTGGTTCTTGGATTTTTCCCATATATTAGTTTTTCATATTTAGCTTAGTTTCAAATAAAAATACTCAAAATTTTTAAATTCATAATTACTTACCTGTGTAACACTCATTACAGCTGCTATGCGTCCTCCCCATATTAGTTGTGATCTCCTCACCATGATGGCTCTCAAGTCTTAAATTGGATCTCTCAGTGATATATTTTATCATAATAGTAAAATTAACAAATTAATTATTTTTACCCTATTTATATTTACTATTCAAAATTATTTACCTATCAAATATTTACCACTAGATTCTATCTTTTGATAAAATCTTTATTTTTACTAGCTCTTTTTCCAAATCATAAAATGTTATAAAATCTTGGCATTATATAGAATATTTTCACCTATTACATGTATATGTTTTAATTTTTTTGTTTTTTTTTCTCTTTTTTACTAATTTCTACAGGTTTGCCTAATTTTCCCTACATTGGACACCTTCATATTTCTTTCATCTCCTTCTTTATCTAAAATTCTAAGGTAAGTAAAAATATTTCTTTCATTTCCTTTAATTTATCTTATTTTCTCCTTACTACAATTTTTTTAGCTTCAACATTGTGTGTTGCTATGTTCTTTTACCAAAGCCCCATCCCATGTTGCACCTACATGATACGTGATGAGCTTTGATTGGGGCATATACATACACATATTATTTTCAAACTTTATCAATTATTGATGCTATCTCTCTTATAATAACTTGTCGAGTCTCAATCTCTCTGAGTGCATATCATAAGGGGTACACCAAGAAAGGGGTGGGTAAACTATTGGTGCTTTGTAGGATTGTTGTCCCTATACTACCACTTTATATCTACATAACACCTCTTGAAAACACTCCCCTAAGATTTGCCTCCTTTTTTGAACCCTTCTTTATTAATTTTTTACCTTCATTAGCCCTTCCCTAGCCTAAAACCCTTTATAATGATTTATGTTACACTGTTGGCCCCATATACCCTATAATTTAATTGATACAACTCATTTAGGGTCTAGGTCAGCCCCTGGCTGACCTAAACCAAGATCTGATTTATTTTTGTCAATAATGATATAGAGTCAATTGAACTGAACCTATCAAATAAACTTTCAAAAAGCTTTAGGGTTAGATTCATCTAAATATACACACTAATTTCATCATTTATTAGAGAAGAAGAAGAATATATTGCATATCTACTTATCCACCATTCTACTTGAGAAACATAGCTTAGGGTTTCAATACTTATTTATAGATACAAATCTTATCTTGTGGATAAGTATTTTGGATACATAGATAGTTATGTAGCTTAGAGATAACTTATGCTTTTTATCCTTACATATCACAACAATGTCTTATGAAGCACCTTGGCCAAGGGAGAGATTGAGGCTTGACGGGTTCATCTTCAAAGGTAAGTATTCCTAACTTTGTTCCTCCTTTATAAGAGTAGATAGATTAGAATTTATACTTATCTCTCATGTATTAATATTTTGTATACATTGACATGAGTATTTATCTTATATGCATGTTTACTTTTTATGCTTATTACCCCCACTTTGTGCCACAAAATTTGGTGAGCACTAGATTATATTTTACTTTATTTGTCATTATACTTAGTGAATATGAAAACATAGGACCTAACTAGGGTTATTGCATAGTTTATCTTGACCAGAGGCTTTGGAACCCTCCCTAGTTATTTTGTTATGGTAAGAGATCCCTTGGTTAGGTCTAGCAAATCCATCTTAGTCATGACCCCAAATATCTACTGTATCAATAATCAAAAGTGTAAGTAGTATTTTTCTTCTTTGAGTTAGGATTGATTAATAGTTTATTTACATTTCCCTTTATATACACAATGGTCTCTTGAGTATGGGACACATAGGAAAGGTGATTGCCTATTGATTACCCTTTTTAGAGGATTAACCTTAGTAGGTTTGATAGTTATCTATCTTGGAATAAATTATTTTTGTTCAAGTGGATGTTCATATGGAATTCTATAAACTATGATTATCTTATTTGTATGAATGTATTTAACACACCCATACACTATGGAAGGTAATACACAAAGCTTATGTATCCAAGGTTATCCCAATAACATATCAAAGACTCTAATGTATGGTATAAATGAGAAGGTAGTGACCAAATGTACTGGGCCAACTTATAAAGGTAAGTCAATATCACCAAGAATGTGTTGTGAGGTCAAGTGATCTAACCATTTTGGTTGAAGGGTAAAAATCATCATGTGTATGTCCCAAATGTGAAAGTAATGGCATTGTGAAAACATTTTTTGCTAGAACAATTATCAATCATAACACTATGAATATGCTAGTGATCAAGGTATGCTCAAATAAATAATGAATAAGATCTAAGTCTATTAGTGCCTAAAATTGCATTAAATTAATTGAGCCCCTATCAAGTGTAAATGCCTAAGTACAACATGAGTCGAGTATCAAAACCTAAGTCCTTAGCCATATTCCTATTTTTCAATGTCCCTTTGAAAGGTCAAGTTCATTTTAAATCAACTAAGTATTATTTGGTCTTTACTTAGTATGTATATAGTGTTATTTGCATTAGGCAAAGTGTTTTACAAAAATTTCAAAAGAATTACATTTCTTCAAGAAAAGTGTAAAGTCAAAATTCTTCAAGAAAAATGTACGACTCATTTGTTTTAGGGAAATTGTTTTAGACATTTTGTCTGAGATAATTATCTTGACAAAAAAAAGTTTGAAAGATATCATATGCTTTGGAGTAATTATTCCAGACAAAAAGTTCAAAATAATTATCTTGACAAAATGCTTGAAAGGATTTTTGCAGAGCAGGAATGCTAAAGACTAATTTCTATGGAGGAATTACCCAAAATAAAAGCCCCAACATAAAAAATCCACATGAAAATAGGATGCTCGAGACCAAAAGGCTTGATAAACAAAGTTTCCAAAGAAATTTTATTGAATTGTAGGTATGATGGTCTTGTAGATGTATTTTGATAGGTGCATGGATGTCAATTTTAAATCATGACAAGTAGTCATTAGGATTCAAATTTTCCAGGAAGGTTGTGTGAGCATCAAATGAAGTAGTCATTTGATTTCAAATGGAAGTAGATCTATGGCTCATGTTTTCTTGGGTGAGGATAATCCAAAAGTGATCAAGGATTTGAAAAGTTAAAGATCTTATGAGAGAACATGAAATTGATAAGTGCCAAGATCTCAAGAAAGCAAGAACAGATCCAATGATGAGTGGAATAGGTCAAAAGGTCAAGAAGAATAAGGTGCTATCATGTGATGCAATGGCACCTAAAGAAATGAAAACTATTTACAAGGTATATAAGAAGCCCATAGGGCTACCAAGTGGCACATCCTTAAAGCCAAGTATAGGCAGTGTCCAATAATGCTCATCCCTTCAGATCATGATCTAATGGAATGTATTTACTCACCTTAGCTAGATATGATAGTTTATATCCAAGGTTGAAAAGAGAAGGATCCTATAGACAAACATATAGATGATAAGTGGCATAACTATGTGTCATGAATTAGAACTAAAACATATCACATAAGATCAATGGATCACATTTGCTCAAGTAGAGATGATCTAATGGTGCAAGCCGAGATGGACTTTTCAAAGGGCTTGAATTGCATGAGAAAGTGACAAGTGCCTAGATTGGAACTAATTAATCAACTTAATCACTCTTAGACCCCATGAATGCCTAGTTAGATCCAATGTGGCATTTTAAGTGTTAGTATATCAAAAAATTTGGCTTGGAATCTAAAATTGATGGTTTTTTCATGGATGTGGCAATGATTCAAAGCATAGAGGAAGGTCTAACTACCAGTCTAATGCATTTTTTCCAAATAATCATAGATATTTTATATTTTCATCACTATTGGAGCTTTCTAATTGTAATCATCATAAGGTAATGGGATTTCATTGGCATGCACAAAGAGGAGGATTTCTATCTCGAAGCTTCCATGATTTGAAAATTGATTAATAGGAGAGCATCTCTAGATGGTTACACATGAAGATAAATTTTGTTTGGCTCCTCAAACAATTTCTTCCCTCCAACTATGCAAGTAAGTAGTCAAAAACATCTTTAGGTGGTTGTATATAATAAAAAATTATTGTTTAAGCCTCCACCATAAATTTCACCATCCTGATCATGAATTCATTGACATCTTTAGTTAAGCCATCAAATGCTTATTACAAATCTTCATCATTCCTTGTAAAGGCAGTTGTAACAATGATTCTTTTCTTACAAGTGGATTAGAATATTAGGCATGGAAAAGGGCATATTCTAACTGGAAGTATCTTAGAAGACTTAAGGGCTTGTTATATAATTTTACAAATTATAACCCATAGTCCCAGATTTGAAAATGTTTAACTAGAGGGCTTCTCCTCTATTCAAGGGGTGGGTTGTGTTTTTGGGTCTTTGTTTTATTTTTATGTATATGCTATTTAAAATTTTGGGATCACTACTATGTGTATTTTTCCTCTCTTAATAAGGTGGTTACAATTGTACAACCATTATCAAGCTCAAAGAGCATGTTTATATGTCTCCCCTATCCAACATGGAGCAAATATACCATGCTTGTCCCCATGGAAACATTTTGAAACACTGATATGTGTAATATTTTATTTCAAAGTTAATGAAAATGATTATGGTTCTCTACTAATTTTTATTGATGAAGTGAAATAATATGGCTTTACAAATGATGTTGATTATAAATTTGGGTTTGTGCTCATTACTGGTTGTCACTTTGAGCATAGATTTAGATTATAAACCCTTTCTACATTATTTTAGGATATGTTGTTGAATAAATTATTAGGGCACCCTACATTTATGGATTTGACAAGAAAAAACATGTGAGATTCTAGTTTTAGTGTATGTTTTAAGATTTCAAGGATCATTTGGGTATTTACATTTCATTGGCACTAATAAGTGAAAATTACTCTTGGTAGTTCCATTAGCTTGCATTTAAGTTTTCTACATCTTTTTAATAAGTGATGTCATAAATGTTGAAAGAATCCTTGCTGATTGAAAGACACTAGCACATTACCCTCCCCTTTTATATAATCATCTAACTTGTCCTACCTTGTAAATGATACAATCCTTAGTGCATATTATAAGTGTCATTTTACCAACAAATACATAAACATCTTGCCTATATAACATGTGTTTACAATTTGTGTTTTAAATACCAACATTACAATCTTTCATTTAACCCCTTATTATTGAAAATTCTTTAGAATGAAGGTTTCATGCACTTTCCCATCTATCTTTAGTAGCTTGTGTATTACTTAGATCATTTTTGCATTCATTGTGACAACCCTTGTCAGGTGGAGTGTGCAAGTTTGGTTGTGCCTTGGTCATATGTGTTGTTATTTTTTGCCATAAATCCCCATGGAGGTTAAATTGAAGAATATCTCCATGTGAGTAAGCTATCCCATAAGTCCTCTCACTGTAGTTTAGGTAGAGCTAAAAGTAGTAAGGAGCTAACCATACCCTTTGTAGCTACCTTTCAGTCATTTTTTCTATTTGATTTATTTTGGATGCCAAACCCTTGGCTACAATGACATATCATTGGGATTTTCATCTTTGATTGCCATTTTATTTTAAAGTGTGCAAGGTTGAGCATTATAGGTGTACAATTGAGAACCAACACTCTTTTGGTACCATTGTCAAGGACTAAACTAAAGTCTAGGTCACTTATGTTGCTAGGGACTCTTACAAAGAGCTGATTGCATAAGTTTAAGTTTGAAAAAAGTTCTCTACCACTATTTAATGTAGGTAATATTAGCTACATGTTTAGACAAGGTTTATTCATGTTATTTCATGGTTTGAAAATTGATGTTATTACTTTCTACTTTTCTCTCTTGGCCATCAATGCTGCAACACTTCACTAGGAATGTGCTAGGATTTGAGATATTTGATAAATTGACATTAGCTAAGTTTCTTGCAAAGAGATGTTAAAGTTAGAAGTTGAAAGGAGCTTTCTCCCCTTTTGAATGCATTCTAAAAAAATTAGTGTCTTTTCTTGTCATCTCATTAAGCCTTAGTGTGTTTTTAGAATGTATCACAATAGTGTGTCAACTATTATATTTTAGAAGTTTGATTCTAGTGGCATCTTAAATTCCATCTTTTGGTTTCAAGAAAGATCAGTGCCTAGTTTGAATATCATTTTTAAGTTTTAGCTTTGGGTATTTCTTGTTTGAAAATTTGGAAGGATTGAGATCATATTTCAAAGGTGACCCATCTAAGAAACTTGTCTCACCATTAAGTTTATATCAAAGATGAAGGGGACAAGTTTGGAAGCCTATTGAAGGGCAAAACTTAGCTGCTAAGGGTTGTCAAGATTATGATAATCTTGAAATATTTGTTGACCCTCCCATTATTGAGGACTATCATAACTCTCCTAGGAGTTATAAAACCTATAGTCCCATTTACTATCAATGTCCTTCTCAACCAGCTGAATCCCCTCTTAAGTGTGAACCATGAAATCCACCTCATTCACCCCCTCACATACCTTTGCTAGTTGTTCTTGAAAATCCAATTGAACCAATCATGAGACATAAGGACCCTTATGAGAATGAGAATCTTACATTTTATGTTCCTATATTTAGACCTATAAATTTTAATGACATGGAAGGTTATCCTAATGAAGTCCTAAATGAAGGAAATGCCTTCCAAAATTATAAGGGAACAATATAGTGAGTGGTGATAAACACCTGAGGGATTTTCACAATATTATTAAATATTATGAAGTTGAGCATGAAGATGTGTGTATTAAGTTGTTTGTGCACATGCTAGAGGAAGATTCTTGTGAATGGTTTAATTCTATTCCCAGTGGATGCATTGATTCATAGGAAGAAATGATGAATGATTTTAGAATATAATATGGTCATAGAATTAATCCAAGGTTCCTTTTGGCTAAATTTGAAAATATCAAGAAGAACCCTAATGATTGTGTTTAGGATTTCAATACATGGTTCAACAAAACTATGATTCAACTACCTAAAAACATTAGGCCCAGTGATACAACATGCTTGATAAAGTATTGTAATGCCTTTGACAAGAACGTTGCATAATACTTAAGGGACAAGGCTCCCATGAACCTATGATTTGAATTCAATATGGCTATACAAATTTAAAATATCATAAAGGCTATGGGAAATCCCATAAACAAGTGATCTGATGTGAAACTAGTCACTTTAGAAAAGACACAATCCACAAAGACAACCAACCTTGAGGAGACTATTAATGCTTTGGCATCTACTATCAAATAAATGTCATAAAAGTTGGATAGAGATAAAAAGGGGATCCCTCATATATCTACCAGTCAAGAGAGGGATCCATATCTAAATCAAACACAAGGAAGGCTTGATTTCCACCATCAAGAAAATGATAGAAGGAAGAGGCCTGCACATGAAGAAAGAACAAATAGAAACTAGAATAGAGGGGCTAAAAAATAAGTACCTGATCCATTAAATGCCAATGTGAATATGGTAGGTTGTGATATTGATATTGATTAGTGTGACAAGTGATTCTTTCGACATCCTCCATGTGATAAAACTAAACTAATTGATGAAAATATGGATGAACATGAGTATGTGTCATCTAAAGATGAAATTTTGATGTTCAATTATGAAATTCCCTAAAACAAGATGTCTGCCTCCATGGAATTACTGAGTGCTACTCCTATTGATCAATTTTAGAGTGTAGTCAAAAGGGTAAGTGTCCCAACTTATGAATTTGATTGTGATGTTAATATGACACAAGCATATGAATTTTTCATTCATGATTCTGATTTTTTAAGATCATTTGTGATTAAAAAATATGGTGGGGGAACTCTATCAGTTGAGGATAGGCAACTACTAATTAGTAAGTGCCCAAGAAAAAGAATATTACTTGAGAAGCAAGTATCAAACTGTTGATCCTCAAGACATTACCCTTACAAATCCAAAGGCAAGGGATATAAGTAAGGAAGCTAAGATAAATATAATAGTCCTAAAGGATTATAAAATAACATCCATTTCCCAATATGATAGACCTAGAGGTCCTTTTGCTAAGAATAAGGTACCTTTACTATCTAGTATTCCTAAGGGTATGAATGATGTTAAATAAAATCTTCCTTTGAAGGCTATTGTTAAAAATGCCAATTCATCCCAACCTACTCCACTTCAGACATTAAGTGATTTCATCTCAACTGAAGGTGTTGTTACCCTTCCACCAAATACTCCTCTCCTCAGTATAGCATATGTGATATGGCCCATGTGTTGAGCCAACTAAAAATCAGTGTACCACTTGTTGAATTATTAAAAATACCTAAACATAGGAAGAGAGAATTCAAGCACCTAGAATTTGGTGATCAATTAGATACAAATGAAATTAAGTTATCCCAAACACCCTTGAAAATTGATTAAAAATCTGAAGAGATTGTTGAACCTACTCCAAAAGTCTATTTGGGGACTGCATTGGTAGAAATTCATCTAAATGTGGATCTATTTTAGACAACCCTATTAATTAATGGTCTGATTGTTCAAAACTATATGATTGATTCTAGTGATTCCTACTATTTGATGCTCTTTGGTGTCCTAAATGAGCTTAGAGTGAAGATTACATTAGCCTTTGGCAAGTGTTATGCCATAGACTCACAAGAAGTTCTAGTTGTTGGATAAGTTAAGGGATTGGTAGTGTAGTTAACAATGCATACTGGTAAGTATTTGAATATGAACGTGGTAGTATGGACTGCCCACCTAAATGGGGGATGCTACTATCACATAAATAGGCTACTAACATGGGTGGAAATGTACAAATAGAATTGTCTTATGGCACCATTCTATTGGAGGGTAAGATGGTCAAAATTTATAAAGAGCCAAAGATGCTGCATGTCATTCTACATGAAGGGCTATACATAGATGTTGATTTACGTAGCTTTGTGGGGAATATTGACATTTTTGAATAGATTGTTATTCTTTATGTTGAACTTGACATCAAAAGAGAAATTTTGAGGATGTGTTTTAATGAGGCTTACTCCAATATTGGAAATGGAGTAGGGTTTGTATTATATGCCCCCAATGGTAAATGGTTTAAATTTTCTTTTTATCTATCCTTTGAGTACATAAGTAATATTACTGAGTATGAGACACTCTTGCTTGGTTTATAGGTTTGTCATGACTATAGAATTAAAAATTTGATTGTCAAGGGTGATTCCAAGTTAGTGGTAAAGTAGATCTATAGTGCTTATGCCACCAAAAACAAAAGGTTAAAATAATATTAGAATGTTGTTTGAGATTTTATTGAATTATATGATGCATTCAAAATTTGATATCATGATAGAAGTTTCAATGAAAATGCTGACAAACTTGTAGGGTTAGGTGCTCAATTTGATATTGCAAATATAAGCCCTCATTATCAGTATTATGTGAAGGTGCTTATTAGGCCTTCAGTCCTAGACAATGTTCATCATTGGTAGGTGTTTGATGATGATGATCAAATCATAAGGTTTATAAATTGTGAGTTTAAATTCCATGATCATCTCATAGGCCTAGAATCTATGATTCAGGTTTGTGATAGGAAAGAAACCTTGTTTGGGAAGGACATAATTCAGTTGAAGGAAAACATGCTCCTTAGAGGACTGGTAAGTTTAGAAGCATCTTTTGATGGATCTAATAAAATCAAATCAAGAGACTTATTCATCTCAAAAGACATGACTGAGTGTAATTTGGGTTCTCATGAGAAGCCAAGGAAGGTTTGGCTAGGTACTCACCTAATTGTAAATGAGAAGGAAGTTTACATGAAACTACTTAAAAATTACTAGGATTGTTTAGAATTATATTATTTTGAGCTAAAAATGTATAGGGAAGACTTATTTCAGCATGTCATCCCATTGCAAGCATATAACAAGCCTTTTAGGTAGAAACAAAGGCCTATTAACCCCATCTTGGACACCAAGATGAAGGATGAATTAAAGAAGTTGAGATATTGTGGTATCATTCAACCCATCAACCATTCATCATGGGTTTGCCAATTTAGTACCTATACAAAAGAAGAATGGTGACATTCACTTGTGTGTGGATTTCCAAAATTTGAATAAATATTATTTGAAAGATAATTATCCATTAACCAATATAGAGAAGATATTGCAAAGTGTTACTGGATTAGAGATGTTATCCACATTAGACAACTTCTTAGGGTACAACCAAGTTATGGTAAAGGAATCCAAGAGATCCAAGACTGCATTCACTATGCCTTGGGGCACATATATATGAGGATGCCTTTTAGGTTAATGAATATTGATGCAACATTCTTGTGAGCTATAGATGTTTTTTTTGTAGAGATAATTAACAAGTTCATAACTGTGTACTAGGATGACATTACTGTGTACTCCAAGACTAGAGAAGAACATTTGGAGCATTTAGAGTAGGTGTTGATTAGATGCAGGTAGTTTATAATTTTGTTTAATTCTAAGAAATACCACATTGGAGTACAAAATTCCAAGTTGATGGAACATATAGTGTCTAGGGATGGTGTCATGATTGACCTTAAAAGGTAGAATCCATTAATAAAGTGCCTATCTCACTATCCAAGAAGGGAATTCAGTCCTTCTTTGGATAAATTAATTTTGTAAGGAGGTTGTGTCTAACTTTGCATAGATTAATTTGCCTATCATGTCCATGCTGAATAAGGACCAAATCATCAAATAGGAGGAGAAGGATATAGAAGTATTCAATAACATCAAAGGAGATTTAAATTCTACCCCTAATTTAGCTAGCCTTGATTACACTAAGCCATTTTAGATATTATCTTTTGCATCATATAATACTATTACTGCTATCTTATTACAAAAAAATGAAGGTCATGAGCAGCATATAGTTTTCTTTAGAAAATCTATGTAAGGTCTTGAACTAAATTATACCATCATGGAAAACAAGCTTTTTCTCTCTTAAAAGCTATCAAGATGTCTAGGCCTTATATTTTGAGTTTAAAGATTGTTGCTTATGTCATGTATACCATGGTGAAGGACATCTTGACTCAGATTAAATTATCCAACAAGAGATGTAGGTGGGTCAACAAGTTTCAAGAGCATGACATGGATATTTAGATTAAACACTGATCATGGCTAAGACCATTTTGTAATCCAAGCTCATGGTTGAGACTAATTTTCAAGCCATTGAGGTAAAAATTGCTATTTTTAATGTTGATGATTCCTTGAGTCAATTTCATGTCTCCATGGTATAAGGATATTGCCTATTACTTAAAAAAATTGAATTGTCCCTTGACTTAGACAAGAATCAAAGGAGGAATCTTAAGATTATTTCTCAAAAATACCTCTTGATTGAGGATGGACTAGCATGGAAGAATCTGGATGGGGTTCTCTAAAGATGCGTGCTAGAAGAACAAACTATTGACCTGATTGAAGACTTCTATAGTGGAGTATGTGGTGGCCATTTTTCATCTAAGGTTACAAATCATAAAATTTTGAGAGCTAGTTATTGGTGGCCATCATTTTTCAAATATGTTGCTTAGAAAGTTAGAGAGTGTGAAAAGTATCAACACTTTGCTAGGAAGATGAAAGCTTCAGGTTATCTTCCTTTACAACCTGTGATGATTGAAGGCCCATTTAGATAATGGGGAATGGATTTCATTAGAGAAAATTTTGAATCATCAAGTGATGGACAAAGATGGATACTAGTTGTATTTGATTACTTCACAAAATGGGTTAAGGCAGTCCCTACCAAGAAAGCAACACACCAGGTAGTAATGGATTTTTTGTTGAATCAAATTATTTATAGATTTGGTGTGCATGTTAAGGTTATTACTAACAATTCCATGAGTTTCAGAGCCAAAAATTTAATGGCATTATGTAAAGAGTATTAGATTGAGTTGAAATACACTTCCAATTACAACCCTTAGGGGAATAGGCAAGCAGAATATAGTGATAAGAACTTGCTCAAAATAATTAGATGTACTCTGGAAGAAAGAAAGAAGAAGTGGGGTGAACAAATAAAGTTTACCTTATGGGTTGGTAGGATTACACCCAAGAGAGCTATAGGTAAAATCCATTTTGAGCTTGTTTATGGAGTTCAAGTAGTTTTATCTATGAATTTTTAGTTTCCCACTTATCAGCTCATGCAACAACTAAAAGATGATGAGTAAATCAACCACTATGAAATTAGGATGAACCAGATTATTGAGCTTGATGAAATTCAAATAAAATATCATGAAAGACACCTCAATTTCAAGGAAAATCTAAAGAAGGTATTTAATAGGAAGGTCACTCTAAGAAATTTATAACTAGGTGATTTGGTTCTACTTTGGGTTATCAGGCATGAGGAAAAATGAAAACATGGAAAATTTGATGCCTTGTGGATGGGTCCCTATTCCATAGACTACTAGATTGGGGAACACACTTTTTTATTAAGAGACTTGGATGGTGAAATACTGGAGCTACCAATAAATGGTAGGCATCTGAAACACTTTCTTGATTGAATACATCACTTGTGTAAATTTTTATATAGTGTATAGTTTCATCTTTCTATTGTCTCCAAGCCTTATTGCCCCTTTACTTCAAGATTTGTTTATACAATTTCCCTTCATGTTTTCTATCATGTGTTCATTTTTAGATCCTCTCAATCTATTTTTGTCAAGTCTACCATTGTTTTGTTGAGTGTTTGCTAAAATTGTTAAGTCTTAACTTTGTAACCCATTGGATTGGCACATGGTCTTATGTTTTGGGGTTTTTTGCACATCTATAGGGGGTATACATCCCCAGATAAGAGCTAGTGTTAGTACCCAAAATTGCATTAAATAAATTGAGCCCTTGTCAAGTGTAAATTCCTAAGTCTAACTCGGGTCGAGTATCTAAGACTAAGTCCTTAGCCATATTCCTATTTTTTAGTGTTCTTTTGAAAGGTCAAGTTTATGTTAAATTGGCTAAGTGTTATTTGGTCTTTACTTAGTATGTATAAAGTCTTATTTGCATCGGGAAAAGTGTTTTACAAATTTTTTAAAAGAATTACATTTCTTTAGGAATAGTGTAAATTCAAAATTCTTCAAGAAAATTATACGGCTCATTTGTTTTGGGGAAATTATTTTGGATATTTTATTTGAGACAATTGTCCTAACAAAGAAAAGTCTGAAAGATCTCATATACTTTAGGGAAATTGTTCTAGAAAAAAAGTCCAAAATAATTATCTTGACAAAAAGCTTGAAAGGATTGTTGCAAAGTAGGAATTTCCTAGGAAAAAAGTCTTAACACAAAAAACCCACATGAAAATAGGATGCCGAAGACTAAAAGGCCCTATAAATAAAGTCCTCAAAGAAATTTGCCCAAATTGTAGGTATGATGATCTCATAGACATCTTTTGATAGGCATGTGGAAATCATTTTTAATGTACAATAAGTAGTCATTAGGATTCAAATGTTCTAGGATAGTTGTACGAGCATCAAATTTAGGACCCATGAAGCAGCGATTTGATTTCAAATGGAGGATGATCTAAAACTTACATTTGTTTAGGTGAGGATGATCCAATAGGGAGTAAGGATTCAAAAATTCAAAGACCTTATGAGAGAATGCAATATTGACATGTGTAAATATTTTAAGAAAACATCAAAATATCTAATGATGAGCAGAAGAAGTCAAAAGGTCAAGAAGCATAATGTGCCACCATGTAGCGTGATGGTGCTCAAAGTAATAGAGATTATTTGTAAAGTACACAAGAAGCCCATGGGGCTGCTAAGTGGCACATCCTTAGGACCAAGTATAAGCAGTGTCCAATAACACTCCACCCCTTAGATCATGATTTGACAGAGTGCATTTGCTCACCCTAACTAGATATGATGCTGTATAGCCAAGGTTGAAAAGACAAGGATCATATGGAAAAACATAGAGATGACAAATGGCATAACTGTGTGCCATGAATTAGATCTCAAACATCTCATTCAAGATCAATGGCCTATGTTTATTGTGGTAGAGATGATCCAATGGTGCAAGCCAAGGTAGACTTTTCAAAAGGGCTTAAATTGTATAAGGAAGTGATAAGTGTCCAGATTGGAGCCAATTATTCAACTTAATCACTCTTATACCTCATGCATGCCTAATTATATCTAATGTGGCATACCAAGTTTTAGTATATGGAAAAATTTGGCTTGGTATCTAAAATTGATAGTTTTTTCATGGATGTGATAATGATTCAAAGCACAGAGGAAGGTCTAACAACCAGTCCAATGTATTTTTTCCAAAAAGACATAGATCTTCTCTATTTTCATCATAACTAGAGCTTTATAATTATAATTATCACAAGGTAATGGGCTTTGCTTGGAATGTAAAAAGAGGAATATTTATATCCAGAAGCTTCCATGATTTTAAATTTGATTAGCAAGAGAGCATCTCTAGATGGTTACACATGAGGATAATTTTTTTTAGCTCCTCAAACAATTTTTTCCCTCTAGCTATGTAAGTAAGTCATCAAAAGAATCTCTAGGCTATTGCATATGATTACAAATTATTTTTTAGGCTTCCACCATGAATTTTACTATCCTGATCATGAATTCACTGAAATATTTAGTCAAAAGATCAAGGGCTTGTTGTAAATCTTCATCATTCATTGAAAATGAAGTTACAACAATGATTCTTTTCTTGTAAGTGGATGAAGATCTTAGGCATGGGAAAGGGCATATTCCTACTGGAAGTATCTTGGCATACTTTAGGGATTGTTCTATAGTTTTTTAAATTAGAACCCATAGTCCCAGTTTTGAAAATGTATAAATAGAGGGATTCTCCTCTATTCAAAGGGTGGGCTATGATTTTGGGTCTTTGTTTTCTTTTTAAGTATAGGCTCCTTAAAATTTTGGGATCACTGCTATGTGTATTTTATCTCTCTAGCTAAGGTGGTTATAATTGTATAACCATTAGCAAGCTTTGAGAGCATGTTTATATGTCTCCCCTATCCAACATAGATCAAATCCACCATGCTTGTCCCCATGGCAAGATTTTTAAATATTGATGCTTGTAATATTTTCTTGCAAAGTTAATGAAAATGCTTGTGGTTCTCTACTAATTTTTGTTGATGAAGTGCAGTAATATGTTTTTACAAATGATGTTGATTAGACATTTGGGTTTATGCTCATTATTGGTTGTCATTTTGATCATATATTTAGATCATAAACCCTTTTTACATTATTTTAGGATATGTTGTTGAATAACTTGTTAGGGCACCCTAGGTTTATGGATTTGACAAGAAAAAGCATGTGAGATTATAGTTCTAGTGTATGTTCTAAGATTTCAAGGATCATTTAGGTATTTGCATTTAATTATCACCAATAAGTTCAAATTACTTTTGGAAGTTCCATTAGCTTGCATTAAATTTTTCTACATCTTTGCAATAAGTGATGTCATGAATGCTCAAATAATCCCTGTTGATTGAAAGCCACAAGCACACTACCCTCCCCTTTTATATAATCATCTAACTTGTCCTACCTTGCAAATGATACAATCTCTATTGCATACTATAAGTGTCATTTTCCCTACAAATACATAAAATATTAGCTACATAACATGTGTTTGTAGTTTGTGTTTTAAAGACCATCATTTTAATCTTTCATTAGAACCCTTGTTATTAAAAATTCTTTAGAATGAAGGTTGCATGAACTTTGCCATATGTCTTTAGTAGCTTGTGTATGACTTAGAGAATTTGTGCATTCATTGTGATAACCCTTCCTAGGTGGAGTGTGCAAGTTTGGTTGTGTCTTGGTCATATGTGTTCATATTTTGTACCAAAAATCCCCATGGAGGTTGAATTGAAGAATCTCTCCATGTGAGCAAGCTACCCTGTAGGTCCTCTCACCTTGGTTCAAGTAGATCCAAATTTAATAGGGAGATAACCATACCCTTTTTAGGTGTCTCTCAATTATTTTTTCCTTTTGGTTTATTCTAGATGCCAAACCCTTCCTGGGATATAATGACATATCATTGGTTTTTTCATCTTTGCTTGCCATTTTCTTTCAAAGTGTGTAAGGTCGAGTGTTAGAGGTGTACAATTGGGAAACAATAGAGTCATCATCCATAATATCACTATCATAAAAAGTAGTATAAGGTATCTACACCATAGGAGGTATATTCCATGTATAAATAATAATCCAATATAATGGGTGCCCATAATATGGAGGAGTATGTGAATTATATGCCATTTGCACTTCTAGATTCTTCTAAGAATAATCTTGTAATGGATCACTAAACATATTTTGGTTTTATAGTCACTTAGTTGTGACCTTAAATATTTGGGAGGATCATCAAATGTAAGTTTTAAATTATTGAGAATGTATTGGATTTTATGCTTCAACATATAACATTGGTTAGTGAAATGCCTAGGGACCTAGTAATAATCATAATAAGCATTAACATCATATATATGAGGTAGTGCTATACTCATATCAACCTCTATGGGAAGAGGGAGAGATATAATATGAAAATCTAAAATATTCTTAAGTATATAAGCTAGAGACTTAGATAATCATGTGAATTATCTCTCTGGTGCATTGGATAAAACAAGTTGACTAGGTTGTTGTGAATGTACATTAAAAAATATAGTTGTTTATTTTTTAGGTTCTATAAATTTTACCTTGTATCTTGGTTTGATATGAAACTTGGTATTAGAGGTAGTCAATGTGTTTTCTACATACTTAAACTTGTTAAAAAAAATAAGTTTCATTTCACAATCTCAAATAATATGGCATAATTCATTAAAAGATTTGAACTTTTTGAAAACAATGGGCTCATGTAATGGGGCAAGAAAATTTTTCTTGAAGATGTCTTCAATCTCTTTATCTAACATTTTATTTATCATTTTGGCTAACCTTGTCTTATACCTCAAGACATTCATTGATAGGCTCATTGGTTCCTTGTTTGATCTTTGAAATTTTGGCACATGATACATTTTCAGTAATATTGATAGAGAAATATGTCAAAAACCAATTCATAAGAGGTTTGAATAGTTTTACTGATTGGATTGGTAAATCATAAAACTACCTTAGAGCATAGTCGTTGAGGCTCCTTGGAAATAATGTGGTCAAAATTTTATCATTGGAGGCATAATCAAGGCATGCCACATAAAATGGTCAGAGATTATACATCAGAATCACCCTTGCCATCATAAAATGTGAACTTAGGTGCAATAAAAATAGTTGGAAAGGGGTGAAAAGATATATCAGGTGTAAGAGGATTATGTAACACATCTTGTGAATCAAGAACATAATGTGACTTCATAGAGTTTTTCTCAATATTAGTAACATTAACTTATAATTTTTTTATACTTTGGACATGATCTTACATATCTTTATTTCTAAGATTGGGACATTTAGGAGACATAAAAGGTGTACCCATGGTTTTAGTTGATATAGGCATTGAAACCATTAATTGGATGGAAGTGCCAATGTTTTCCATTGAGGATTTAGTAGTAGTAAGATATTTTTCAAGTAATAATGGTGTAAATACATAACCAGTGCCCCCATTATATATATGAAGTTATAATGTGCCTAAGGGGAGGATTACAAGAATATGGGGATGCCCCATTACTATAATAGGATCATCAATAGATGCACTTCATTGTTCATATATGATTTTTAATTTTCTAGTTTCCAATATGGTTTTAAGGATCTCATCAAAATATTTAGGTGCTATGTACCTAGAGATATGATATATTGATGTATATGGGTTGATGGAGATGCCGACATGTGGCACACATCCCCTTAGTTAGTTATATGGGTACAATATATTAGGATAATAGAGTAACTTATGGAAGTAGTACATTGGGTAATGGTCAGCCTACATTGGGATTAAGAGGTTATCCATCCATGGGTTAGATAGATGTATATATATAGGAGATGATTATCATGGTAAAGATATCAAGTAAGCATTGAGTCTTCTATTGTAAGAGGATATTAGAGGTTGTTCCCTTGAAGAGACATTGTGGAGTTATTCCTTCCTAAAGGATTATTATATGGTGTTTCCCTACCTTAAGGGTATTTCTACATATATTGAATATCAAGATCATTACAAGTGGTATCAGAGCTTTGATTTGGGCAATTTGTGGAGTGAAACCCTAATTTTTTTTAATCATCAATAACTTTTTATTGGTTGCAAAATTTTCCATAAATTTTTTACTGGATACGGTGAATATTTAAAATAAGTCACAATAAAAAAATTGAGATTTTTTGATTCGTTTTGAGGGAGTTATTGATATTTTAGGGTTTATAATAATTTTGATATATCTTCTGAAATATATGGAATTTTTATTCAAATTTTTTATTGGAGATGTAAGTAGATATAAGAGAAGCACAATCAAAATTTCATAATTTTATGAGTTGTTTGAAGTGATTTGTTGCAATTTTATGGATCAATTTTGACATTTTAGGGTTTCATGAACCTTAAATTTTTTTGTGGATCATGGAGTTGCAAAAATTTTTAGGGAAAGATGATATTGATGCTAGAGAATGGTGGATCCTTTTGGAGAATCATTTTACAAAATTTTTTGGGAAAAGATGATTACTTCCTTTTTTGTCTAGGCCTGCACTACATTGGTTTGATCAATTGAGCTATACATAAAGGTTTTCTTCATGGAAAGAAATGGAATAGATCTTTTTAGATCATTGGGCTATAAAACAAGAAGTAGAAAAAGAAGTAGTAGTAGAAGAAGAAGAAGCAAAAGAAGAAGAAGAAGAAATAGAAGAATCAATAGAAGAACAAGAAGAAGTAGATGAAGAAGAAGAAGAAGAAGAAGAAGAAGAAGAAGAAGAAAAAGAAGAAGAATTAGATGATAAAGGTTCAAATTATTTATCTCCAAATAAATCTGAGTCAAATTTTCAATTTCATGGATGCATTCAAAAGAAAAGGGTTATTATGTCCATAAACCCTACCAGTAAGTATTACTTCATCAACATGAATGTGTCCAAGCATCTACATGTTCAAGCAAAGATTATCAAAGAGGTTCAAGTAGATGGTAAGAATATTTCAATGTTTGAATATCTGAAGCTCATTATGGAAAAATATGTTTTGCATTCATATTTTTATGCTTTGGATATGGATGATGTGGATATAGTTCTTGGATATCCATGGTTAGAGACTTTGGAAACAATGAATATTAATGTTCAGAAAAAGTTCATGAAGTTTTGGTATAAGAAAAATAAGATCACTTTACAAGATATCATAGTGAAAAAGGCACCAATAACAATCCAGGTAGATCATAAGGATGAGATTAAAACAAGTGATGAAGATCATGCTAAAGATTTAGATGATATAGATAAATACACACTATAAATGAACACTTCATCTACTCAAGAGACAAAGAAGGAAAAGGTAGAAGAGGTAGAAGTAAAGGTGGATAATGTCAAAGTATTGGAAAAGGTTTAGGTATATAGACACCCACATCATCATGAGAGGAAAAAATCATGGAACCAGGTGAGGAAGTGTCATAACAACAATCATTTTGTCTATATAGGAAATCAACTTTCCAATCATTTTGGATATGCATGGAATCCAAAGGAAAAATACTATGGCACATGGAATGAATGGGGAAATCACTATGACTATGCATGGAAGAATACCTACTATGGTCATGGTTGGAATTAGAGTAGCACAATGGAATATGGTACATGGAATAAAAAGAGGAATAATTATGCTTGGACACCAAAGAAATATAATTATGATCATGAATGAAATTAGAGGAGCACAATGGATTTTGGACACAAGCTTGGAGAGATATCACCTACCAAGATCACATATGGATGGTTAGATGATCGAGATTGGAGACAAGTGTGCAATTATTTGAAGCACACTCATTATTTGGTTTCTTCCTATGTTTTAGGGATGAAACATGTCAAAGAGGGAAGTAATGCTATGTACCTAGGGATATGATATATTGATGTATATGGGTTGATGGAGATGCCGACATATGGCACACATCCCCTTAGTTAGTTATGTGGGTGCAATATATTAGGATAATAGAGTAACTTGTGGAAGTAGTACATTGGGTAATGGTCGGCCTACATTGGGATTAGGAGGTTATCCATCCATGGGTTAGATAGATGTATATATATAGGAGATGATTATCATGGTAAAGATATCAAGTAAGCATTGAGTCTTCTATTGTAAGAGGATATTGGAGGTTGTCCCCTCGAAGAGACATTATGGAGTTATTCCTTCCTAAAGGAGTATTATATGGTGTTTCCCTACCTTAATGGTATTTTTGCATATATTGAATATCAAGATCATTACATCAGGGTTTGAGGAATATACTCTTGAAACATAACAAGATCTTGTACTTGCTCTTGATCTATTTGTTTAGTTAATTATTTACATTAGATTCATGGTTTCCATGATCATAATCAGCTTTTATGATAACCTCTTCAATATTTTGTTCAATTTTGTTATTATCACTTTCATTAGGCATAGGATTTGATATTTCATTGGTTTGAACCTTATTAGGTGGAAAAAGAGGAAGATCTAAGTGTTAAATATAAAAACCACCTAATATAGGGCTATGCATAGGTTGTATACAAATAATAGAATAAATCTAAAAAAAATGAAATTTAGTAAGAGGTTGAATACCATAGGGAAAGCTAGGGTTTACATAAAGAGATAAAAATGGCAAGTTCACTAAATGTTTAACCCTAAATTTATATATGTGGGGTATCTAGGGTTAAGGGTATTAGATTAGATTTTACACAAAGATGGTGAAATAATCTAATAATCAAGCCAATTAATACGAAACTTAGACAAATAATATTCTATATTTATACAATAGAGATTACTAAAAATAGTAAAGTATAACTATTGATAGATATTGCATTGAATTATAAATAAATGATACTAATATGATTTGCTATGTTCATGTAGGTCTGGGTAGGAATAGGTTGGAAGTGGAAAGGAAGATGGTCTTAGAATAGTCATAAGATTCTATGAATATCATTTCTTTTCCATTAGACATTTGTATCAATGTAGGTGTCTAACCTACCATAGCTATCATGCATAAAATATTGACTAGATATGGATGTGACCAACTAGAGCCTTATAATTTTTCTAGCACCTTTATTTTGATGTCTTCAAATCAATTGCATAGGCTATCACTCTTTGTCAAATGATCAAATCCTAACTCTTAACCTTTGGAGTGATTGTGGAAAAAATAAATTTGTGGGCTTATAGTGTCAAGCTGACCCCAAAGGCCCCTTTGTTAATGGGTGTTGCCTACATATCTAATACTTTGAAGATGGACTCAAACTAATGTATATTTCCCCTATGTGTTGTTTTGTATGTGCACAAGGGTATAATGTGTGATAATCAAAGAGGTGCAGTGACCTAAATTGTAACTTGGAAAATATGGTTCATGGGTTACTCTTTAAATTTTTTTGACATGTGGAAATACTGATCTTATGACTGTATAGGTTTTCTCACTTGAATGCTTTATTGAGTGATTTTTGTTATGTTTCCTTATGAGTTGTATGTAATTTCTAGGTGAGGAATTAATGAGGGTTGGTATTATATATATATACCAATCCATTTTGGAAATATATCACATTAAAACACTTTGGGTGACCTTTTAGATACATTTATTTTGTAAATTAGATGACTTTTGGGCACTAGAATTTTTTTAGGAAAATGGATTCTTGCATCAATGCATGTGTTTACTTGGGATACAAGTGTCCAAGAAGCTATAAAATAGGTACATGTCCAAAATTGGTAGTGAAGGATAATAATCAAGTTTAGATATTTTTACATGTATATAAGGCTTGGTAATTATAATAATAATGGTTGGAATAAAATATAATAAATTAGGCACAAAGAGATAGTGAATGCAAGCCTTTCAACATTAGGCAGGTCTAGAACTAAAAGGTACATCGATGATAGGTATATGATAACTATACAAGACTGAGGTACTATATAAATCATACTTTAATATATATAAAAGGGTACATTGGGAAAGAGGTGGGTAGGCTTGTGGTGATTTTCAAGAGATGTTGCTATCTATGTCATAATCATATCACCCCTATGACTAGTCTAACTTCCTTAGATTATACTAATACTTACCTCTTTCCATCCTATCTCATGTAATTATGTCAAATTACCTATATTCTATGGAATTAGCTAGGCCTATACCATATGTTTAGTGCCTTTTATCTTATTGTATTGTATCAACTAGATCGATGTCATTTTGAGCTTATTTTTTAAAATTTGTAATGTATAATCTTGGTTGATACCATTTTATATTAGTTGACTTCTCTTAATTATATTGATTTGGCTGATACCATTAACTTTATGCTTATGTTTGGAATTAGGTACTGGATTAATATATATACGATTCATAATTCATTCAAAATATATCATATACACTCCTTTTACTTTGATTTCACTCAAACTTCATCCCTAAGTCATATTTATAAGAGTTATTAGTATAAAACCTTATCTTAAAGAAAGATTATCTTATGGCAGTCTTTAAATCTCAATAAAAGGAGTTAAACCAAGGAGGTGCCATAGTATTTGGAGTCCCAAGCTAAGGATATCTAGGTAATATTCTTACATTTGAAGTCTTCAACCTATAACATATCTTGTAAAGCTCCATTTGAGTTAAGAGGGAAATTGATGCTCGACGGGTCCCCATCAAGGTAAGTATTTATAACCCTATATATATTTTTATTTACTTGGTAACTTAGATATTAATTTCTGATCAATGAATGAATGTGTGTGTATTATTGTCTAGGTTATCTCTACATCGAATAAGTTGGTGTGGATATAGATTGCTTAGACTTTACATATTACATTTTAGGCTACCTATAATCCCATTTTGTTTACCATGAAACCTTATAAATTACATTCATTTCTACCCTTCCACTTTTAGTTTAATTTACTTTACTTGCATACTCATTACCATTTAATTTATTTGCACACTTACATTTATTACTTTCAATCAAGTACTTTCATAGAGGTCTAGTTAGATCTATTTCCTTGTACCATAGGCTTAGGATTTGGAACCCTTTCATATTTGCATTTATGACATGGGAAACACTCTTCTAGATATGTGGATCCATTATCTACACCCAAACACACTAAGTGTCATGAGCTCTATTTGATTGTATTTCTTTAAATCTGAGTCTATTGAGATATGATAGTTGCAAGTTAATCCTAGCATGTGCATACATGATACAATGCATTTCAAATTTTCATATACTAATAAATGATTATATATTTCAATTTTTATTTTGAGATTAGTTACTTTAAATATACATCCATCATCTTAATATGGGGGCATCACAATGGGCTTACCTTGAGAATTTAAGTCCTCAAGAGCAAAAAATTTAAAATTTATGGCAATATACAACTTTAAAAATTATAATGTGATTCAAAAATTTCAAATTATGGGGGGATATGACATGCATTTCCACTCATTCCTATAATTACTTGAGTATATATTCACATATACTTTAAGTATATGCATGGCACATGAAAAATGATTAAAAGTTATAGGTTTCAAATATTTACAAGTTTAAATAGCATTATATATCAATTTAGTAAATATACAGACATGATAATCATTCATGTTCATGTTACTACATTTCAAATTTCACTTTTTCAAAGTTCAAAAGTTTCAAAGGCACAAAATCTCAATAGAATCTATCTTTCTGCAGTGTTGTGAGTCATCTCATTTATCAAGTGGGCCACGTTAGAGTCTAGTGACACTCAACATATATGATTTCATTTTAGTGATCCACATATGGTGATTCCACCCCTTCTTATTCTTCTAAAGTATTTTTCAAGAGTACTCTACACATTCAGATGAGAGTTGGATCATATAATCTTTCCAAATCAAGGGCTTTCACTAATTTTTAAATTGAGACTTGATCACTCTTAATTCACTATATGTTTAATTTTTTTCCAAATGCCTAAAAAAGGGAACACACACTTATCCACTTTCAAGCTATAGGGTAATTAAATTGCATACATATTTTAGGTTTACATTTTGATACCTCATACAATCAAACTTCACATCAAAATATAAAGTGTGTAGACACACTTAGGTTTGAATCTCCTTAACTCTAGTAATTTCAACTCTTTGAATCATTAAATTAAATGTTTGGAAAATTTAGACACTCAAATTTAATCATTAAGTAATTAACATTGTTTAATCTTTAAGTAATTAACATTGTTTAATCTTGACATCCTTGGCTTACTTGACCTATTAATAATTTCATTAACTTAAAATTTATACGAGAGCCTTCACTATTCTACTTACTATCTTACAATTGCTGAAAACATCATTCAGAGATCCCTATTCTACTTAAAATTTCCTATCATCTAAGTACCAAAAATATTTTTCCTTCTGGGATAATAACACACTATGTTAGATAGGGCCACATCTCGGCCTTGTCCACTAGTGTAACCTTGTCTCTTACACTCTAACAATTACTTTTCAAATTTGATACACTTTATGTCAGCCCTCCAGTACTTTTGGAAAGGTTAATTAATGCAAGTATTACAAATATACCACTATATAAGAACATAAATTTCATTCAATACAGACCTAACAACTTGGAAAACAACTCTCTCTATATAAGCTATTACGCATTGAATAAAAGAGCCTTAATATTTATAATTCAAGTTAAAACTTAAATTTTAATTTAAATACTAAAATATCATATTTAACACTTGGAAATTTCAATATTGACCTACACTTATCTTATATGACTTGTGAGTCTCTAAACAACTCTCATTCACCATTCTCACACACATGTATACCAGTTATGAGCCTAATCCATTCCAAGTTGCAATCAATCACCTATATGAACCTTTTAATTTATGCTAAATTAGTTAAATATCCTACTCATATTTTTAGATCACCACATTAAAATTTTTGTCTGCCAAATAATAACATCATACTCAAATAGTAACATCGATGTTACTATCCTAAGGATGATGTTACCACCCTTCAATATGAATGGCTATTTTTTAAAATCAAATCATTCCCATAGGTTGGCACATTTAGCTAGTGTGTTGATGGCATGATAAATTGTCCAATTGAGTGCATATAAATACAAATAAATGCCATGATTATTAACCATATATAATTCTCAAGTACCTCTCAAGTACACTAATACACATTGAGAAAATATTCCTTATTATTCCCAAATTTAAAATTAATCACTAAGAGCAGTCATCAATGAAATTTGAATCATACCAATCTAGGGAAAGTGTAAACATTGTCAAGATTAAATCCATATTTATACATACATCCATATAAAAAAAGAGCACAATTACATAATCACACTTAGGGGAAGAATGAGCATATATGCTTCACTTTTAGTTAATTTATTAAATATGAACTATGACACATGCCAATATGATTCTACAATCTGAAACTTAACTCATAATAAAAATTATGATAATAAATTTTAATGTAAATTAATATTTGCCTTATAACATTTTTATGTATATGTGTTTTACCTTAGGTAATTTCTTAAAGGGAAATGATCTTGATTGGAAATTGATAATTATTTGCTTATGTTATGTTTTCTCAAGAATTCTCCTACCCTTCTACACTATTTTTTTTTCAATCCTTCAAAATATCCCGATTTCTATGGTCTTTGCCAATTTTATGGGTTAGTTTTATATCATTTTTATTATGTATTTATATCATCACCATTTTTAAGACTGCCACTAGATTAAAAAATAAAAATAGAGATTCATGAACCATTTTTGTATCACCTAGTTATGGTTTTGGAATTAATTAATTATGATTTAATATTGTTATGTTCATGTTATTTAGTCTAGTTAAAAGTAATTAGGTATTTGTGTTAGAATTTAGTAAAAATTTATTTATCAATATTAAATTTTGGTGAACCTACATTGTCTTACACTATCAAAATCCAAACATTGCATTGCATTATAGTATGATCACAACCATGTACACACACACACCTAGGTGGAATAACTATGTGCCACTTGAGCCTTTTTAATCCCCTTTTCAAAGGTTCATCTTGTGTCAAATGTGAAATTAGTGTATCAAAGGAAGAAGAATCAAAATAAGGTTCAACACATTGGACAAAGGATAATCACATATACACAAGTCATATAATAATGCGAGCATAATGCTTTGAGGCAATGTAGACCTACATAGTCAACTAGTATCAATGATTTTAGATCTTGTCTCCTAATTTGAGCAGTCATAGATACAAACCATACTTAGACACTAATTAATCTAATGAGAAACAAAAATCACAAATTAGGTAAGTACATCTCTTCTCTTTTACCTTGTCAACTGTAAATATAGTAAGTGAAATAATAATCTACCTTTTACATTTTTTAATCTATTTTTTAGTTCAAGTGAATAAAATTAATAGATATTAAACTATTAAAATTTTTAATTCTATAATATACAAATCTAACAATGAAATACAATATGCTATAAAATTTCATAAAATTTAGAATTTTTAAAAAATGGTAAAAAAGCCTAAGGATATGCAAATCTCCTTAAAATAAATATTTGTTTGATTGTGTGGGATGACAATAATTGAAAATTGGTTGATAGGACCAATGTACTATGTCATGATCAAATTTAGGAATTTAATATGTGATTTGACAAGTTTATAGGAGCACATGTGTGTAGTACAACCTTGTCTATTGATTATGGCTGTGTCCTAATTGACCATGTGACTATTTTCTTAATCTAAGTTTGTGTGACTACCAAAAAGGGTTGATTAATAAATTATGTGTTATTGCATAGAATACCTAAAAAAGATGAAAACCTATATCTTACACAATAAACAATATAGAAATCAAAAGCAAAGTGGGGCAATGGGTAAGGGGAATAGTTGATATATCATTAGTGACCTCAACATGATTTGAATGTTACTTATATATAGATAAAATGGGCTTGAAGTTGATGTAATTCTCCCTCCTAAGGTGATTATGTGATTCTTGATTTTAAAATTATATGATTGAAGCTAGAAGATTGATTTAAATGCTTGAGAATGAATGCCCTTGACTTGAAATAAAGTATATTAAGACTTGGCCTATAACTATTAAAATGATAAAAAATTAAAATTAGAAGAGACAATTCCCTTTTGCTCAGTGTCCAATATAATTTCCAAGTGATTTCTAGATGTATTTAGAGAAGCCTTAATGTACTTATATAGGAGAATATTTAGAATATTTTTGCTATCCTAATTTATAAATTATGTAGGAGATTTATTGTGAAACATCTTAATTTTAAAAATTATCCATTAGAACATGGGGGACAAGGCCATGCTAGTGGAAGGCTATAGTGTGACCCTATCCGACCTAAAAATGACTTATCCTAAAAGGATATAGACTACTAGAAAATGTTTGACAGGACCCTGTAGGTTGAATAGGGGTGTCTGCATGATATTTTATATGTTTTTAAGATAATAGGGCTCTCTTATAGATTTTTAATTAGTGAAATGGGTAATATACCATGTAAGGTAAGGATGTCAAGATTAAACATTGTCAAACACTTGATTAATTTTGTGTGTCTACATACATTAGGATTTGTATGATTAATTTCTTATTTTAAAGAATCTAAATATTCATAGTTTTATCTTATTATGATTACAATACTCACAAAATAAATAATACACATACATAGAAGCATCACAAAAATCATATTATCTCAACATATCATATTAATTAATTAAAAATGTCTAAGTATCTATATTATAAACAACATTTTATCAATGTGATAATATATACAAAAATAAATAAATAGGAAAGGTAGTAATTAGGTCTTACATTCCCCTCCCCTTATTAGAATTCCTCATGATATTTGCTAAAATTAATTAAATAAAGTTTTAATGATGTTATAAAAACCTCTCGGGTCAACCCAACTCAATGGTCTCTCTATCCAATGATCTCATATCTCAATCAATAGATCACAAAGTCCAATAATAAATGTACCAAAATATCCATGGCCAAAGATAAATTAACTCTACCAAAGGATGAGTCATCCTATGAGGCTTACTTTTAAGTCTAGTTTATTACTCTTTGGTTTTTAAGATATTAGAACATATAGAATAAAAATGATTTAGTTCTAGTTGACTACTACTTAATGGTTAGAGCATGTATAACCAATTGCCTAATGTCATGTCTAAGTAAAAGGGAAAAATTTGTTTATTTTTATTTATATATTTTATTATCATGATATTATTAATAATATTAGAGGATCAAGAGCATTTTAATTTCCTTCTTATCCCATTCTTACCATGCCAACAATGGAGAAATGTTCCAAACACATGGAACCCATAATGCTAACAATATTATATCATTTAAGATCTTAAGAGGTACATAAATAACCCAAATGGAAAATAATTTCTACTTTCCAATCAATGGGATCATAAAATGAGAACTTTGAGATTTTATTTTATCAATATTGCCTAAACCCTTCACTTAGGGACAATAGGATGACTATATCATCTTGGACTATACCCTATTTCAATAATACATTCAGTGGACTTTGGATACTAGTCCATATACTCAAACCCTAATACAAGAATCAATTAGAAGGACTTGGAAGATTAGTCTCTATCTCTAAACTCTATTCACTCAATCCATTATAATAATTTTAAGAATTAGTTATGATGCCCAACCCTAGTCAAATAATCCACACACTAATGTGTATCTAATATCACAACATAATACACCTCCATCACTCTACATAGTTATTTAAACACCTGCAATCAACCACATAATCACAAGACTAATTCTTACATCATCCTTATTAATTTTTGAGATGAGAACATACAAGACAAAATATCTCCCAACTTGCTCAACAAGTCACTCAACATGTCTTAAGATTTTCCCATAAGCTAACACTAATAAGATACTTCTCACCTACTACTCCCATACTTGCACAAGGTGAAAGGTACAACATAATGGGTTATTAAAACAACACACTTAATAAGGTAAAAATTTCACAAATCTAATAAAAGAGTAAATTAAAATTAGTTAAACAACCCAACTCAATCCCAAATGTAGAAAAAAATAAAAATTCTCACAATCCAATTGAATCCAAAAGAATAATGAAGGTGAAAAATAAATAAACAACTTGATCTAATCAAAATTAAACACATAATAAAAGTAGGAGCTCTAAAATTTTGTAAAGGTCTAAATAAGAAATGGCTAAATAGGCTCGTATGCAATAATAATAAAAACCACATATATAAGATTTTAAATAAACTTCGAAGCTCTAATCAATAATTAAAATATTTTAAAAGTATGCCACATTAAATAGAAAATAATTCACAATTACAAATATAATAAAAATGAACAATGTGGCTTTGGAAGGCCACTAACAGGGAGTAGGGAGTTAATGTATCAAAATTATAGATTTTTTTTTTTTATACCCTTGAAAAATATGAATTATGCATAACAACATCGAGTTTCCAAGATCTCCACACACTTATCAACATATAGGTGCCAAAGCTCAAAACACATTCTCCCTAATAGGGAAAATATTAAAACACATGGAGGCATTATACTGCTCTAGCTAAATGACCTCTTTAGCTAACATTAATAAGATGACTCTATCCTACCTATTAGAAATATTTAGTATGTACATGTGATGTTTGTAATGGTACTAGATAATGAGTGAAATACTATGACTATACTGTTATTGATTAGGTAATTATATAATATCTTGTCTATGATTATAATGATTACATGAGTTTTAATGATAAGGGTTAACTCTTTAGATCAAATAGGTCATTACCCTATATATGTGTAACCATTTATGAACAAACTATTAAGTAGAATGAATGTGTGCTAATTTGTTACTAAAATTTCATTTGGTATCAAAGCAGGTTTGACATACTTTTGTTATAATTTTCCAAGGGGAAACTTTGAAAGTAATCTTGCCCCTGTCAATGAAAATATCCTCTATAACATTTGTTTATAGACTAGTTTGTATGGATTATAGGTGTGAACATAGTTTGACAAGTTCATTTTTTTTTTTTAAAGATTTAAGGTATAATGTATGGGTTTGGATACTCTCTACACTATGCATCCCTATGTAATTGAAATCCTTCAGTTCTAGACATTTTTAGGCTTCATAGATTCTCCACAAGTCATGTTTGAAGTATTTGGCCATGTGTTCATATAAAATACACCACATCTATCTCATATCCATTCAGTTCTACTTCAATATTTTGTCTTCCCTTCATGCACACCTATTTTATATACATTGTTGATGTCTATGAGTGAAATAGACCATAATATGTAAATTTATCTCATTTTTAAAATGTTAGGAACCCATGCTACCCCTTATCTTTACTTTGTTAGTATAATATTTGCTATGGATGCATATGATTTTTAAGTCATCCAGTGAGCATTTTATTTTATCCCAAATTAATGGGAAGTAGTAGTTGCTTAGATTAGACTTAGTATATAAGTAAGTATTGAGGCCAATAAATGCATTGAAAAATTTATTATATTGAGATTGTTCAAAAGAGGTTTCCCCCTTGAAGAGGTCAATGATTCTACAATTTAGCCATTATAATTCAATTCTACTTATTTGATTTAATATATTGCTAATTTTCATAGTTTATTTCATGTATTTATAATTATCTTCTAACTTGTTCAAGAAAGATCCTCTCATCTGGTATCAGAAAACTTTTTAGGGCCAATTTTTTTTTAAAAAGTCTTAATTCTATTTTGCTTCATAATTCATTTAAGTAATTTTCTATATCATAATAATACATTTTGATTTAGAGTAAAAAGATTTTCATATAACTATGGGAAGTGCTTGGGTGAAATCCCTAAAACTTATTGTGAGTACCACAAGAACCCTAAAGTAGTTGGCCCATTGAGAGGACTTGCTAATGAAATAGGCAACAATCCCTTCCTGATTGAGTAGTTTCCACCCATGAGAAAAACCAAGAGCTATCGCTTAGAGGTAAATCTATGGTTATAATTTTTTTGAAGAATGGTACTCGCTTAGATGACATTGGTGGCCAAAGAGATATCTTTAAAACTTTAGGCAACCATTAAAACTTGGGGCCCATTTCTATCAATTTCAGAATATTCCTAGTAGACTATCAAACAATCCATCCATAGAGTATGAAAAGACTCTTATTAGACTTGTATTCAGATAGTTGAAAACAACTAGAAACCATTAAATCTTCAAAAAACTATCAGTATAGTATTATAAGACTCTCAGAGGACTTGCAACTAGACATTTAATAGAAAATAGAAACCAAAAACCATAATTTTTTTTGCCATATCTCTCCATCTGTAGCCCAATTAATCCTCAAACTTTATCTGGACACCTAAAATTCCATTTTTCACATTTTATTCCTTGAGGTCTCATCTCTTGATTCCACTCCTAATTCTCACAAATCTTAATTTTCCCTTTTTTTAGGTTTTTCCACAACTATTTTTGTCCATTTACAAAAAAATCTTTCCACAGTGTTCATCTCCCTTTTCTGATCCTTTGTACCTCTTTGATAAATTTTCCAATTTTTCCATTTTCACTCCTAAAATTTCCATCACCTTCATCAATCATACTCCCACTATGCAAAAAATAGGTAAAAATACATTTACCCCTTCTGATTTTGCCCAAATCACAAACTTCCCTTACTAAACATGTCTTAACTCTAGTTTTCCTACCCATTACAAAAAAAATAAAAAAATCTCTTATTCAGATCTAGTAGTAACCTGAATAGGAGCAAAAAACATAGAGGATGAAATTGCTACCCTCAAGACACACATCAAATATTTTGAAGAAAGAATTCTTAGCCTCAGTCTTCAACATACCACCTTGAACAAAAAATGACATCTAGAGTCCTCTTTTGACATAGAATTTTCTTCTTCTAGCAATTTTCATGAGCCAAAGCTTAATTTTACTCAATTTCATGGTATATATTTGACTATATGGATCTATTAGGTAGAACAATATTTTAGTTTGCATAATACTTTTAATGCCAATAAGGTTCTACTTGCATCCTTTCACTTGGAACTTGAAGCCCTTCAATGGTATCATTGGTATACCAATGCTCATGACGAGCCAAGATGGACTAATTTTTCACCCTTATTTTACAATGGTTTGACACTAGTGCTTTTAATGAATTCACAAGATCACTCACTAAACTTCACCAAATAAGAACCATGAGAGAATATCAAATAGAATTTGAAAAATTGGCCAATCACATAGAGGGATTATTTGATGAAGTATTTAAGAGTTTCTTTGTCAATGGACTCAAAGATGTGATTTGATCTAAGGTCAAAATGTTCTAGCCCAATATGATGATGGAAGACCTAAGGTTGGCTAAATTGGTAGAAGATAAGATCATAGCTCAATAAAAATTCAAATCCAATTTTGATATATTTAGAAATACAACTCTACATCGATCTCAAACAATGCCATCCCCTAGAACCACTCCTATCAAGCATTTGACTAAAGCAAAGGTGTGAGCCCATAGAGAAAAAAGACTATGTTATAATTTTGATGACAAATTCACTTGGGGACATTGATGTGTCAAGTAAAATCTCTACCTATTATATGTGGACTCTTTACCCAAAATTAAAGATTGGGAAGATGTTCATGATACAATAGATGATCTAGAAGAAGTTCAGCCAATTATTGAACTTGCTTCTCAGGAAGACCAATAAGAGATCTCTCTCCATGCCTTAGTAGGAGTCACCACCCCACAAACCATGAGACTCAAGGGTTATTTTAAAAAGTTTCCTCTCACAATACTCATTAATTCTAGTAGTACTCATAACTTCATTGACCCTTGGATCGCCAAATAGGTTGATTATTTTATCTATCCTTGCCCCAAATTTAAAGTCATGGTTTTCAATGGGGGTACATTGCCTTGCAAAGGGAAGTGTCACAATGTGTGTATCTCTATTGGAGATTATAACTTACATTTCAACATGTTTGCCTTGCCCTTAGGTAGATGTGTTATTGTTTTGGGAGCCTAATGGTTATGCACACTTGGACCCATCTTATGGATTTTTTCTAAACTTTAGATGCAGTTTTTAGATAATAGACAAAAAAACACATTAAAAGGCTTACAATTGAGGTTCATCAGCATCATTAGTTCACACCACATGGAAAATATTCTTAAGAATAATTCACATGATGTAATTTCCTATCTTCATTCTATTCAAATGCAACCATCAATAGTATCCACTCTTCTTTATGATCTGTAAACCATTTTGCACAGGTATGCACATGTCTTTGCCAAAACAGTAGGATTGCCACCTTCACAATCAAAGGACCATCATATTTAGCTCCTTCTTGCAAGCATTCCTCTCAACATCAGGCCTTATCGATACCCATTTTAACAAAATAATGAGATTAAGATGCTCATTCCAGACTTACTAAAGTAAGGCATTATTTGCCCTAGTACCAATCCATATTCTTCCCTAGTTCTCCTTGTTTAGAAAAAAGATGGGTCATGGCACCTCTACATTGACATCTGCATACTTAAGCACATCACAATCAAGGATAGTTATAGATCCCTATTATTAATGATCTTCTTTATGAGCTTCATGGTACTCATTTTTTCTCCAAGATGGATCTCTGATTTGGATATCACCAGATCTATCTTCATGAGGATGATATCCCTAAGACAATTTTTCACACACATAATGGCTACTATGAGCTTTTGGTCATACCCTTTGGCCTCACTAATGCTCCTTCAATATTATAGGCATTCATGAATAAAATATTTCAAGCCTACCTATAGAAATTTATTCTAGTCTTCTTCGATGAGATCCTCATCTATAGTAAAACATGGTCTGAGCATTTCCAACATCTAGAGGTCACATTATAACTTTCTCTGACCATCATCTTTGTGCAAAACAATCCAAATGTGATTTTGGCCAAGTTAAAGTAGAGTATCTCAAGAATATTATTTTATCCTAAAGGGTTTAGGTGGATCCTTAAAAAATATCTACCATGATAAATGATCTCATCCTTAGACACTCAAGAGCCTCCATTGTTTTTTGGGGTTGACAAGATACTATCACAAATTTGTCAAAGATTATAGGAAGATTGCAACTCTAATGACAACTATGTTGAAAAATAATGCTTTTACATGGACATAAGCTGTTGAGTGTGCATTTGAAGAATTGAAACAAGATATATGTACTACACATGGTCTAGCTATGCTAGATTTTGCCAAGACCTTCACTATCGAGAGTGATGCTTGTGGAAATGAACTTCATGTTGTTTTCCTCCAAAAAATATGCTCAATTGCATTTACCAACAAAGCTCTTTCTGAAAAGAATTTAACACTCTCTACTTATGAGAAGGAAATGATGGCCATTTTACATGTAGTATAGAAGTGGTGGCCATACCTATTGTGGAATCATTTTTGCATCAAAACTAATCACAAGAGTCTAAAATATTTCTTAAAACAATGGGTTTCTTCCCCATCATAATAGAAATGGGTTAGAAAATTCATGGGTTATGACTATGAGATCAATTAAAATAAGGGTAAGGATAATATTATGGATGATACTCTATCTCACACGTTTGATGACCAAGCTTCCCTTTCATATATTTCCATGCCTATTCAAAATTAGTTAGATGTTATACAATAGGGGTATGTTAACCCTGTAACAGAGAGAAAAATAAAGAACGTCTAAGCCCACAGGCAACACCTAAAAAACACTACATTGAAGTAGCAAAAACAGGTTTTAAATGGACAATAGGGGTATGTTAATGAATCTTCATTATCTCAAATCAATAAATAGTTGGCCATTAACCCCTCTGATGTACTATATTATTGGGATGGTCCTTTATTAGTTCTTG
Source organism: Torreya grandis (assembly GCA_037957365.1). Taxonomy (NCBI): domain Eukaryota; kingdom Viridiplantae; phylum Streptophyta; class Pinopsida; order Cupressales; family Taxaceae; genus Torreya; species Torreya grandis. The sequence goes on along the minus strand of JARHVA010000019.1, from coordinate 10,843,380 downwards.
GAGGTTGTTTTCATAAGCCTTAAGCTTGACAAGGTGCTCTCGCATCTAGATGCTTCCCCAGAGCACATATGTTTAATAGGCTATATTCTATGAACTTTATGCTTCTCCATCCATAGGGTACTAAGGGTTTATAAAAACTTATGAGTGGTTTTCCTCCGTCTCTTCTATTCTGATAGCAGAATCCTCTTGTATATTGACGTTATCTTTTTCAATTTCCTCAGATCCTTCTTCTTCATTGCTAGAGTGTCCCAGTAGTTCCTTCTTCCTCCTCCAGATGCAAATTATGTTGAAAGGGAATGAAAAATGCAATTCAATAGATGGTGGATGAATGTGATACCTACCAATATAAAAAGGGTGAAACCATACTCATCCCTCGGTTGCTCTAACCCTTGCCCATCCTTACTAGGATTTGGATAGATATTTCTATGGATTTCATTGAGGGGCTCCCTAAATCTAGAGAGAAAATAGTGATCTTGGTTGTGGTTGATCACCTCACTAAATATAGTCATTTTTGTACCCTCAGTGACCCCTATACTGCCTCCATAGTCATACAACTTTTCTTAGACCAGATTTTCTATCTTCATGGCATTCCTTCATCCATTGTCTCAAATCATGATGCAACCTTCACCAACTATTTTTGGATAGAACTATTTTGATACATAGACACCCAACTAAAGATGATTTTTGAGTATCATCCACAAATAGATAAATAGATTAAAATTTTCAATAAATGCTTAGAAAATTTCCTTCATTACTTCACCTCAAAAAAATAACATCAATGGGAAAAGTGGCTTCCCTTTGCCAAATGGTGGTACAATACCTACTACCACACTTCAACTAAAATTACTCCATATGAAATAGTCTATGGTCAAGCACCACCAGTGCTCCTTATGTACACCCTCATTAGTTCACTAGTTTAAGTGGCTAACATGATTATTTGAACCTAAGATTAGATCCTTAACACCCTACAAGACAATCTTCATATGGATAAAAATTGAACAAAACAATAGGATGATCAACTCTATTTTGAGTGCACTTTTCAAGTAGGTGATATGGTTTTTCTTCACATATAGACATACAATAAATATTCCATAAAAATCAAAGGGAATCATAATATAGCTCTTAAGTTATATGGGCCTTATAAGGTTCTCTAGAAGATTGGGTTAGTTGCTTATAAGTTGAAGCTCCCACCTTCTTCTTGAGTTCACCTAGTATTTCATGTCTTTTATCTAAAAGAAGTTCTTGGCACAAATATCAGAGTGTAGACTATTTTACCAGAGATTGATAATAAGGGATCCATCCTTCTTGAGCTAGAGGCAATCTTGGGTAGGCACACATGCCAACTTTTCTCATGCTCCATCATAGAGGTTTTAATTCAATAGAATAGAATGCAACTAGAGGATGCCACATGGGAACCACTATTTTAGATTCAACACTAATTCCCACATTTGAATCTTTGAGGACAAAGCTTTTTATAAGAGGGAGGGGATGTTAGGAACCCATGATACCCATTCTCTTTACTTTGTTAGTATAATAATTACTATGGATGCATATGATTTTTAAGTCATCCTATGAGCATTTTTTTAAATCTCAAATTCATGAGAAGTGGTAATTACTTAGATTATAATTAATATATAAGTGTTGAGGACAATGAAGGAATCGACAAATTTATTATATTAAGATTGCTCAAAGGAGGTTTCCCCTTCAAATAGGCCATTGATTCTACAATTCAACCATTGTAATTTAATTTTGCTTATTTTAATTAATATATTACCAATTTTCATAGTTTATTTGATGCATTTGTAATTATTAGCTAACTTGTTCAAGAAGGATCCTCTCACAAAATTTGTATTGGCATTTGCATTGCATTGGCATAGTCTATATTTTATATACCCCACCCCCACTATATATATAGATATAAATTTATTAATTATCAACACAGAGAATAGATGGATGGCATGACATGGCATACACTAGTTCTAATAGATGGATGATGACTCCTATATAGGCTATTAGGTGGGCATGACTATTAAATTGATAGATACTAGTGTGAATTCTTTGAAAAATATATATAAATAGGTAGGGTTTAAATATCAGGTTTTGGTTTGGTTTTTGGTTTGGGGGAGGGCACTAGCCCCCATCTCTATATTGATATGGGCGCATTTATGGTGATAAGGAGGATAGTCCAATAAAGAAAGGTACAACATTATGATATATGAATCATGAGACTTTATATACAACTCTGCTCCTTTTATTCCTCCCAAGAGTTGGAGTAGCTTATTTTGGATTTAGAGGATTTATTGTATACCCATGCTTCATGATCAATTCAGATGACTACCATTCTTCATATCCTTGATGGGTATTTCAATTTTGGTTGTGCTCAGGTTATTGTTAAGTCTATATTAAGGCTAAGATAATCTGTAAAGGAAGTGCATATCATGTAATCTATGAAAGGAGGAGATATCCAAATTAAGGAAAAAACAAGATGTGTTTGGAATAAAATGCCAACATATGAAGGTGTTAAATTTTCATGATCATCATACCATCATCTTCATACTTCTTACATTTTCATACAATTATAATAATTTTTTTATTGCTTGTGGTAAAGATGAAACCAAAAAAAATGTATTGATGATACATTCATGTGTAACTAAGTTTAATTCATCCTCTAATCCTCTTCAGTCCATGATTATGTTTCTTTTTTTTTAGACTTACCATGTAATTTGAGCCAACATCATCCTCTCTTCACATCTTGATCCATGTAAATCTGCCTCAACATCGTACATTGTTAATTAATATATGCTTCATTTAGGGTCTAAATTAATTTGTTTAAATTTATTTTTAATGTTTAGACAATCCTTAATAACATGCCATATTATTATAAGTATTGTCAATAATAATTTTTGATACATAGATTGGTTTTGAAGTCTTTGAAGTTTTCCTTGATTAAGTTGTGACTATGTAATGCTACATGGTCCACTATATCCCAAGCTATAGTTTATGTGTGGTTTTAGAATAGTGTCATAGTTAATAAAATAAAACATTTATATGTCATTATTATAAAAATGTCTAAAATTCATGTTGTATTTTGTTCAATAACTCATGTATGTAGTCAATAGTCAAAGACAAAATAAAAATTATCCATAATGTAATGGATATAATATCGGTCAAACTTGATGTCTAAGTATCAGTCCTAGGGGGTTTATGATAAATAATGTCATGCAATAGAACTTCATGTTCCATATGACTAAGTAAACATTAACATAATTGAGGTTAGAGGCAACAGAGGTTGGATACCTAATAGTGATATCTTGTTAGCTACTAATGATGGGGTTTTAATATGCTACAATGACATTAGTTTTTTTATACTTTATTGTGTGGTGTGCAAAAATAAACCCCTACTATGTTGACATTTTTGAAAAATTATTATTTTAATGAGCTCACTTTTTAGGACAAGAAGAGATCTAAGGTAAACTCAATATGGATGGCTACCCAAATAATTTGGGAGTTTTGAAATTTAAGAGTTTGGAGAGAGGGAATTCAAGAAATCAAAAATTCAACTTGGAATCTACACCTTTATGAGGGTTATGAGATAACTTAATGAAGTTGTACCTAGTTCAAATATTTGTTTTAAAGAGAAGATTCTAAAGAATGTGTGATTCTTCCATGTCCACACTAAGTGGTGTAATGTTAGAACTATTTTGTAAATACATGTGATGCTTGTAATGGTACAATATAGTGTGCCAAATAATATGACTAAAATGTTATTATTTAGTTAATCATGTTATATGTTATCCATGATTATAAGGATCAATAGTTGTAACATGTATTACCATTTTTGGATGGGTTAGGGAAAGAATAGTCTAATCAATAAAATGGATAAATTATTATAAATTTAGGCTAATTAAATAATTCATATTCAAAATATTTTGATACAATGATGAATTATGAAAGTATGATAAATATAGAAAGTACAATGCTAAGTAGTATTTTGATTGTAGAAACATGATTAAGAAATAATAATTAGATTATTTATTGATGCACATGTAGATCTGGAAGATGCAGGTACTAGAGAATACAAGATGGTGCTCCTTAGTGATTTGTTATATTTTGAATATTTTATCTCTTTTATTATGGAAACTACTATCAACATTTAGACACAACTATTGACACTTTTATATTGGTTTTAATGCTTATATTTGATAAAAAATACAAGTCTTTTTTTGATCAACTAACTGCAACTTTTAGGGTTCACTATCACTTTATGTATTGTCAACTTGGATCGCATAAATAGGTTTTGGATATTAGTATTTTGATCAAAAATCTATATCTTACAACTTGGGAATTTCACCATATAGAATAGGGGTTAGTGGGCTCAAGTGAATTTAAGTTGACCTTAAATACACCTCTATCATTGAACATTATCTATATAGCCATATACTCTGAAGAGGGCTTCAGACTGATGTATTTCTCCCATTATATGGGTTTGTGTGTGAATAATTATGCAATATGCTACATGCAAGTGCATGTACTAATCTAACTTATAATTTGAAAAATATTGATCATGGGATGTTATTTAAATGATTTAGACATGTAATAAGATTGCTCTTATGCGTAGATACTAAAATACAATTTATTTATTACCTCAATATTATACACTTGGCAAATACCTATCATGGATATACATTTTAGTTCTTGACCTTCCCACTTTTGAAAGGCTTACATTCACTATCTCTTTGTGCCTAAATTGATTATCTCTTAGTCAAACCATTACTATTTTGGTAACCAAGCCTTCTATACTATGAAAAAATGTATAAACTTGATTATTATCCTTCATTTCAAGTTTTGGACTTGTACCTATTTTCTAGCTTCCTAGACACTTGAGTCTTAATCAGACACATGCATCAATGCAAGTGTCCAGTGCCCAAAATTCATCTAATTTTCAAAATAAATGCATCCAAAATATTGCCCAAAGTTTTTTAATGTGAGATATTTCTAAAAATAATTGGTATATATACAAGATCAATCTTCATTCATTCCTCACTTGGAAATCACATATAACTCACAAGGTAACATACCAAGAAGCACTCAATCAAGAATTCAAGTGAGAAAACATGCCCTATTCATCCCTATTTCCATATTAGGCATAGAAGTATTATTTACATAGGTCTAAAGCATTCAAAAATGAGCCCATGAGCTATATTTTCTAAGTTATAAGTTAGGTCATTTCATGTCTTTGCTTATCACACATTTCACCCTTATGCACACATAAGCCAACACATAGGGGAGAACTACATCAATCTGAGGCCCTCTTAAGAGTATTGGATATGTAGGAAATGCCCATTTATAAATATGTCTTTGTGGTTATCTCAACACTATGATCCCACTAATCCTTTTTACCATAATCAATCTAAGGTAGAAGAGCTATAGTTTGATCATTTGAAAATAGTGACATACTATGTGCATGATTTAAATACATAATAAGAAAGGAATAAAAAACCTAGAAAGATCTAGTTGGTCACATCCAAATCCATTTACTTTTCTATACATGATACATATGAGAAAGTTTTACACCTATATTGATGCAACTATCCAGATCTAATACAAGTATTTGAGGCCACAAAAAAGATATTTTTAGAATCTAACCTCTATTCCAAGATGATCTTCTAGTCCACTTCTAGGTTATTCCTACCCAGATCTACATGCACACAATAACCTAGATAAGTATCACCATTTCAATTTATTACAATATCTATTAATAGTTGCACATTACTATTTTTAGTAATGTCAATTGTATAAATTTAGAATACAATTTATTTGAGTTTTCTATAAATTAACTTGCTTATTAGTTTAGTTCAATACATTTATGTAAATCTAATCTAATATTATTGACCCTAGACATCCATTTATCTAAATTTTAATTTTAAACATTTGGTGAACTTACAGACTTAAGGTTATAGTAACCCTAGTGGACTTATGGTTTCCTATTTTATCTTTGATTTATGATTTATAAACTCAAACTATTTTAAAATCAAATTTCCATTTATTTTAAAGGAATCAATCATGGATGCATATATCATTTATTTCTTTTTCAAATTATTTGTAGCAACCCTTATTTTTATGCTTTATACATGGCTAAACTGAACAAAAAGTTAAGAAAGGATAAGAATCAAGTTTATTTCTACACCTCCTTTTGAAATACTATAAGAATTTATCCAAATGAAAATGTGCATGCTCCCAACCCTTTTTTCCATTTATATTCTATTCAAATGATAACTATCATCTGACACCCATTATTCACCCATTATTTATATTAGATTCAATGGTCCACGCTATCACTACCAGAAAAAGTAAGGGTGCCCAACCTATCCCACCACCTATTACTATACAACAAGTTCCTCCTAAGACTAAATTTTTTATCAAATCAAAAATATATGATCTTATCAACCAATTGATAAACACATACAATAATATTTCAATCTTTGAACTCCTAAAGTAATATATTATCTACAAGGATATTTTATACAAAACATTACATGAAACCCAAGTACTAAAAAATATTGAACCAACTATTTATATATATATATATTATGTAATATCTCAAAAATAATTTAAATATTATAAATTTTGATCCAAAATATTTACCATCAAAATATATTATTCACTAAGATTCAACTTTTTTCATACAAGTGAGTATGTATAACAAGGGAATCAAAAGGGTGTTGATTGATAACGGTTTAAGCCTAAACATTTGTGGCATAAATTTATTAACCACCATGGGTATTAGCATAAATATTATTCAAAAATTAGATATACATATCAAAGGATTTGATAATTCATGTAGTCCTCCAGTTGGCTAAATCACATTGATTGAGTCATTGAGGCCAAAAATAATTCTGACTACATTCGAAGTAATGTCTCACTCATTACACTATAACTTACTTTTTAGTAGTCTATGGATGCATACCACTGAATTCATCCCATCTAAATTACAATTATATATTAAATTTATACATAATATGACCTTATTCATAATGCTTATTGATGATGAAACCTTCAAATTTTGTAAAATGATACATTTCAATATAAAAGAGATACTCAAAGTGGTACCATATCAATAATGTATTCCACTTGAAAATATACAAACATATGAAATGGGTGAGTCAATCACAATGAATCATTCACCTCATGAAACAAATAAATCACTAACCACTGAGGTACACATGGATGCACATCAAGAGCAAGAACCATTACTAAAGGACCCAATGGTACTGACATAGGAAAAATCAAACATTTGAGATTCCTTTATTGGTTAATACTAAACAACAAGATGAAAAAGTTTTAGATTACTATGATAGTGATGATGAACTTACTCATGATATGACTAATGTAAAACTATAAAAACTTATTTTAAATCCACTAGAGCATCTTTCATGTAACTTATACACACCTACAGATCCTGGTACATACAAACTAAATCCATCACTAGAGGATGCAAAATCAAATTCTAATAATGGCAAGGTAAAATTATCATATGAACATGTAAATGCTTGTTATTCAATCCATCTCTCTTGGCGAAAAACATAAATCCAAACTTATATGGTACTAATGAAAATACACCATGTGAACAAAGTGAAGTCCTATCCTAAGGATCCACAATAAATTTTATTGCTCATAATAAAATAAGATACACTGAATATAATTATTTCTATGTTACTTAGCATCAAATGATATCTTTACATCTTAAAAACACAGATTAGGTAATAAACTTGTCCAAAAATAAGGATCACCATCTTGTACTTATCATATAATCATTGACCATGATACAAATCATTGTGGGACATTACAAATTAAAATTTAAAACTACAAACATGATGGCCTTATATAAATTATTCCTGAGTAATGAAAAAGACCTCCAATTTTAGACATTTCAAAAGACAAGGATACAATGAGGCATGATATCAAAACATCATGGACATAAAGATTTAACTATTACTATAAATATTGATGGCACTAATTGTATACACTTTAAATGCTAATAAAAAACTAAGAAGCATTTTATATGGTAACATTTTTTTGACAATTGGGCCATGATATACACGAATTACAACATTTCCCACTTTTCCTAGATTCCTTTGGATACATTATTCTACCAATCACATGCATATCAAAAGTGGTCGATACACCAATATGGGTGATGAACCAACAACTAGATTTAAATTTCTAATTTAGGCAACAATGGTTAGCAGATATAAAATAAATTGTTACTAAAATAAATATTTGTTTTTATACTAGTTTGAAACGAAGGAAGTTTATATTACACATGATGTATTTGATGATAAACCCATAACAACAATGTCAACTCATAAATTACCAGAGGACATTGAAACTTTGGCCATAAGAAAACATAAGAGGTTTTGTCAAGTAAAGGACCCACCTCCTTAATATTTGGATCCTGAACTAGAAGATTTACAAATCTAATCATAATTTAATATTCAAATAATTCAAAAATACTATTTTTTAACATGTTCCTAGTTACACTATTTCATATACATATGTTATTTTCTCCATGTTAGTAGACAACATATCATTCATTTCTTATATACAAATATGTTTCACACATCATTTGAAATATAGGCATACCTAGATACATGATATATGCGTATACATATATTGGGCCTTCCTTTCACTCACATCTTAAGATGTACACCCATGTCATATAATTTTATGATTACTTTCCATTATCATGATATATAATTACACATGCATATATCCATACTTATACCTTTCATAATATACTTGATATGTTATATACTTAACATTTCTTGAAAACACATATGTTTAGTGTAAGGAAATATAATGAACTATTACACCAAAAACTTATGTTAGTGAAATCCACCCATAGGATCATAACCCCACCATGCTTATGAAACCTAGACTCTAGGATAGATTTTCACCCATACACTAGGATCCCCCACATGTACAAGCCCCAAATGAACACTTCCATGCTGAAATAACCACCTTCTCTATGACTTGAAACTTAGTGGAGGCTCTGATAGCATATGTAATGAATCATTACACTAGAACCTTGAGGCGTTAATGAAATCCACCCATTAAGATCATAACATCCGAATATGTTCCACTTGTATAAGTCATGCCATGCTAGATCCAAAAAAAATGCCACAAGAAACTTACCCAAATCAAAGATCTAAAACCATTTATAAGGAAATTACTTAGATGTTCACATAGAATAATTATATATCACAAAAAATAATCAAAGATAAGGGATTACACAAAAATAATTGACAATAGATTAGAAAACTAGATAATATAGTAGATCCACTTTGAGGTGATAACCTCCAAAATAATGCAATAAGAACATAATACATAATATGATCATCAAAGATTAACCACTACCTCCTATATCTAGTCTACTTATCCATGTTTATTCCATAGGTTAACCTAAATAAGAACATAGATAAATTTAACAAGTATATAAAAGAGGTATGTAAGCCATAGTTTGGCCACACATATCCCTAGACATGCCAAAGGTTAAGGGCATAGAATTTAGGAACTAGTATGCTATGTTCATGTTAGTTAACTATAATCCATGCTTTCATTTATGCTCTTACTTGAGTATGTGCCTTGCTTGATATTATCTTGCATTATATTACATGTTTGAGTATTTTAATATGCTCCATTGGTTGTGCCCCTCATACATGTGCTTGCCCATTTAGACATTTAAATATGTCATTATTTTTTGTATGGACATTTGAATATGTCATATCTATATTTTATGGACATTTTACTAGGTCATGTCCTTTTGATTGTGTGACATTTGAACATGCCCGTTGTATGAGGTCTCCTTAGACCATTTATTTTTACTTTGCTTTTGAGTTATTTTGTGCATATGCTTAATTGGTTGATGAACTTGTACAATTACTCTCTATACATTGACATGATTTATATCACATATCTTAGGACTTGATATAATCAAATATTGTGTGATTCAATACTATATCTACCTAAAAATTCTACTCCTACATGTTATATGATCCATACACAACTTATATAGTTATCTTATCCTTTTGAGGTAAGGTAACTATCAGATTGTACTTCCACCCACCTCAAAAGAGGGGCATATAAGTGGGGACATGTCATAAAGGCATGAATCCCATGTTTTCATAGTTTTATATTTTAGTGGAGGCATGTCAAAAAGGCATGATCTCCACACTTATTCAATATTCACCAGCTCCAGATTATAGTGGGGGCATGTTTTAGATTAAGGTAAAAATAGGTTTTGAAGGGACCCCAAAACCCTTTAACAGGAACAAAAAAAATAAAGCATTACCATGCACTAGGAAAAGCCATCCTTAAACCTACTAAAATGTAGCAACAAAAATAGGTTATACAAGGATAACCTCAAAAAACCATTAGACAATCAACCCCCTAATATCTCGAGAAAAGCTCTAATATCTATTTTTTGGGGTAAAACCCATAATAGTTGCCTAATAGTGGGGGCATGTTATAGAAACATGTTCTCCACATTTATACCATTTCTTAGATTCTCTAGATTTAGTGAGGGAATGTTATAGAAACATGTCCTCCATACTTTCACCAATTTCAAATTCACTAGATTTCATAATTATATGGTTCAACTAAATATTTGTGGCAACATTCGATAATTAGTATTGTTATTATGTCAAGTTTTTAGATTGAGACATACATGAGGTGCATATTCCATGTAAAGGGCACCTAAGTTGCAAAATCAAATTATTTTCTAGATTTAAAATACTATTACGAACTATTATCATACCTAAGATGGACTTCTATGGATTGTTATCAACCATTCTACTACAATATTTGATTGACCTATGAAA